>OX376372.1:38194652-38794652 GCA_947369275.1 Nemotelus nigrinus
CATGCGATGATTTTTTTTTGTTTGTACACGTACTGTTCATACAACTTATATAATTTACTAATACATTATATATTTGTTGATTTATTCTTTATTATTTGCTAATGCATTATCAAGAAAACTTCTTGTTTGTGGATACGTATGAGCTACTACCACATGCATATAATGTGAACGGTAGGTATGAACTACACATGAAGAATCAATGACCACTAAGAAAGAAAGCTTGTATGAATTATCGGGAATAGAATGGAAATAATTAGAAATGTAAGAATATTTTTTCGTTTAAAAGCTAAATATATTTCAACTTATACTTGAAGAAGAGGATAGCTTAGCTTCAAAATATCTTTAAAAAAATTGGAATATATTAAGCTTAGAAGGAAGAAACTGATCTCTTGGTTCAAACATTTGTTACCTAGAAAACCTAGAAAAATCGAAAATAATTTGGCAAGAATAAAAAAACTGTAACTTATTCTTTTCGAGCCATTTGGTTTGCAGGAATATCTTTGTAGCCCTAACTGCGTGTCCGAGGCTAGATGAAACAGCAAAACCTTTGAAACTAGTGCTTTTTGCTGTTTTCCGTTTTCGCGATCCCCTGATAAATGTGAGAGTCAGACAGTTCTTTTCTGCGAATGACTTAATTTTTTCCCAAACTACATACAAGTCTTCTCGCTAACTTAGTAGTGTTCCATTCACAAGATCTATCCCATCCCTAAGAATTGCGTTTTTAGTTTGGAAATATGTGCTTAACATTTTCGTTCTAAAAAGTGAAAGATGAAAAGATTTACTACAAATTTAGGAATACTGATTGAATGAAAGATCCTCAATGAATAAACTGAGTCGTTGTATTTTCCCTCATTCATTTCTTTCTCTAAAACCTCTTTCATAGTCCCATAGCTATTGATCACATATTTGCAATTGTGAAATCTCATTGACTAACGAGTCGAGCTTAAACTTCTCATTCCATGCCTTGTGTTTAGACCAACTGCCTCTTCAAGCCGCTTTAACAATTCGTGTTGTGATGGCTTCGTAGGTAAAGGAATTCGATGACATTGAAAAAGGATGTACACGTTTCGATTGTGAAAAATGTGTCCATCAAAACCAGGATAATTTTATGAGCTAGACAGTGTAAAAATATGGCTGCAGGGTGTTTCATCTTAATTTAGATTTGCAAACTACCTTTTTGTCCTGACATGACACTAGCCCCATCATAAGACTGTCCAACAACAGACAATTCGCTAAGTCCGTAGCTGTCTAACAGGCTCAAAATTATATGTACTAAATACGAGGCATTTCTAGCTCTTGAACAGTCTACAACCTTTCTTCGACTGCTAGCTCTTTAGCAAATCTGACAACCACGGAGAGTTGTTCCTTCTGTGGACCCTTGTTGCGTCTGCCAAAATGGATATCAATCCGCAATCTTTTATTTCAGCTGTATTGTCCTCGCGAACGGTTTCAGCAATTATTTTCATCAATTCAGTTTGTGTTTTGCCACTACAGTAGTTCGCAGCCTTGTTTTAAATATTAATAATGCACAAAATTCAAAAAAAACATCACGGTTATCACTGGCACCACCTTCATCATGTCCTCTGAAAGCACGTCTTTGGTGACTGAGACACGTCGTAAGGTCGATAACCTTTTCCAAACAATTTCGGTTCATCTTGACAATATACCAAGATTGTTCAAGCACCATATCATTTACTGTCTTCCAAGCACTATTAGAGTTTTCAGATTGTGCATGAATTTTACTATCCGGATAATTTCTCCAGATCGCGAAGTTTGGTTGAGCTGAAATTTTGGTGTACTTTTGGCGACAATGGAAACTCTATGGAAAATTTCGCATTGTGATAACTTCACACCGAGTCATCAGATCATCACAAAATTTACAAGACTCATCAATGGGCACAAAAAATAAGATTCTGCCGTTTTCAAATAATGTCTGGGCAACTTGGTAGCTACCATAAGTACGTCAACACAAATCTTTCACACGGCTGTTAGAATAAAACGCAAATAATTGATGAATTTGATACTATATTTATATATTCAAATCTAAACTTGTAAAATTCTCAATCGCACAAAAATCGCACCAAATTATTTATATTTTTAGCACCTGGACATTGCGTTTACGGTATCTCTCGACCAGATAAAATTCATAGGATATACTGGTCTTGAGTAGATACAGGTCTGACAAAAGTTTAATGAATATGATAAAAACCATGTGGCGGCTGTGTCACTATGAAAAAACGCTCGGTGAAATTGAAGTGCTATACCTTTTAACTTCCGATGCAGTTATCAAATTATAATAAAATTCACACACATTTAACCTGAGTGTAAACTAAGTAGGTCATAGTTGGCATAAAAGTGGCAGGGATGCCATTTTTATTCGTGAAATGACTTCGAAAATTGTATTCTACGTTAATTACCTTATTGCCTACCATTTTAATACGACTATGTTTTGTGAAAAACATAATTGCATATAACGCCAGTTTATAAAAGTGTTTTTATCTAAATACCTGTATATTGCCTAGTTGGAATGACCAGATAATCTTAATAAAAAAAAAGATAATTGGCGAGGTGCTTTTCGTCTTTTTCTTAACGTTTAACTTGTCGAAATTAAATATTGCCGTCCATTTCTCGAAGTAAAACCCATAACATCGTAATTAATACCGCAAATAACACAGTCTCTATGTTATAAGTAGTGTGTATGCTTTGGTATAGGCTTACACTACTGCACTACTCAACTCTTGCTGGAACCACAAACACCTAAGAGGCGAAAACTTAGGTGTCTGCTGTTGGAAATATTTATTTTTCTGGGAGGGGCCAAGCTAGGGTCTTGGGGGGTCCCGGCCCTCCCTGGCCCCCCCTACGGCGCGCCTATGATCGCAGCCCCAAACACCAACTTCAGTTACAGTGCTGCAGGCACTGAGCATTTTCTTCATTGATGTTATATGAGATGCTGCTTTCAAAATTATGTGAAATAAGCAACTGATAACGAATATAATTAACCCGTGTTTTGCTCTCATAAACGTTTAAATTCATGCCAGTGGTCATATCTGAAACCTTGCACCATATGAGTTATAATGCATTCTTAAGACGAAAGTAAAACGTGGCATTTGAAACAGTTTGGCCGTAATAAGCAGCACATGTGGTGCGCTAGAGTTTTTTTTTTCATTTTCCTCTATTATTTTTTTGTTTTAGTTTAGTAAAAAATGGACCAGACCATTTTACATATTTCAACGTCGAGCATTTCCAAAATTACAATTGTAATCTAATTCGCACTCTAACCTGTACTTGGCCTAAAATCAGTGAACACTTACTACTTCGCGGAGTGGTTAAAATATTTTATTTAAATCTTTTAACTACCTTAAGAACTAAAGAACACACGCTCAACGCCGCGAATTGACAAAAAAAAATTAAAACGATTTTTTTTTATAGAAAACAATCAAAATTCAAGTAATTTTATAAGCCCAACGACTTTCGTTTGAAGCGAGGTGAAGATCAGAGTGGCAGAAAGTCACGACCATGGCTTCTCTGATTATACTCATACTTTGAACGATTCACGTCACAATCTTAAAAGCTAGTTGCAAGAATCACATTCTATTGTCGGCAACTGTACAGATGGCCTTTTACCGAAGAAGAAGAAGAAGACTAAGAAGTAACTTCTCCATGCATTTACTCCACGAGGTCATCGACCTGCTCGGTACTTCTTTGGTCCAACGTTCTTCATTATCACCATTTCCTGCACAGCCTGGGCTTTATTCTATCTTTTCTTTTGCTTCTATCCACCAGGGCCGCCGCCGTCAGATCTTTTGTTTCTTCGATTCATGCTTCTTATTTTCTTGTTTTTCCTTAGATTTATCTATAGATTGTTACCATCGTTTTTTTTTCATTGATATCCCTCCCAGATGATTGTGTATGTAATGTGGTGTACTTGGAACTATTCTTCCTGCTTCGATGACTACTGTATGTTTCTCGACCGATGTGATCTAAACCTGGCTTCACTACTGTGAACTATATAGAATCGAATAATGATCATAGCAACATTTTACATTACGTAGATTGTAAGAGGAGAAAATCATTGTGATGCCAAAGACTATCACACAACTGCGACGACGCTGACAATGATGATGATACAAGGAAAATATCGAAAAGGTGAATCAAGGTTTCGGCATGTAGAAAATTGCTGAGTTGATCTAATACTTCAATTTTCTTTCTGCACGAGCTCGAAAACGTGAATAGTACCGCGGCGATGGTTATCTGATTACACAGCATGATGTTATTGCTTCTTTGACATGCAAGATGAGTGAGTACGTTGCGCTGATTCTAGTTGTTGATTTTTTTCGTCGAGTTGGTCGAAGATCGTGGCGCAACGTTCTGGACGGGGCATTCTATTCTAGTTTTAATTGTATTTTCCTCGTTTATTCTGTTGATCATAACGATTCCTGTTCACCTGTTCTAGGTTACATAAGTTCGAATGGAGTTTTAATGTGCCTCCTCCTCAAGGTAATGTACGAAGATTGAGAGTTCCTGCGGTTGTACATACTTCTTTGCCATGTAATGAGTTCCGAGTGCTTTGTGGTATGTTCAGTAGGTGATTTTAATTGTTTCACTAGATGGCTATTATTGGGAGTAACAACTATCAGAAATAGGTAAGAAGAATTCTTTGTTTTTTTTTGTGTATTAATCTTAGATTGAAATAAAGGTTTCATAGCGTGTCCCAAAAAAATCTTTTTTTCTGCGTAGTGCGAAATGAATTAAAAAAAATGGTGAAAAGGTTATAGCTTGCTACTCGATTTTTGGCAGTTCGAAATTGTAAGATTTGCTCACATGAATGATAGATTCTTGAGGAGCATTCGTAATAGAGTAAAAATATGTGAGGAATACTTGAAGATTCATCATTTACTCGCCTAATTAATCTCTTTGCCATGAAGCTGGTTCTCCGTCATTTTCCGAATTGCTGGAGTTCATTAGATTTGCTTCGCTTAGTTATCATCGCCAGTCTAATTTCCAATTAGACAACGCTAACACCTCAAGCTACTTCAGAGCCTGCATCACACTTGACAAAAATTTACCTAACGCCAGTCCGCCAGCCAATTTCAACGAATTCACTCCGTCCATTGTCATCGGACCAACAGTTTTCCGCTGTTTTAACGCTAAAGCTTTACTATAGTAACTATATATCTATCTTGTCCGCTCAGTCGCTTAGCTTTGCATTCGCAAAAGGAAAATCGAGTGACCGTTTTAATCGAATTACGAGAGCAAAAGAAAAGTTCATTGCTTGCCAGAGAATTATGTCACGGACAGTTGACTCAACTGTTGGATTCGGACGGATGGTCTTGTCTCTGGCTCGGATGTTAATCTGGTTATGAAGCAGTCTGATTCATGCTGGCTATCAGTCTGTCTGTCTGCCTGCTTGTTTGTCTGAAACGCATGACGATTCACGTAGTTCTTCTTGGATTCGATTATGGAAGTTGACCATCTTCCAAATGTCTTCTTCGTTTCGCGCTGTAGAGATTTCTTTACGATTGTATGGATGTTTCACTGCTTAGGCCAAGCCGCTCAGCTGTCCGTCGTGCCAATGACTTCTTTTCCGCATATCTATCTGGCCGAAAACTAGTCGAAGTAAGTACACACAGTGGATACTAAAAGACCGAGCACGATGGCAATAAAGCGACCATAGATGGAGTTCTGCCATATTGTGATTCTACACTATACACACTAGCCATGATAATTCAAAGTCATATCCGAACGCGAAGTGACGAACAATGAGGATAGCTAATTAGAAAAATTATATCAAAAAGTACTGAAGAAGATTTAGTTGGCGCGTCTTCTAGTTCTTCATTAAATATTCGCTCGTCGTTGCTTTTCTGGTGCTGCGTTGCCGTAGCGTTCACATCGAATTTCGCGATTCTTTCGTTTGAGATCAGAAGACGGTTCACAGAAGAACGACTGAAGAAGCTCAGCTCAATACATTGGTCCATTCTAGAAAGAGAGACGCAACGGCTATGATGGAGGTGAAGCATAAGAAGTTTCTACTAAGCTTCGCGTAATTAGTTTGAAAATGAATGATAATTATGTACGAGAAGAGGCAGTAATTGGTTTGATTTTTCTTTAGTTTATGTCTTTGAAAAGTTCCCTACGTTTATCATGCACACTTTGTCTTGACTTTTTCACTCTTTGTTTTCCGCTCGTTCCGTTCTGCTCTGAATCAAATTAGTCGATGCTGTTGCATAAAGATTGGAAATACGATTGAACAGAGGTTTTTTTGCATGTTCTTAGGTATCTTTCAAGTTTTAATAAACTAAGTTTGAAAGAAATTTTACTCATTATGCGGTTGAATAAATGATCATATTTTTCATGTGACATTAATTTGTTGAATAATTCGGTTGCCTATAAAATTGTTGATTGACTATTTTGATATTTGAAGAAGTCGATGAAATTCTTAAAGAAAATGTCACAACATGGGCGGATTTCAAGTTGTATACGCGCGTTATTTGAAAACTCACTGACCTTGAATTGAAAGAAATTCTTGCCACTGAAATTCTATTTATTTTTAACGTAATCTGCTTTCGCCTTCATAGACTTTCAATAGTATTGAGATTTTGAAAAGAAAACTGAGAAAATCTCATTGATGACTTCAGTATTAAATGAAAATATTCATACATTCAGTGGTGGACAAAAGTCTACATACAGTATCTTATACTAAGTTTCTGAGTGATTGGCAGCTTTTCATAACAAACTTACAAAGAAATTCATAAAAGCGAAAAAAATGACGTGACAAAAGTCTACCGGTTGCTAACCAATATACAAAATGTTAACCGAATTTTTACAAACATTTTTTGTTTTAGTACTTTGTTGGGCCCCTGCAGCGTCGATTACTGCTTGCAGTCTTCGGAGCATAGAGGCAACTAAATTAACGGTTTCTGCTGTCGTTATTTTCTCCCATTCTGCATCATTCAGCGAATTCTTGTTTTTTATGGACATCTTTCGAATTTTTCGCTCAATGAGCTCCCATACATGCTCTATCGGATTTAAATCCGGGCTTTGGAGAGGATGATTAAACTGTCTGGGAGCGTAATATAACAATCAATCCTTGACGATATGAGCTGTGTGATTGCGATCGTTGTCTTGTTAGAAAATCCACCTCCTTCCAAGGCACAACTTCTCCACCGATGGATGCAAATTTTGTTCCAACAGGCTTTTATATACATTCAATAAATGCTAATCTTCCGACTCCAGATGCTGCTATGGCTCCCGAAACCATGACATTGCCTCCACCATGCTTGAATGTAGGTACCAAGTTTTTTGGGATCTAAGGCAGTGTTGTGCTTTTTCCAGATTTTTGCGCGACCATCATATCCAAAAATGTTGAATTTGATTCATCAGTAAAAAGGAAGCGCTTCCAAAAATCCATGTCCTTGTTAATATGACCCTTTGTGAATTCTAGGCGCAGAGGTCGCTTTTTAGCTGATATTAATGGTTTTTTCGGGGAGTTCTGCTTCGAAAACTATTTGTATTCAACGCTCGCGTAATAGTCCTTGGATGGACAATCTTGTTGCTGACCGTAGCGATTTGTTCCGCTAAATTTGGAGCACTTGTTTTGGGATTTTTACCCACTTCCTTCAAAATAAGACTGACGTCTCTCCGTGAAAGTTTTTTCGGTCGATCAGTTCGTGGTTTGTTCTTAATAGAACCGGTGTTTTCAAAGTTTTTTTTATTATTGTTTGCCCTGAACTTCGTTTTAACTTCAATAGTTTCGCTATTTCACCATAAGACTTATTGTCTTTTCTGTATTGAATGACCAATTCCCGCACATCCTTGACGACGTTTTTTCGACCTTACAGTTCAAAACTAGCAATAACAGTATAATAGCGTAGCAGCTACACTTGCACAACAAATAAACGAATAGGTTCTTAGAAAAGTGCTGTTATGTTTCCCAGAACATTTTGCGTATTAGGTCAATGATAGACACTTCCGTTTCACCGAAGCGTTTAACGCTTCGGCTTGGCGCGTCGGCTGACACACACAGCGGTTTTCAGAAGCGTTTATCGAGTCGGTTCAGTTACAAATTACGTCGGAATATCATATAGATGCTTGTGAAAAAAGTAGTCGAGTATACAAACATATGTATTTATATGCATATACATATATATGTAAGTATATATATGCATACGAATTTTGGGCAAAGTGATTCCAATACCAATTTACTTTGAAAATCTGTAATTGCCTACTTATAGAAACTAAGTGCCCACAAATGTTTCATTTTCCAATACTGTACCCTAGCCGTTCTTCAAAAATCAATTTACTTATCAGATTTTCATTCCCATATCCCATGCATTCATCATAGTCCGGGGAAATCTAACATGGTGCTTCGGAAAAATTAGGGGAAAGCTGAATTTTGGTGTGAACTTTGGTACTGGCGTGTTGAACAAAATGCCAAAAGTCCCCATCGATCCGAGTACTGCGTCACTTTTTATACGGGGTCAAAGGTCACCAAAGTGACCTTTCCTAAATATCTCAGTAACGGTTACGTCTTTAGAAAAACAATGTATAACGAATTTATAGCTTAGCGAATTTCCAACAAAAAAGATTGTATAACTTTTTCCTGTAACCATAACCGTTTTTGAGATATATTGATCTAAACATTTGTTACTAACAGCATCCTCTTTCTCAAGGCATGTTAATATTATCCGATTTTGATTACGACTTGGCATGTTCGTGAGTTTGTTTTTCTCTATTTAAGAGGCGCATGGAAAAAACTGTTAAACAAGATAGGATCACTTTTTATCCAGTAAATTGCCTATTCTTGACATTGCAGGACCAGCCCTACATCCACACCCTTCTCACACCCTACCCACCCCCGCAAACGAACCACCCCGAAACACTCGGTTTTTTAGTTTTTTTTCCATACCGTCTTATCCCATGAACGATCAGGGCAAGGTCACGTAATTTCAGGTGCAAATTGGTTTCAAGACGTGTCATGTCCCTTTGGCGCTATGCAGTCATCACAGGATTGGTAAAAAAACTTATTATTCGGGAATAATCTGCATCGGATTGAGCTCCTATAGTGTCGAGAATGAGCGTTTACAGAATTATGCCATGATATTATCTTACTTTTTCGTGCTCCTAGGCCCATGATATGTTACAAAACCTATTTTCACCTCCAGTGTTGTTATTTTGTCCTGCTCTTTCGTGGAATATCCCATAAATGATGCCGCAATACAGTTTTTTCTGAGAAGAGAGTAGCGAACAGATGTCCCTACAAGTTTTATGGCAAAGGGGGGGTGGGGGGTGGTGGTAACTTTTCGGAGTACACTTTTCCACCTTTCCTGGAGTCTGGTAGATAAGTTTGTGTACATGTTTTTTTTATGCGCCTCTTAAATAGAGAAAAACAAACTCACAAACATGCCAAGTCGTAATCAAAATCGGATAATATTAACATGCCTTGAGAAAGAGGATGCTGTTAGTAACAAATGTTTAGATCAATATATCTCAAAAACGGTTATGGTTACAGGAAAAAGTTATACAATCTTTTTTGTTGGAAATTTACTAAGCTACAAATTCGTCATACATTATTTTTCTGAAGACGTAACCGTTACTGAGATATTTAGGAAAGGTCACTTTCGGTGACCTTTGACCCCGTATAAAAAGTGACGCAGCACTCGAATCGATGGGGACTTTTGACATTTTGTTCAACACGCCAGTACCAAGATTCACACCAAAACTCAGCTCTCCCCTAATTGCCTTTTATGTCGGCCTTTTTTATGTCGGATTTCACTGGGCTACAATGCATCCAGAAAATTTCAGCTCGATCGGACTACGCAGCAATGAACAAATTGAAAAACGCTCGAAAACCGAGTCGTTGGGTCATTTCTCTCATCTACCGACTCGGTTCCGAAACCGAGAGGCGGTTCGCACCGCGGTGTGTGTCATCATAATGCTAAAGTAATGCACGACTATACCGACTCGGTTTTCCTCTCGGGAAACGCCTCGCAAGAACCGCTGTGTTTGTCATTGGCCTTAGTAAGCAAGCATTGACTGTACGTAGACTTTTGTCACAACATTTTTTTTTCGCTTTTATGAATTTCTTTGTAAGTTTGTTATGAGAAGTTTTTGTTTTTGTTTTTGTTTTTTATAAATATATTTTCGATAATCCAAAAAACTGCATCAATGGTTTTTTTATTAAAACTTCCAATCACTCAGAAACTAAGTATAAGATGCATGCTGTATGTAGACTTTTGTCCGCCACTGTACTTGGAAAGGAGAAAATCACAAGGAACAATGTGTTCAGAATAGGACGAGTGGAAAAGCAGATTTGAACTAAGTTCGCTAATGTCATTTCAGACAAATGAGTTGATGTGTTGTGGCGATGAAAAAATACTTCTTTTCTCTTAATGTGGAAACATGAACTACTTGTTTTTTGTGATGAGTGAACGTCTATCCGTCAATGTAAAAAAAAATATCAAAAAATTCAAACTTAAAGCAGTGGCACATTCTATTTTTAATATAAAGCTAATATAAAGCATACTATTTATAATATAGCTCCCGGATATCTACTGGTCAAAATTACCAGTTTGTATTAATTTTTTTCACAAACTTTTATTTTATCTGGAAAGTCGGTGGCTTTGAAACTAAGACGCCAGCCAGTACAAAGCAGCAATCTGCTGGCCGCGGGTTCGATTCCCGCCGTATGCTCATAGTTGTTTTTGTTCTTCTTGTGTTGTCATAATAGCCGGAAACTGGGCATAATAACAGCGCTCCACTAAGTTTCACATAATAGCTTTAGCGGTGACTGGTCATTAAATCCGCACTTCACCAGAATAAAAGGTGGCACTTAAAGAATAGTGGAATTAATTGTAGTCGGCTTTTTCCATATGTGTTTCCTTACCACCGTAGCTAAGCATTCAATTCAATGGGTAATCTCCTGAGCTTTGGCATTATCATAGAAAAAAAGGTCCCCTTTTTAACTTTTTGACATTTATTTAATGAATTGGTGCGTCGTCGCGAATAGAAAGCACTTCTTCCTCGAAAAATAGAAACATTTTATGATTTCCTGAGGTGCAGTATAATTTGCCGACATAAGAGGTGTCGATAGTTTTTTTTAGTGGCTGATGCATTATCTAATGAATTTAATAATCGTTGATCTGTTATACCACAAAAGATCACTCGATCGTCTTGCAACATGATATCGTAAATTTTTTTGTCTCCGATTTTTTTTGGAAGTCTTTCTTTTTCTGCCCATAAATAAATTAGTTCAGTCATTAGTTTACCATTTCGTCAACGCAAACAGAGTTACTTTTACTTATTTTGCTTCTCCAAAGCCCGAGTAGATACGATATTGGCTATTAATGGGTATAGTTCCAGGTTCGAATCCAGCTACAAACCCTGAACCATTTTCACGCATCGGGCTGCAATTTGACTTTATTTGGGCATATACTTGAACCAAGTTAGGAGTAAAGTGAGTCGTGGAGCCAATCAGTTCACAAAAGTATGCATTTACTGCAAAACTCAGTATCTATCAACTTCCATTCTCTAAATGTGAAACTGGTTGCACTAGAATATACTAGCCTATAGAATATACTAGCATCTGCAGTTTCTCTTTTCTTGTTTTGTAGTACAAAAGGCCACAATAAAAACTTGACTTCTAACAACTGAATAAGGGAATCATGATTATATTTGTTTTTAATTACTAGGAAAATATGATGTTTCACAGATATGGTTACAATCTTTCACTTCTCTTTGGAAATGAAAACAAGAATTCCAAAAAAATCTGGAACGTATTTTGTGCGCCATATTTTCATAAAACTACTGATATGTCAAACTCATTACGATGCAAAATGCAATGCATATACTGAAAAAGTTTTACATTGGATCAAGTACACTAAAAATCCAGAGAAGTTGCCATCACTCAACGAGTGTATCGGATCCTTTTTTCTGGGTCCCAAAGCTTTTTTGTCAAATACTGAACGGATTTGACAGCGCGGGTACAATTGTATTACCGAGTTGCGCCTAAAGAAGCATGTATATTATTGTAATAAAAACGAATAAGAGTTCCTTAGACAAAGAACTCGTCCTTTAAAAAATTCAAACCACGAAACTGATACAACAGCGAAACTGATACAAAGTATGGCTTCCTCACGAATAGGGTCTGAAGATATAACACTATAAACCTAACACCCGTATCAAGCGACCAACAGCGACAAAGGTTCTACAAACACTCAAACTAGCACTAGGAGGGTAAGGATCAAAAATAACTTATTAGACTTAAAGAGACTTGTGTATCAATTATCGCTTGAGAAACGGGAAATCAGAGTGTCGCCTGCTCCTCGCGATGATCGATGTGATCGAGAAACATCCTAATCTTGCTGGGCTCTCGTTTGACAGAGCGAGCTGGTTCACGGCTGTCAAAACATCAAATACAACAAACGACAACCTTTCGGTGCGCTGATACAAAGCAGTAGTTAAGGAGTTTCTTGGACTATAGGAAGGAGCTCTATTAGATGCGGTGGTAATACCGTGAGTGGTGGAACCGAAAGTGAAATAGCTGTAGATGCAGAATTTGGATGTTCCGAAGCAGAATTGGACGATTTTAGACATTAAGAAAACCAGAAGGGCCCAAAAAAGAAGGCAAGATAGCGTGGAGGCAGACGGTGTTTTCTTGCTCTTGAAGAAGCGCTTTCCAAAAGATAACGTCAATCGGGAGATTGGCGAGACAAAGAAGGGTCTGATGATGACTGACCCGGAGGGAACAACCGCCAGCTACCAGCAAGTTGAGTCGTATGTTAAGGAGTAATCGTGGACAGTTCTGAAAGATTGGATTTGGTTGAACTACTGCTGACACTTTACGATGGCAAGCCAAGGTGCTTTGAATCTTGGATAAGCTGTTCAGGATCCTTAGATCTCTGTGAAGTGCCTGATTGCTGGACTAATATCAGAGAATTTATATCCTTTCTTTCCACTGCATTGGTCGGGAACGGCTGTACTGGTAGGGAGGAATATCCTCGTTTATCGTGTTGCTTACTTCAGCACGGACGGACGTGGCATGTGACAGGGACAAAGAGGTGCGCATACTCCTAGCGTTCATTTATATGCCAACTAACACGGCGGCTAGGCCAGTGGAATTGACTAAACTCGCTACGGAGTCACACGTTAAGAAGAAATTTCAAATGCCAACGCGCATGATACTGTTCGGAGCAGAAAGGACATCAACAAAAAAGGTGAATCTCAACTCAGTTTCATTATCAGTTATATACTAGCCCAAGCAAATTGGGAAAATGCCTACGGACAGGGAACTTCTCAGCTAGACATCATTCTACACAGTGTTTCCAATGAACAACTGATAGAGAATTGAAGGAACTTTGAAAGACCAGTATTCTCTGAGCATCGATACATAAGTTTTACACTTATCATAACTCTACCAACAAACTGGGCGATATTGAAACAAAAAGCTGATAACTGTTTAAGTTCTGCTATTTGCACGAGGATAAACAACAAGAGCAAAAGAACAAATCTGTTGAATGCCGATGTCATGCCGATGACATTGCGATCATTGCCTCGGATACCTTCCCACATAGCCTTCTTTAGCTCATTGGATATTCGCTGCAGCTGGTTCAAAGACCGTGCGCTTTGGTATCAACTCCGACAAAACCCATCCTTTACTCTTTATAAGGGAACAACATATTTCTAAAATATAAATTATTAAATTGGGCGGGTTTAGACTAAATCTAAAGTCGCATACAAACTTGCATGTTAATCTGGACAGAAATCTCACCCGGAAGATGAGGATAAGCTACGGGATTTAAGCCGGTAAGAAAATGCAGGGTAAAACATGAAGCACCAGCCCTGTTTTTACGCATTGGACCCACACGGCAATAGGAAAGCCGAACTTTTCTGACAGGTGTCTGATGTGAAATACAGGCACCTTAACTACGAGTCCTTCTTCGGATTGACTACTTTTCTATAATAGTTACTACAAAAGCTGCTATCACGCTTAAGGAATCAGGACACTACGAGTCAAGATCACTTGGATACAGCGGTATTGCGAAGATTGTCAAAAGCTGAATTGACTACTTGCTCTCCTAATTTTGCTTAAACCGAAAGAAATGAAGCGACCGTAAGGAATCACCAAAAGGTACAGCAATCTTAAGGATCAACATTGACGGGTTTTGAAAAGCTGTTAGTGTAGGTGCTGCAGCATACTTTGCAGACTGCGATATAAAAGCATTGTTCAGGTTTCGTTATCACTAATTACTATAGTGATGGTGGTTGGTATACTCTATTGTTAACGACTCTTTCGAGAAGTTTTCTAAAACATGGCAAAAAGGATATGGGACGGTAACTAGAGATAGAAGAAATATCACCAGCTTTATGGATGGGAAATATGTTGGCGGATTTCCAAAGGGATGGAAAGGTTCCGGTTGAGATGTCGTCAGCACCAAAGTTAGCGCTTGCGTCAGGAGACACTATCAATGATTCTTATGCATGTGGCGAAGCTGTAACTAAAAGATATCCTTCAATTGGTTTGGGTTTTTCGATGGCTACTTTGACTGAATTTTCAAGCTACAGGTATTTTGAGAGGTACATATAGGCGTAACCTAGTGTCGGCAAATAATATCCTTCCGAAAATGTTGCTCCGAAATACGAGATTTCAAGTGGACCAGTAAATAGGAGTTGCAAAACAATAACGCATTTACAAAATCCTCTTGGCGAAACAAGCGGGTCCGAATCAATTCCAAAACTTGTTGGCTTTTGGCCAACGAAATCTGGTGTTCCTTTGGAAAAGAAAGACATTCTAAGAAGTTTTTACAAATGTTGAAATTATTGTAGTTCTAATTGAGAACACACAACATAAAAACACAAAATTTGGAAGAGGCCAACAAAGCAGTGTTCGTCCAGATGGTTTGAGGTATAAACATCTTTGACGATTCTAATCGCAAACTTTCTAGAATAAAAAAGATGTAGTTTTTCATATACTGCTAATACCTAAAAGCGAAAAAATGTAACGGCTTAGATATCGGGAATAATGCTCGAAAGTTCGTCATTTGGATTTCGAAGGTCGCCCAAAAGCAACCATCAACACAGTATAGCCATGAAAGCAGTACTAAACTTGCGGTTTAGATATCACCATTGGCCATGAAAGAAAAAACACCTAATTCGACATGCATTCAGCATCATTTGATGTATAAACTGACTTTTGACAATACCGAAACTTGTGTCTTTGGTGACCTATGAATTTTTACTGGCCATGAAATGGTGAAACCTAATGTTCTTAGTGTTCTATCACTGTCACGTTTGTTGTATTACTGTCACGATAGTTAGCATCTGAAAGTTTAGTAACCTGTCGTACCATCTATTTTATAAGCTCTTTGAGCTGGTACTGGCTTAACTCTGTCGGTTACTAATGCTGATGTTTAAAAAAATTGCTTCCTATAAGCAAAGTGTTAAGTAAATGTGGCAAAAGAAATTTTGCCAAAAGTAATTAAGAAGCACATCTAAGATGCTTCAAAGTGTGTGGTAAATCAGAGATCGCAAGTAATTTTGTCAAATAACTTGAATGCAACTATTCTGCACGTTTTAAAATGAAATGAGAGATGTGGGTTGCTGAAATCTGATGAAAATGTGTGTATAATTTCTTGAATACAAAAACGCACATACTGAATGCGGCTGGTAAAAATATACTCTTTAAAATGATTGGTGAAAGGACAAGAGTCAAAGGCCTTTTATAAACTCCCTACATTTGGTAGTAGGTGGTATTCTACAAAAATGCAATAGCCCTTAAAAGCTTTATTGAATTGCATTCTGCAACCTTTTTAAATTTATCAAAGAGCACTTCTAGATTAGATTCATTTTGCATATGAGCTTCAATTTATGTTCAGTCCAACATTGGCTAACAATAAATGGAATACCGTTCAAAAAACATAGATTTTTTCTAGTTTTTTCCTAGTTTTATTCATTCAATTATTCATGCTTTTTTATGTACTTCTTGTTGAAATATTATCATTTCGCAACCAACATAATTTTCTTCTAATTTTCTCAACTCATTTCACTTGACCTAGAACACTTTGGCTGTGTCATCGTCACAAAAGGAATGAAAATGACGGTTACCATTAACGTATCCATACTCACATACTAAAAACAATAATTACGTTCGCTTCTATTATTATCATTCTTTTGAAAGAAATTTATGATGCCAACAACAGAGTTTAACGATTAAAATCTCAACGTTGATCATCATGTTGGCAGGATAGGAAAACAGAGAAAACTACAAAGAGAAAAAAATCAGCAAATGCAGAAAAAAACAACATCGCGGAATAATCACAAGAATAACATCATCATGATTTTCTCTTTTATGGATTCGGTCAGCGTGAAATATGTTTTCCAGCATGCACAAGAAGAACATTATGAAACAAAAATGCTACGAATGAAGTCATATTCAAGGATTTCGTTAGGTTTTATGGAAGTTGAGATGAGAGGTGATTTTTTATCCTGTTTTTGTGCGAAGTATGAAGATAATTATGAAAACATGTTATCTGTATAAAAACGTTGTATTTCAAACGTTCTACTGTAATTGAAAAATTATACGTCGTAGTTGTTGTAGTACACCTTCAGAGAGGAGGGTAGTATGAGAATAAAAGAATATTCAAAGTGAAAATATTGATTCAGGCTACTATTTTGTTTATAGCTATGAGCTACATTTTGCAGCAGGTATGTTAGGAGGTTCATTTTTCTAGCAAAGAAGCACATCAGCTGATTAATTTTCTATAGAAAGTCATCATCCAAAATTCATTAAGGCGTACTGAAAGCATTGGCCGGTTTTTATAGCCCTACGCAGAGAAACACAATTGCGTTCATAAGCATGCGGCTAAATTTGAACCTACAAGCAGAAGACAGCTGGAACAAACTGGTTTCTCAGTAAGTAGAGCTAATGTCAATATAGAATGGCATATGGTATGCAAAAAAAATAGGAGTAATTTATGCCAGCATGCTCGATACTTGTTTCAAATCTGGATACGTACAACAAATTCGGAACATTTTACCCAATCAGCGGAAGTTATCTTAGTAAAAACAAAGAAAAAGTCAAGTGTAATCCCACTTATTTGGCTGTACCAAAAATTGATTTCGCACTTTTTCAAAACTGAAATTTACAATGCTCAAAATAATTGTATAATTTACTTAAAACACCAAGCGATTGGTTCATTTTTTCCAAACATATTTAACTTCTCAGGCTGGACTTGCTCAAATAAGGGAATGTAATACGTTGAACCGTTTGTCTTACCAGTGCTTTACAGGTTTGGATAGGAAGCATAACTGACTTGCTACAGGAGCCAACATCATCGACGCTATGGGCACTGGATGAAAAGCATTGCAGGTTAGTTATATTGGAGCACTGACAACACGAAAGAAAGTGTTTTACTGAATTTAGCTTATGTTCGATCGATTAGTTGAGTACCATGTATTAGCTCTTCCAAGTTTTAGAAAATTTTGCGAACGTATTGCATTTAGTACGCTATATCCGCAAGTCAAACCTTTCCTAGCTCAAGAGCGACATGGCTTTGTCTACAAATTATTTCTATGATAATGCCAAAGCTCAGAAGGTTGACCCTTTGTAGCGAATGCTTTTAACTATGGCGGTAGGGAGATACATTTTCTCTTATTCTTTAAATTGCTAATGCTATGCGTTTAGTTATCACTATAATGTGTCACAATACTTAATAACACAAGACGAACAAATACATCCATGAGCACGGCGGGATTCGAAGCCACAGGCAGTAGATCGCTGCTTCGAACTGGTATAAAGTCTACTTTTTGCCGTTTTCTAATACTGATGCATCTACTTTTGGATCAACAAGAGCAAATGGATATTTTATGCATCGATTTTCTAAAGCGTTCGATTCGGTTGACCATGAACTAGTGTTCTTGAAGCTGGAAGGTTATGGGTTTTCTGATTTCCTTTTTTCCTTGTTTATCCCTTGCGTACATTTGTATAGTTGCTGTCAATTTCTGATTTTCATGTCCCTTCCATCCGATCTCTGGCGTTCCGCTAGGCTCCATTCTTGATCCTCTTCTATTTCTAATTTTTATTAATAACCTCTCTTCTCTCATCAATTCATCATGCGTTTTGTATGCTGATGACTTCAAAATGTTGAGAGTAACTGGCTCGCTGTAAGATTGCAAGCAACTTCAAAACGATTAAGTTCATTGGGTATCGAATGTAGCGCCAAATTTCTCGCTCTAAATGTCATCAGATGTCGACTTATACCTATAGAAAATGCCTCTTTGTGTTCACTTTACATACTTTTGGTTTTCCTTTTGGTGTTGATTTCACCTCCGAAGCCTCTGTTCATCAGTCACATCGCTCCAATAGAGTCACGACTATTTTGAATGTCCCTTTCGCATACACGGATGCATATTTTTATTCACCGCTTTTCTGCATACTGGGAACGAATGACAATTTTGCACACACTTACTGCATTCAAGAACATTCTTAAAACTAAAGCTTTATCGTTTTCTGTTAGCTTGTAAATAAATCTGTTATTATTTTTTCGCTCTTTTAGTAGATTTTTTTCTTCTTCTATGATAATGCCAAAGGTCAGGGGATTGCCCTTTGAAGCGAACGCTTAGCTAAAGCGGTAGGGAGACACATATAGGAGACGTCAATATCAATTATTCCATTATTCTTTAAGTGCCACTTTTTTTCTTATTTTCTGAAGTGCTAGTGTTATGCCTAGTCGCTACTAAAGGTTTCATGTGACACTTAATAGTAAGACACTTAATAGGATCGCTAGTATTATGTCCAGCCGCCGGGTCTTAAGACAACGCAAAACGAAGAAATATAGCAATGGGCATGGTGGGACTGGAACCCGCGGGCGGTAGACCGTTGTTTCGGACTGACGCGTTAGCGAGCTAAGCTACCGCACCCCCATAACTCCATGTCATAATGAATTTGTGCTTAAATAAGATACATTTTCGTTTTTGTTACTTTACCTATTAAACTTAGTTTATCTATGCACTAGTTGAACTAAAATATATATGATCTTTTGGTAGATCCAATCTGGCAAATAAGCAACAATGAATGAACTATTTATCCTCAATTACAGTACAAATAAGAATATCACTGCGATATTGGAGCCCGGCTCTTAGCATTACTATGAAAAGGTGCTCCGAGCTACATCCTTTTGAACAGTAGGCCTTCATGCCTTCATAATGGGTGATTGGCTTCACCCGAAAGAATAAGTTAGGCAGTTCACGAGACGAACTGATCCGACAAGTGTCGGTACCGTGGGCTCAGGATTAGCCCACACCTTCTAGTGTGCTACCAGTATGGATTCGTTATTTGAAATGACCGGAAATCGTTTCCGAACCCGACGCTAGCTTAGGAGTTATTTGAGAGTTATGATAGCGTGCAGCTATCACGGTCACTGTCCTAAGTTGGACCACCGAATAGAGCCTAACGGCAGGTATCGGCGTAAATACCAAACCAAACCGAATATGAGCCTCTAATCAAACGTCCCGCCAGAGGCTCATATTCTAATTTGGCAAACTCACCATCTGCAAGGTTAAGCGAGTCTAGCTTACTTTATTTTTCATTTACCAGGACCTGCCACAGCTTCGAGGTGTCTTTTGCGCCTTCTAATCCCTCGCAGAATGATTTGAATTATTCTTCCTTTTAGGTCCTTGAATTTTTTTTATAATTTTTTTGACAGATTTCGTAGTCAACCAGTCATTCTCTGTGTTGATCTTTGAAGCTCGATTGTGAAGTTTTCTGGAATCTTTCCTCGACTTCTGTAGTTCATAGATTTACTAAAGAATCTGCTCCTGTTGATTCGGTTGGCCTCTGCTCAATCGAAATTATGTTGACTTCAGCGACTTTATTCTATCACCAGGACACGCTTTGTTCGCAAAAACGAGATTGTATTAAGCCAAATCAATGTTTTTTGGGTTTCTTCTTTCCAGCACTATACGCTGGTAGCTAAAGAGAACACCAAATAACGGTTATAAAAGAGTGAATGAGGCCCCCAGTTCTAGATCCAAACACTACATCTGAACATAGTGATACATCAGTAATAACACTTCTCCTTGGGATCGCGAAGCTAGAAAAAATCCTAGTGCTTAGAGTCATTAGGCCAGAAAAAGTTAGAAAATCAAAAAATCTGCCTACTGAAGTGTACCATTTGCCGCTGCCCTAATCGGTATGCTGAGTGTAAGTATCGCAACCCACTAGAAGTTCTTGTCTCTAATTCAACGTACTGAATAAGGTCCGTCGGGCGGCCTCCTGTGTTGGCGGCAAAAGTAGAAAGTCAAAATGAAAGTAAGCTAAAGCGACAATCGCGCGTTTCAGCCCATCATTATCAAGTACTACACGATGATCGCTGACGGGTCCCACCTTGTAACTGGCAGAGTATGGTGGTAGCAAGAATTAACCAGAACACCAGTACTCGGGCTGGTTGATCTTTCATCCTAAACTGTTTTTGCACCTTCGACTGATGTGAGATCTTAGCTCCTGTTGCCTCGAATCAATCGCTCTATTAAGACCGGGAACAATTATGCTTGCAAGTTTACCAATTATTCGCTCAAAAAATGACAAGTCTGCAAGTTGATCTGAAAAAACACATTATACCTCGAGGGATAGAAATTTTCAGAATTAATGTTTTCGGACCCCTCTGCAGGAATCTTTAACGAATGTGATCTCAGTGCAAGTAACTCTTTACGAGAAGAGTTGCACTGGATCTTTACGTTTTGCTTTTAAAACATGTCCACGAATAGTCGCAAGAGATGCTTGAAATTTTCCCGGTTTAGTTAAATTTAATCGCACATAAAAAGTAGCTCAGGTAGTTGAAACCATTTTCACCACTGACAGTTGAGGCGTCTGCCCATGCCGGCAAGAATTTCTTCGCTGCAGTCAAATCTGTCCTGCCTTTGGGCGATATCTCTGAATTCCGATTTATTCTTTGGTTGAGAGTTTTACCTGGTTGACGATACCCAGCTGACGTGGCTTTGCTCTCAGCTATCCCTTCGAAACGTTTCTGCACCGAACTGAATATACAGGGCGCGTCACCAAAATCCGAACAATTTTCAAATTAAATTTCCTGCTACATTGTGTTTGTGCCAGAGGTCGCCGTTGGCGTACGAGTAGTAAGCTGATATAAGTAAAAGGTGTTTACCTCAAAATTGTCAGGCTGTCAAAAATGAGTCAGGAGTATAACCGAAGAGCCGCGATAATCGAAAATCTTCACGCTGGACGATCAGCACGGGAGATTATTCAATTTTTCCAATATCTGAAATCAGCTGTTTATGAAATTGTTACTAAGTACAAAGCTCAAGAACAGTTAAGTGAAGGTTCAAGTACACCGGCAAGAAAGCGGCACTCAAAAGAACACACCGTGAGAACCCCTGAAGTCACCAAAAGGACTGAAGAGCTGATTCTGGAACACGCGGGGTTTTCGTTACGAAAACTGGCGTCTATTGTGAATATGAGGGAGCCTACCATGCGGAGAATCGTTGAGGAGGACCTTCGATATTATTCTTACTTGAAAAACGAAGCAACGGGGCGTATCAGATTCTTTTCTAACGAAAAAATTTTCACCGTTGATACAAAAATAAATCGGACAAACGATCGATGGCTTGCTTACGACCCGGAAGATGTCCTTGTTGTCAGCAGAACGAAATTTCCGACCAGTGCCTATGTCTTAAGTGTCGTGTCTAGTGAGGGAGATGCAATGCCACCACATATCTTCCAAAAAGGAGAAACTGTGACTAAAGAAGTATATTTGAGAGTTCTGACAAATATAATGAAGCCATGGATAGAATATGTATTGTCTGGAAGGCCATACGTATTCCAGGAGGATGGGACTCCAGCTCACACGAGCCATTTGGTCCAAAACTGGCTCTCGGACAATTTTGATATGTTTTGGTCTAAGGAATTTTGGGCTCCGAATAGTCCAGATTTAAATCTCTTGGACTGTTACGCATGGAGCGTGATTGAAAGAGTTACCAACAAGTCTCGACATCCAAATGTGACATCATTAACGACCGCCATTGAGGCAACGTTCGCCAATAATGACAGTGCAGAATTGCAGAGGGCGTGCGAGCGCTTCAGACCGCAAATGTAGGCCGTGATTGAAGCTGATGGAGACTACATTGAATAATTACAATGTCAATAGATGCACGAAATGCCAGGTAAGAGGTTTTTGTATATAAATAACATGATTTGAAGGATGATTGATTGTCCGGATTTTGATTACGCACCCTGTATAAGCATCGCCAGGTAACCTTTCTTTAGCTTTTCCAGGAAGGTTTTTAGTTTTTACTCTTAGCATCCAGTTTTCTCGCAACAATTGCATTTTTCTGCATTAACACCTTTGTTTGCCTTTGCTGGCAGGTTTCCCATTCATTAACTTCTACTTTTACTTCCCCACAGGTTCCCAGAGCCTAGAATTCTCTCTTTTGCACTAGTCAGAGTTGTCTCTTCAAGTGCTAACTACTTTCTATTTTGTGAGAAATGTGAGAATTCTACTTTTCCGGAGCCTGTAGCTACAGCAGATACTATCATCAGGTTCCTAAGATCGCTGGCCATGCAATCTTTTAAAGTGGTAGCCTGCGACTTCCACAGGAACCCGGATTCTACATTGCAGTCACACACGAGGTTGGGGTCTACAGAATCGGAGCCTCTGTTATACTAAGCGAACTCAGCATGAGTGGAGTTGCAGACACAATCTGGCTGCCACCTGCACAGATACATTTCGATTCATCATCATACGGTTTTCTGGACAATGTTAGTGTTATATCTTCCTACAAAGAAGCTCCTGCACCACGACAAGATGGAGGATAATAAACATTGGGCTTAATAAGAAAAATTGTCGGATGATTTCATTAGAGACTTATCATATCGCTAATCAAATTTTTTTCAAATTTATTCAGCACAAAACGATTGCGAATTTCTTGAAACCTCATAATAGTTCATTATTATTTTGTCGGAATCATTCTACAATTGAAGAAATATGTACCTGCACAAGAACGCAACAAATCTGAAAAACCTAATTACCTAGAATTAACTTTTAAAGAGCGACAATTAAAAAATCATAATAGCATTCTTATATTCACCCAAAACCAGAAGGCTTTCCAAAATCAAAAGAGAATAGCATCTGCTTCAAAGGTCATTACCTCTGGAAAAAATTGGACCATTCAACGTAAAAACAACACCAAAAATAACTGAAAGGTGCCGGCAAAATCATTCATTCTACTTCACCGTTCACTTACATATATCAGAAGACTCTTCAAAATCCTGTTTTTAATCATTTGCAAAATCAGCAATTGACCTAAATTCACAAACTGACTGCGATGAATATCAGCGTAATGTAAATGGCTCGATTACTTTAATGGGTATTATTATGGAAAGCAATCTTTACGGACTGTGTAAACCATTTACATGAGGTACCATCAAGAATCATTAAGAATCAAAAATAAAAATCAAAATGTGCAATGGCAACGTAAACATCAGCTGCATAATGTATTCACTGCTTTATATCCACAAAACTCTGTATGTTTTTAATATTTTAACAATATTCTTTTATCTCGCCCGGTAACGGGTTTCGACGAGAGCAAACTTCCATATCAGGAAGCAATTCGAATCGGTCTTTGTACATTTTTCTGTTTGCCTTTGAGTGGTGTATGTGAAATATTCTGCTGTTCTTGCTTTCATCTTCAGTTTAATTGTTTAAATAAAATGCAGATTTACAGTTTACATGATTAAAATAATTTGTTTTCGATAAAAAATTTTCAATTGTTTGTTTTTCAATTGAATTTTTTCTTATTTTCATTTAGTGATTTTTAGTATTAAGTTGAAGCATTTAGATATGATATTCTACTGTTAGATTCCACAATAGCACAAAAATTTCCCAAATTATGGGAATAATGCGTTATTTTATATTTTAATAAATTTATGTTTTTGAATTGAAAATCATTCTTTAGTTTGGAACAGGCAAGGCGAATACCTAAGACAATAAATAGTGAAGATTAGCTACCTAATTACTTTTCCCTTGTAAGTTGACAACTACTTTAATATGAATGCATTTTCAATAAAATCAACTCCAAGTTAAGGTTTAAAATTACATACATAGATGTAAAGACATAGTTTGAGCTCTAAATTAAGAAAATATCATTTGTTATTAACTTATATCTATCTATATATTTTTTTTTTTTAGATATATCCATCTTCACCGTCATTTTATACTGCTCGACTAAGTTGAGGACATGAAACGAGCATCAATGCTTCCAACATCAAATCATATTTTCACTGCAAACTGTAATTAAAATTATTCCCGGAAAGTTGAGTAACCCGTCTTGAAAGTTTGTTGACTACTGGTTTCCATACACCCAAACAAACACACACGACCCACTAGCAAAGAAGATTTTTGAAGCCAGTGAATCAACTCCACATGATAGATACAATGAACATTCTCCAAGCTTAAGTGCTAATGCATTCAAAAGTAAACCAACCGAACAGATACAAAGGCAATCATGCAAGCATAAAAGATTAATGCAGAGTTCTCATTCAAGTTTACCGTTTCATCGACTTAGCGAGACTTAGCTCTTGAGGAGATGCTCAACTGGAACGAGCACCTAGCGATAAAACAACGATCGAATAAAACAAAAGCGGCTGAAAAAAAAGGCGAAATTATCTAAAGTATGTTATTTAATAACGCCTGCAGCAGGACTATTGCGAATCATTGCAGCGCATTGAATTATCATTGCATCTACTTTCATCTCATCGAAACTAGTTTTGAAAATAATACCCAGCTGTTTGGCCTACCGCATTGTAAAAATTTACACTTGACCTCTTTCGAATCAGTCGAGCATTCAAGTTTTCCAACCTGGATGCGCAGTGTGGTTTTATATTGGCTAGATTGTGGCTTAGCGGGGCGGTCAATAAACTCTTAAGACATTGTTGAGTGGACCTATTAGATGGACTGTGTGGTAGGAAGTTGGTAGTAGTTGTTGGTTTCTTTGATGATTTCGTAGATTTTTGAGGTCGGTTTTGGTTGAGCTTTGTTCGTTGGAATGTATGTTGGTAGATTTTACAATGGTTGGCTGCTTGAGTAAACTGTTTAATTTCTGCTTTGAAATCGGGTGTGTAGAATACAATTTTGAGATAGTTATAATAAGTAAAAAAAAATAGTCTAGCGCACGCAAATCACTTTCGAAACACAAATTTTTATATAGTGTATCTTTTGCGTGCATTTTCAATACATTTTTGAACAAAGTAGTCCATCTATTAAAATTCTATTAAAGCAATTTACGATTTCCACTTACAATCCGATTTTAATTTGGTATCACTATTGAAAATTTATGATGCCTATGAAAATATTTATGCTATACGAATTCACGATAGGTATTGCACTATAATCAACTTCACTTTTGTTATTGAATTTTGGTTATGGAGTATTTTAAAAGTTGCTTTTTAAAGGAAAACTAATGAATGGCATAAATAAAATTAAGCAAATACTATACAAACGTCAGACTAAATTATCAAGGAGCCCAGAACCATGAAATATTTTGTAAGCATCCACAAATAAGATAAGAAACATTTAATTATATGATACGAAGGCACAGATAAAAAAGATACAAAGAAATTGTTCTAATCCTTTGGAAATGCTAGATGCCAAGTTTGTTTTGTAATTTTTTATGAATTATATTTAACTGAATATTATCTATATTAGTTTTGTCTACTTGTTTAAAGCCCTGCTGGAGAAATGCGAAGATTCATTTACACTTCGCAGACGTTCATAATCGATTATTTGATAATCGAATCGAAAACAGCAACTTTAACATTCCTTGCGAGCGGAAGCTACCAACCCAGTGCAGAGTAAGATTTTTCTCATAGGAATGTTATAGACCAAGGTTTCCTATGCTTCAAGTGAAATATTGGCAATTATTGAGGAAAAAATTTGCCCCATATATATTTTTGCTACTAAATAGAAGTTCCAATGGCAACAATATCCTCAGAAGACAAACTAATCAATTATTTGTTAGTATCACAAATGCGTATAGACCACAAATTACCACCATATTTACCACGAGTAAAAAACTGTCTATTATAACCTGACAATGTCATTCATCGTCACTGAAAGGTGTCACAAGGTGTTTGCTTATATTTTTTAACTACAATACGGCATTCTGTATAAATTTTTTTCTTTGCAATGCATAAGTTTTTTTCTTTGCACATTTTCTCATTTCTAATAACTCTTCCTGTGTTGTTTTTCTTGCTTCATTATGCTTCTTGCTCATCGCTTCCCATATACTCCTACTTCTACACAGTAAAATTTTCTGTGTGATTCTTCTTCTCCTACCCGTCTCCTCTACAGTAGTCTTTCATAAATGCTTCTTCTTCTTATTATTCTTATTCTTTTTTTTTCTTTTCTTTTTCCTTTTTTGAGTTTTGTTAACCTTTACTTCTAGTCATTTTTCTTCTTCCAGTTCTTGTTATTAATCTTTCCTTTCTTCGGCGTACTTTAACCTTTTCCATCTTAGTTTTTTGTTTAAAAAGTCAAATCGTAAAATTATCAATCTATCAAAAACAAAGGAACATTTTTGGCGTTTTCCAGTTCTTCGTCTTTTTCTTATACTTCATTTTTCTTTTTGTTCTTCTCTCTACCCTTTTTCTTGCTCTTCATTTTCGTCGTTTTCTTCATCTTCCTTCTTGCTTTCATTCGGATCTTCCTTTCCAACTTCTTTCTGCTTCTTTCTTGCTTTATTTTTCCTACCTCTTTTTCTTCTTCTGGCTCCTTTTCCCTCTTATTTTGTTTTTTCTCTTCCCCTATTTTTCTTCTGAAAGCCAGAAAAAGAGCCACGAAAACAGGTTCACAGAATAACAGGAAAAATATACAGAATTACATGAAAAAGATCTAGAAAATATGAAAGTATCCAGACCAATAAAAAATTCCAGAAAAAATGAAAACATCCAGAAAAAATTAAAAGATCCGGAAAAAATGAAAAGATCCGGAAAAAATGAAAAGATCTAGAATAAATGAAAAGATCCAGAAAATATGAAAAGGTACCGAAAAAGAACAAGACCCAGAAAAAGAACAAGGCCCAGAAAAAGAAGATGGCCCAGAAAAAGAAGATGGCCCAGAATAAGAAGAAGACCAGAAAAAGAAGAAGCCCCAGAAAAAGAAGAAGCCCCAGAAAAAGAAGAAGCCCCAGAAAAAGAAGAAGCCCCAGAAAAAGAAGAAGCCCCGGAAAAAGAAGAAGACTCGGAAAAAGAAGAAGACTCGGAAAAAGAAGAAGACCCGGAAAAAGAAGAAGACCCAGAAAAAGAAGACCCAGAAAAAACGAAGACAAAAAAGTTAAAGACCAATAAAAAAGACCTAGAGAAAAATACCCAGAAAAAAACCCCAAAAAGACTCAAAAATAAGATCCAAAAAAGAAAGACAGGCAAAAGAAAACAAGAGAAAAAATAATAAGACAGAACAAAGAAATAGACAAAAGAAAAAGGCAGAAGAAAATGACAGAAAAAAAAGAACAGAGAGAACAAATGGACTCAGAAAATAGACATGAACGCAGAAAAAACAAAATCGGCACAGAAAAAACAGATATCGGCCCAGAATAAAACAGATCGGCCCAGAATAAAACAGATCGGCCCAGGATAAAAGAAATAGACCCAGAAATAAAAATATAAATATACCCAGGAAATAAAGAAACAAATAAAAATACCCAAAAAGCAAAGAAATAAAAATTTAAATAGACCCAAGAAAAGAAGAACAAAAAAACAGAACAAAGCCCAGAAAAAAATGGAATATGTCAAGAAAAATAGGAGAAGAAAAAATAGAAAAAAAATAAACTCATAAAAATAGGAAAAGAAACTCGTACAGAAGGCAAAACGCATATAAAAGGAAAAAATCATTAAACAAAGAGAATGGTTTAGCAAAACAATAATAATCCGGAAAAATAGGGAAAAATCCAGAAAAAAAAACAAAAACGAAATTCAGAAATAAACGAAGAAAATTCAGAAAAAAAAATCCAAAAAAAAACAAACTATAAAAATCCAGGAAAGCAAGAAAAATAAGAAAAAACCCAGAGAAGCAGGAAAACAACCGAGAAAAACAAGATAAACTCCATAAGAAAAAAAAATTATAGACAAAATAAGCAAGAAAAAGGCCCCAAAAAAACAAGAACTAAGAAAAAAAGCTAGAAAAAGAAAAATAGAGCCAAAAAAGAGAAAAGAATAGAAGAGAAAAAAGAGAAAAAAAGTAAAAGAGGAAAAAAGAAAAAAAAAGAAGAGTAAAAAAGAGAAAAAAAAGGAAAAAAGAAAAATAGAGTTGGAGAAATAGAAAAATTGTGCTATGAAAAATGAAAAATAGAGTCAAGAAAATGAAAATTAGTAAAAAAAATGAAAATCTAGTCAGAAAAAAAGAAAAATTCAGCCAGAAAAAAGAGCTGGCAAAAAGAAGCGCCAGAATGATAGAAAAGGCAGCAAAATGTAAGAACGAAAAATATAGAAGTGCCAGCGAAAACAAGGTGAATATACCCAAGAAAAAATTAACAAAATATGGCCAATAAAGGGGAAATATATCAAAAACAAAAGAGAATAGCCAGAGCCACGAAAATCATAATACCGGAGCCAGAAAGACGTAATACTAAAGCCAGAAAAAAGGATACTTGATTCAAAATGTTGATTCAAAATGAAAAAAAAACGATACTTGATTCAAAAAATGTTACTAGAACCAGAAAAATTATAGTAAAGCCAGAAAAAATAGCACTAGAGCCAGAAAAACTATGAAAGTTAAAGAAGAATACTGGAGCCAGAAAATAGCAAAAGAATTAGAAATCATCTTTTCTTTTTCTTTTGGCTCTTTTCCTTATTTTTATACCTTTTTTTACCTTTACTCCACTTTTTTTTTATTTTCATTTTTAACGCTTTTGTTATATTTCTCTGCATTCTAGTTATTCTTCTTTTCACGGTTTCATGTGTCTTTTCTTGATGATAGATAGTATTTTGGAAAGTCTTCAACTATTTTTTGGATTCTTCAATTTTTCAATAAAACGAACGATTACTTTAGGAACTACTTTCTGGTTAGAAAAAAAAACCTTGGCAAAGTCATTTTTTTAACACTCTATAAGCAACTATGTCAATGTGAACAATCCGTTTGGATCTTGGTATTGAAATTCGTAGGAAACCTACTTGATAAGTATTTGTTACGAATGAAAGACCTTTTCGACTCAGATGAGACAAAAGCTTGAATTACAGGTAGTTTGGCAAAAAATTTAACGACAGTTGCATTCGACTAAAAGACTCAGAATAGCATCTTTCTAGCAGATTATACAACTTTCATCACTCCAGTGATTTATTTCTACTATCCCGGTTCAGTTTTTTTAATAAACGGAAAAATTGGTTTGGAAAACATGAATGAAGATAAATGGACTGTGATAAATAGACAACCTGTGAAGATGACAAAGCTTCTTTGTAGTAAAAAATAAACTGGCAAAATTTGAATAATGCTAAAAAATAGGTCCGATTTAGTTCTAAAATTCTCTAGTGATTGGAAACATAATTTCGTGGTCTTCATAGGATGCGTTATTCACGAAACACCGAAACAATGCAAAAAAATTTAAATTTATTTAGCTTCCAAACTCAAAAATTTAATTTTATTTTTAGGCTTTATTTCGTTCAATCAGAAACGCTCTGTTTAATGCAGAGGCATCATTATTATATTCGAAAAAATGTTCATTACGGGAAAACTTATTTTTTTTTCATTATTTAGTCTAATAGAAAACATAAAGCTTTTATTAAAAATCTATAACATAAAAAATCAGATATTTCGTATACTGACTAAAAAATCACAAAAATTTAATAATTCGATTTGATCTACAAAACCATATTTTATGTTTAATTTCTTTCACCACAATCACAAATTGCCAATTATTTCACACAATTAATCATCGAAACAACTTAATTACACAGCATTATCTCTTATGCGTCACAAACAAACAGTTCCAATTATGAATTTTCATTGATTTCGCACGAGCCATTAGTACGATGAAATTGATTCGAAAAAAAAGTGGAACTGTACCATTTAATTTCCTTCATTTCATTCAATTTCATACATATTTGCAGGAAAAAAAATTAAATCGATACTGAAATCCAATCATTGCAACAATGCTTTTTGCTTCTGTGCCAGAATCGTGTGAAGAGCGATTCTCTGCCAGTCTACTCGAAATTAATGATAAATTGCAGAAAATTTCTAGTTTGGTCACTCATACAGAGCGAGAGAGAGAGGAAGAGTTGTGGGAAACTTATCGAAATGTAATCAATCAGTTAACTGCTGAAGTACTAGGGCTCAACGACAAAATTTCTCCCCATCCAACTGAAGTACAGACTGACAGATAGACAACCAACCCTAGCGAGCACACGGACCAACGACAATTATTATCATGGCAAACATATCCAGAAGGCATATAGTGCGACAGTTCCGCATCCACGGATTCTATAAGGACGAAAGCAAAAAAAAAAAAAATGCACGGTGAATTGATTTCATGTGGTAATTAAAAAACATTGTTCGCGGCCAACAGTAGTGATGGTAGTGGTAACATGCTTTCTAACGAGCCACCCGAAAATCGGTCCAACACTGGAAGAACTATAGTATACAGAGCTGTGAAACAACTGTAAAGGGTTTTCCAAATCACTGAGTTGAGGGGAGCGGAATGGACATGAAGTAGCTGTTCTCAGCACAAAACAACAACAATGTTCAAACGAATCGGACGAATCGAATGAAAAACAATGAATTGCTTCCTGTTCCTGTTTTTGCGTTTCCTCATTCGGTTTTTGGGGTTATGTGTTTTTGAGGTTTCGAGCTTTCAACGGCAACAGCATGTGTATAGGACGGAACTTGGATCGAAATCGACAACAAGGATATATTTATTGGTCTGAATGAGATTTTGTATTGTTTCCAGTCCCGACGGGAATATCAATATTTTGTCAGAAACGTGCGACAGCGTTGCGTGGTAAAGTGCATTCATAAATCAATCAGGAAATTCGTTGATAAATCTCTGCATTTTGAAAGAGAGGAAATTAAGCGGTTTCAAGAGGAATCCGGCGAAAGCTTTCAGTGTTATTGTGAAAAAATTGACTGATGATGGTTGATTAACATGATGGTTGTCAGATTTCTCGCAGCATGTCTTTATCATCTCCATTAAATCAAAGTGCTCGGCGTATTGATTGAGCACTCAGGATTTTTTACATCTTAACATTTATTTACAAAATATATTACTTCTGATTATATCCTAAATATGGAAATCAAACGAGCTCGTTACGGTTTAGTGGCCCAAATGGTGTGCAATACTCTGGAACACTCTTATCTTCTTTCAAATTTCTCTTTGGTGAATTCATTTGTAATATGTACTTACGATGAAAAATTATCGAAATGGTAGTATAGACCCAAACTTACCTGCAATGGAAAAATAAAATTTGTTAATGGAAGATACAGTAAAATTGAAAAATATTTATGGTTTTTTTTTAAATAATAATTACGATTTAGTAAGACTGCTAAACACTGTTAACTGTATACATTAAACACTTTTTTTAGAGCCATAAAATGCAGAACTTTAAATTCAGGAGTGCACTTGAAGCATTTTATTCTATAGCGCACGCGAAAGAAGTAATAAAGAATATAGGATGAAAAGCTACTCAAAATGATAAGCCTTTCAAATTAAGTTTTTTTATCTGATCATGCGGAAATTTGGATCAGAAGCTGTTACATTCAAATTAAATCAACGTTTTTCTATTAAATTTTTTACTTTTATACCAAAAAATATGTACATAAAAATAAATAGTCCAGTTTTTTGAATCCGAAAAAAAGAGCAGAGCATCTCAAGGCAAGTTAAAATAGAGCAGCTACCAAGAAAAGACGAGCAAGTTAGAGCAATTGAGAGGCAATTCGAAAAATTGATTGCTTTTTTGAAGTTCAACCTGGCAATTCGGTAATGAAAACCTCTATTTCTATGACTATTTTTTGTTGAAAGTTGGTTCCGTGACAATTGACTAAAAGCTGGTTGCTTGACCGAACTTGTTCAAAGAAACAAAAGGAAAGAGTAGAAACCGTGCTCTAAGCTCAGTTTTTCGCCAAATCATGAAACACAAATCAGAACAAATTCGGGCAAGTTAGAGCAACCAAATTGCACATTAAACACATTTTTCTGAGATATCTCAGCCTTGCTCAACCAAGACCAGCTCATTAAACACAGTTTATATGTGATATTGATGTCATCCGTAGTTGACAACACACATTTAGATAACGATTCTCAGTTTAAGACATTTTTCTTTGAATGTAACCTTTGTCGCTTATTTCGTCCACCTTTAAAATCCTACTTGTCCAAGCATGCAATAAATGCTATATTTCAGTTAACTTGAACTTAACCTTAGATATCACCTGCCACTTTTGCGTTCCATCGTCGCAATAAAATATGTTTTAAGGGTTCGGAGAATAAAGCTATTTATGCGTTGTTTTAATCTGCTTGTAGCTATTTTTCATGAAAATAAATTCGTAGAAACGTTTACAATCTCTTCACGATAATTTTGCTGCAAATGAAATAAAAGGCAAAAAAAATCGTTTGCTATCGTTTTGCAATTGGCTCGCTAATTTGTTGCATCGTGGTGTAGGAGTAAATAAATAATGTTTTAAACAAAATTGATAATTGTATAGCTTTCTTTCATCTCAGATAATAAATTTGTTTCATCGACCGTTTCTAACAAATTTTGAAAATAACATCAGTAGACAACAAACGAAAATTTTGCTATTTAATTTTTTTCTACAAAATATCAAATCATTTAAAAGATGCGCAGCAAATCGACCATTCTTTCAATTAATTTGTAAGTTAGTAGCACAGTGCAAAATTGAAACATGCGTACGTCTATATGAAAGCCGGTAAATGTGATATTTTATAAGTTTACGATAAGAATATTTTGTCTATAGAATAATCGTATTAACATTTTTGGACACTTATGTTTTCACCTTTGCTTGCGATTTGTCTGCGAAAGCTTATTGGTTTTCAAGCTATGCTTCAATCTTTTACTTTCCGGTATTTTGATTTCTTATTGTTCCCTTTTTCCTCAAGCACAGTTCGTGAGCTCGTGATTTTATGCGTTTCTATTATCGAAATTGTTTGTGTTTGAATCTAAACACGAGTTTACATTTTATATAATTTATTAAAAAAGGCAAATTGCCTCAATTCATCGCAGGACTACTTATAGATTACCGTCGAATATCTTGCATAGTCTAGGCAATTTGTAATTTTTGGTCGAGACAATTTTTGATTTGGGTGAGCTCCGTTCCTGACCACCCATTAAGAATTATTTGTTCCAATAATGTGGATGCCTGTTCATAATACTCAAAATCCATTATCTTCATCCTCAAAAAAGTTGATTACTACTAGTATATAGCGATTACTTTCCTGCAACTTTGGAGTCGGTCTTTCACCCTTAATTCGGTCTGTCTAATGCTCCTCCATTGTTGGTCTTTAACTCACCTTTGGGTCTTCGTCTAAATACTTACACAGACGCGCATGTTATAACTTTCTTGCACAAGTCTTTTTCGTGGAACTTTATTTAACGTTTTCAGATCGTAATCGAGCTTTATTTTACGTTCTGTTTACGCCTAAGTAGCCTCTTAATGTCGGCTCTTGTATTTCTTGAACACTTTTAACCTTGCTTAGGCGAATTATACCCTACATGGGTTGGTCTGCTTCGCCAGTTCTCCATCAAGAAGCAATGAGTTCTAATGTGTCCAGTTTTCACGTAGAACGTCAATGATAATTACCTTTTCTACCAGCTAATGGCAATGCCTGCATTCTGGTCGGTATGGGCGTCTGGAGAAGGTATTCGCATTTTTGCAGAAATTACCTTCTCGGTAGCTGGTCCACTAGTTGTACTTCGAAGTTTTTGAAGTTGAGCATATATCTCAAAGCTGTCTGATTGGTCCTCAGCACTAAGGGTTAGTTAACTATGATAATTGCCAACAATTCTCTTTGGGTGACGCAGTAGTCTCTTTCCGGCTTGGAAAGTATACGACTAAAATAAGCAATTACCCGTTTTGACTACAAAATTGCTGCAACAACACTGCACCACTTGCAACAGTTCCCATTTCAAAAGCTCTCTATGGTTCGGGATACGATAACATCGGTGATTCAAATAACTACTGTTTAAGTTTTACAAATGGGGATTGGGGCTGTTGATCCTAAGTAACTTTTGGTGATAGTAGTAAAATCGTTTAGAAAGTGGTGGTACCAGATCGCAGGGCCTAAATGGCTCTAAGACTAGTCTATTTCCTTGAAAACTGGCCAAAGTTTGGCGTCCAAGGGCTGTTCAAAGGCTGGACGATTTGTTGTTTTTGCATGACTTGTATCATATCGGCAACTTCAGTTCGATGACAGACAGACAGACAACGAAAATGACTTGAATTTACTCTCATGCTCCGTAAAACACAGCAGCCTTAAGGAGACATAATCTATCGCCACGGTTACATAATCTGCCAACCCCTGGAATTCGTGTTGGCTCGATAAGGAAAAGTTGGTACAAAGTCCATCCCACTTCTGACACCAATGTTTGTGTTTTATCTTATTATTCCCTATTTGCTGATTGTTACCTTAAATTCTATATCTAATTTTAAACTTTTCTTTATGAGAATCTATTGTGTTGTCAATTCGAACTGACGGAATGGAATCAAGGATATTATTGGCATCCTTCACTGCTTAAAAACTTCTAGATGCCGATTACGGGAAAAAAAACTCTTTGAAAAATTTGAACGAAAAACATTCATGAAGCCCAATCTACAAATGTTCTTTCTTGGTTGGTATGAGTGTGGAAGATCTGACTCGGGTCTGGACGAACGGCAAGGCATTGACATGGCGAACGCCAGGGCGCAAAAAATGCTAAGAATATCAAATCAGAGGCGTGAACCCATGACGTTTGAAATTCTTTTTACAGCCGCCGTAGATCGAGCTGTCAATTTTTGTTCTGACATACTGCAAACATAATACAATCGAATTTCGTTCGCGAATCTCTAATGAGCTTTGGGATTTTGAAATCTCCTTTCCATTTCACACAATCATAAACTAAATACTTTCGTTGATGTGAACATTAATATTTTTGAGGAAGCAAGTAGATCACAAAACTCTACATACATTAGAAACATTTTCAATATTGTTTTATACAAAAGACTATACGTAATTCAAATTTATTTCATATTCTGCATAGACATTATACAAATAATCAAGCTAAAAGAAGGTAAAATAAAAAAATTAGCATAGATACGATGGAATATACACTAAACCAATTTTACATGTAGTGAAAAATGGTAAAATGTTTCATTTTTAGCAAGCTAGGTTATTTATTAAGGTTTTTTTAGGTTCTTATTTAGCAGTTTTGAGTATCCCTTTTTTTCTTGACTATGGTCATTAAGTTTATTGCCTTTCAAAATCTTACTGGAAAGATTTTGGAGATTCGATATCAAATCATGTTCCTAAATGAGTTTTGGGAAACCGATTACATGGTCGGATCCGTATTTGAATGTCATTTTGAATCAAATTTAGGTACACAAATCTCTTTGGAACTCGGATCTCGTTTCAGATTTCCTGGTATCCATTTTCGGCTCAATGGATACGTCAATAAGCAGAATTGCCGTATTTGGACTGATGAACAACCTAAAGAGCATCAACAGCTACCAATGCAAGCACAGAAATGCACAGTTTGGTGTGGTTTATGGGCCGGTGGAATCATCGGTCCATATTTCTTCCAAAATGAGTCCGTTCAGAACGTAACCGTCAATGGCGGATTTTTGGCTACCTGAAATTGAACCTCGTGGTATTGGTGAGCTTTGGTTTCAACAAGACTGTGCTCCTTCGCATACAGCGAGAGAAACAATGGACTTATTGAGAAATCATTTTGATGAGAGCTTGATTTCACGTTTTGGACCAGTAAATTGGCCGCCTAGATCGTGTGATATCACACCTTTAAATTATTTTCTTTAAGGTTACACGAAGTCTCTGGTCTTCAATGTCGCTATGCTGGAACGCGTCGTCCAAAATTGGACTCTCAGGATGGACCATTTGCGGCGTAGTCGCGGTCAACATTTAAATGACAAAATCTTTAAAAAGTAAATGTCATAGATTGTTCTTTCAATTCACAATAAAATCTTTACTATAGAATTCAACTTGATGCCCTTTATTTGAGATTAAAAACCAAATTTCATTATAAATCAACCTATATTCTAATTTCTTGAGAGATATATTTATTTTGAGAATAATCTGCTTTCTTCTTCAGTGTTTATCGGCCTAATTAAGCCTAATTATCGCACCAAAGGTAGAATCAGGATTAGACTGATGGACACAGAAAAAAAAATCATTGATGTTTAACTGAAATATTTCATACCAGGGTACAATTTCGGGCAAGCATTTTTTTTTTGTTTTTCACAAAAAAAAAACCATCAACACTGTGTAACAGCTAGTTTGCCTTAAATATAAATAACCAAAATATTTTTATGTATCAATCGAATGTAGGGTCAAAAAATAATTCATACAATCAATAATTTTGTACACATAATTTGAAATTTCTGGTGCGTAATTGGCAAGGTATAAAATTGGAGTCTTAGATTAGTGTCATTAAAACGAAGAATCAAAGCAAAATCAAAATTAAATAAAAAAATCAAGACAAAAGATAGATTATTAAATTTGCTTGTGCTGGAAGGGTTTATTTCCCTTAGGAAAATGGTAAAATATGCTTTCCGTTGAAACGGAAGTCCACAAATGCCTTAATTATTTGATATAATTTTCCCGATCATCCATATAAAGCGCAAACGAAATTCAAAATCAGTTTTATCTCTACATTTTAGTGTTCAAATACTTGCACAGTCTGTGCACCTGAATGTTAACTAGATAGATAGAGCTCCGCACATAAAGGAACTTATGAATAACTTTTTTGGAAAAGAAGCGACTGTAATATAAATCTTCAAAATAACGACAAATCTGAAGCTGTAGTTTTTTCCCTTGGAAATAATTAGCAAAGCACGCGCCAAAAGTCAATGTTTCATTGCGAAAATTTTTGGAGCTGGGTATGGTATTGCTACGGGGCCCGGTAGCTCTGCTCGCTAAGGCTGCGGTCACGTCTCGCGCTTGTAAGAGTGAAAGCTTCTTCGCGCGTTTACGATTGTAAATCAAAAACACGGTAGGTCAATAGAACGGTCACGTTCAACGCTTGAAGCGTTTAGGCGTGTACGCTTGTTCAAGCGTGTGAGCTGGTAGATCAAATTTATTTGATTTACAAGCTCACTCCCGAGAACAAGTAGCACGCGCACTGACTATTTAAAGAATAGTCTTCATAGGAAAAATCAATGGACTTGGAAATGATGATAAGTGAAGTGAGGAAGAGAAGATTTTTGTGGGACGTTAAACACAAGGACTATAAAAATAGACTAGCAATAAAAAAAGGATGGAAAGAAATTGCGGATATATTGAAAAATGAAGGTAAGTTGTATTTGCAAATAGGAAGTTTTCAATTTACATCAAGATCAATTTACAAGAAGAAAATAGTTTTTAAATGTATTACGGTTACTTATTGCTGTAAAACTTGAATTGTTTGAGACACTTTTAGCAATGGAATGTACATTAGATGTTGTAAGCTGTTGTTGCAATAACATAGATCGATCGACACCTTCTTTATCTATAATTATATTATGTAGCAGGCAAACCGTCTTTGCAATTAGTTTCATAGTTTTCACACTCGTATCTATTTCTTTCGTTAGAATGCGCCACTTTGCAGCGGTTATACCAAACGCACATTCAATAACCTTTCTGGTTCTTGTGTGGTTTTCATTGAATACAACTTCACTTTCACTGATATTGGTGTTATAGGCAAAAGGCCGCAGCAAGTAGCTTCGAAGTGAATAGGCTTCATCTCCCAATAAAACAAAAGGTGCATCGACATCTGTGCCAGGTAAAGGTTTGGGAGCAGGAATTCCAAATTCGTCATTTTCTAGCATGTGACACAGTGCAGACGATGAAAATATACCACCATCGCTTTGCCTCCCATAGGCTCCAACTTCAATTGCTATGAACTTATAATGTGCATTTGCAACCGCCTGCAATACAATGGAATAATATCCCATGTAATTAAAATATAAGCTTCCAGAGTGTGGTGGACATTTAATTCGAATATGTTTTCCATCAACGCAGCCCACACAATTTGGAAATCCCCAGCGTTTATAAAACTCTTCCGCATGTCTGATAATGTCCGATTCACATGGACGAGGCAAATGCTTACGTACAAATTTAGCCCTTATTGCATTGCACACATTTGGAACAATACCAGAAATTGTATTGTGTGGTATCCTGTAGCTGAAGGCCAAACTTCTATATGATGATCCTGTGGCAAGATACCTGCAAATTTTATGTTTCATTATTTTCAGATAACCTTGTAAAGAAGAAGTGGAAAAGCCTACGGGATAACTATAGAACTGAACTGGCAAAAGTGAACAAAAAACCGAAGTCAGGCAGTGGAGCTAATACAAATTACAAAAGTAAATGGAAACATTTTTTAGATTTGCATTTTCTCCACGATTCCTTGACACCTGCTAAACTTACTGGCAACTTAAATTCGAAAGTCAGGTTGAACAGAGTTTGATGCTCGACCAGGAAAATAATTACGGAGACCAGATGGAAATGCAGATACAGGAGAATGTTCTACTTAATGAAGATATTGCGGACCTTGAAAAAAGTGAAGAAACTTTGCGAAACTCCGCCACGAAAAAAAAGCCTTTAAAAAATAATGTCACGTTAAACAAGTTGCAGTTTCTTGAAATTGAGAAGGAAAAACTGGCACTAATGAAAGAAGAATATTCACTAAAAAGAGATGATAGTTTTAATTTTTTAATGAGTTTGTTGCCGCAAATGCAAAATTTGCCTGCTAAAGAAAACTTATGCTTTCGAATGAAAGTAAGCCAGCTTCTGTATGATACAGTTTCCACAATGTCTTCACCTAATCCTGGAACAAATACATTCACTCCTACTCCTTCAACATCTTGGGCTGATTTGGATCAAAACATTGTTTCTTTCGAAAATTTTTAAAATAAACATGCTTTTACTTCATAGCATACTTAGTTTTACTAACCTTAAAGTGACCGACAACCTTTCAGCTGCTGTGATTGGATTTTGAAGATTGGTTTGTTGTTTTTCTATAATTTGCTTTATTTCATTTAAAATATAGAAAAACGTAGCAGGAGTCATTCTATAATATTCATGAAATGTTTCCTCGTCTTCCTTTAAATATTCAAATAGCTGGTGAAACTCTCCCAACTTGTAACGAGCACGAAAAATAGGATGGACAGAATATCTTTTCTTTTTTCTAAAAAACACTTTCGCTCTTAAATAACTATTTTCCGCACAAAAGATTGCTCCACTCGAAAGAGCCATAACTGAAAGTAATGCTTAAAAAATTTACGAAGCGTAATGGCGAAGGGTAAATGCCTAGTACCTGTTACAAATGGAACTAGCTACACATTCACAAGCGTGAGATCTGACCATAGAAAGCGTAAACGCTTACAAGCTTCAACAATCGCAACGAGCCTACACTCCTACAAGCTCGAGACGTGACCGCAGCCTAAGGCGTCAGGCCGAAAAGCGGCGTGCTACGGGGCCTGCGGGTTCGAATCCCGCCAATGTCATGGCTGTAAGTGTGAATGCGTGGATTGTCTATGAGGGTGGCAAATGGGCCCAAACTGGTGGCCTAATGCTGGCCGCGTTCCCGGCAGCTCTCTTTACTAACCTCACCTAACCTATGGTATTGCTAGCACATAGCGTGACAACGGAAAAAGTGAAGAAACAGGATAATCGATCAAGAAGCAAAGTGAACAAAATCAATTCTAGATTGTAGTTGCTGAAGAAAATGCAATCTGAGCAATATTTTTCCACATTGTTAGCATTTTTCGCAAATTATCCCTTCGACTACTCTGTTGCAATTTTATACCCTACTCGTGCACGTCACTGCGGAATATTTTATTTCATAGAAACTTCATCTACAGTTAAAAGTTTAAAGATGCAAAACTGCTTGCGTCAGTTCAATTAATTGTGAGTCCATTTCAAGTTAAAAGTGTAATTCTAAGTTCACATCAGAACCAACTGACTTCATGACTTGACTTCTAGTGGAATAGTGATCGAATTAATTCTAATTCCCTTGATACAGTTGTTCAAGCTCTTAATTCCAATCATCGTAATAAGCACTATGTTCGAAAAAATTCATATTCATTCTCCGTACAACCTCCTTCTTCCCATTTATGCAAAAACTTTTTTACGGTTCATAATTCGTATTTCTGTCCACTCATCGAATGAAATTTGAAACTTCCTAAACTGAACTCAAACTTCGTTGCAGACATGAATAATTGGTTGGTCTATTAACTAAGCAAATATCATAGTTTCGAATACAATGAGCGTATGAATTATATTTCGTTGATTCCTTTTCAATTATGCTGAATCAGTAGAATTGGGTTGAATGGATTTGATGTGTCGCTTCCTAATATAGCTTTTATACGCCAGATTTTTTTTTTTGAGTGGTGAAGAAACGACGACTATAAGATTATTGCAAACAAAAAATTAAATCAGATTTGAATGTATGCAAAAATATAAATCAGATTTGAGTATCACAGACAAGATGACATGCGATTATAGTACATGTGAAGATGTAATAGATAAGGAGTTTTAAAAACGTCTCATAGTCCCGAGTCGGATGTATGAAGTCAGTTGAAGTTCAATGGATCGTTACAGAAACAGGAATTTTTTTTTTTTAACTTATTTAAAAGTGTGCTTCGACTGAGAACGCTGAGTCGTGATTGCATGCCAGACATTTGAAATTTGTCCAGCCGCAAGTAGAAACTTGACACAAATTACAAGATAGTATCAGTCACGATTCGAAGCAGCCTGGTATATATTGATTATGAAATGAAATATCTGTTTACATAGATCTTGAAAGACTCGAATATTTCGTTTTTTATGCGATCACCTGATTTAATAGTTGGGAATTGAAATGTGTTAAAAGAAGCTAAGATTGATAGCTTATTGAAATGTTGTTATCGCAAAAGCGAAAAAATTACAAAAAAAATAGCTGGTGCTAACGCAGCGAGAGCTCAAATATTTTTTCACGTGATTTATGTTTTTTTTTCGTCTTATTTCTTTTATTTAATAATTTTGGTTATTAATAATGATAGTTGTTCTTGTGTAAAAATTTTAGGCAATCACTAAATACGGTGATTCTAGTTTTGCAGAGTTTCGTATCCCTTAAAAACTGATCTTAAAATGAAAACACAACAAAACATATCTTCGAATTTGCGTTTACTAGTCACTTAATTATATCAAACTACTAATAAATTTAAGACGGGTTTGTTTGACAAGTCCTACAATCTACGTTTTACTACATTTGGAAATGAAGGCAGTACGAAATAACAAATAAATCACATTGTAATTAAGTTAAAGTTTGGTCGAGTTACTGTCAGCCGAAGGTAGCTCTGCCGAAAGACACACGCAGCCACACATAGGCACAATGGAGGCCTATTGTGATATCACGAACATTGCTCTACTTCAGGCACAGTTCTCAAGAAACCATGTCGTTTTTTCTGTAAACTGCACGACACGCTTTAATTCAAAAAATCATAGTTCAGCCAGACTTGAAAAGAAGAGTACTCCGAGTGAGGCCGTTTTTCTTCTCATCACAGCCGGTCAAAGATATTCCTTTTCATCCTCTGTACTACAGCTCCGACAGAAATCGTTGAACCAAAAGCCCAATCGTTGCGCGTGCCGTCCTATGAGCCTCTGGCTCATGAAAACAGCTACCATACAGCGAAAAGCACTGCGGGTTAAATCTAATAGCTGCGTGGTGCGATGCAAGTCCATAGATATTCAAGACTGCTTTGCGACCGCACAAGGATAAATTTCTAGCGCAGGACTCCCGCACTCTTTTCGGTTTGTTTTCATTCTATATAGTTACTTTGAGTCTACGACCAAACCTAGATATTTGATACTTTGAATCAGTTTAATCGGGACTCATTTCAGTTTCGGTAAGCCAAACTTTCTTGGAAATAGTACTCGCTCCTTTTTACGTAGACTCAAGTTCAAGCCGCTCCAATGTGAAAGTATGCCGAGATAACGATTTAATCTTTACGCATAGGCCGTGGCGACTATAAAGTCGCTAGGTCCTATCTCTCAGAAGAGTCTTTACCGTACCTACCGCAGAGGAGACAAAGCTCCGCCTTGAAATGTACCCGTGTTGACCTCTCGTTGCAAGTGAGCATTCTCCAGCGTTGAGCTCACTTCCCCTTTTGTCAGGGGGCTGCTCAATAGAGGCTATTAGAAGCATGTTAAAATTTCGCGCCATAAATACCTCTACGATTGTTTCAGGATTAATATTGTTAAACGCACCATTTGGAACGAAAGATTTTGGATTTCCCTAGTGAGGGCGCGACGCGCAGTTTTAACAGGCTTATTTTGCTATGTAAGATCGAGTAACTAATTGATGTAATATCTAGTGATCCATTCGAAGAGCTTTAAAACAGAGCTAGAACGTTTTGGCCAATAGTCCATAGGTTTCAATATGAAGTTCTTTTCACCTTGTATAAAGCATACTTGAGGGGGTATACTGGTCTAGGAATCTGAAAAGAATCGACATATTTCGTCTGTATATTTTCAAAGTTTATATCTTTAGGAATAAGCCTTCAAAAAGATTTTTGAAATTCGAACTATTTTCGGAGGTATAGTTATTTTTGTGACCTAAACCAACAAACGCGTTCAACAACGAATTAGCGGCTTTAAGCTACGAGCTTCTAAAGAAATTCAAACTGCTTGTATATAAGAAGGAACATTGCATGAGACAGGGATCTCTGACTCAAAAAAAGCCAGTATAACATACCATTAAACGACTCAGACTGCCCGAAACGACACTCCAAGCTTTAAACGCGTTTTTCTCGAAACTACATTTTTTCGATACGGTTGTCATGAAATCTCACGTTGTATAATACCGATTTACTTGAAACTTAGCAAAGGCCCTCTTAACACTATTAAAATTGGTCTGATGTTGGAATTTTTGAATTTTTTGTTTAATATTTTTAAAAAATTCCCAAAATTAAAAATGAGGCAAAAACGACCTCTTCTTTTACATGGATGCCATTTTGGGAAAAAACATTTTCGAATCGCTTACGTCAAACAAATTCTACATGCTTCTTTTTACGGAATTCCTCAAAAATGTATGTTACAAATAACCAGGTGGGTTGGAATCACGTCAGCTAGGAGACAATTTTTTTTAGTCTACTCTTTGCCGGCCTGTGCCTATTTTAATTTTGATTTTTTTCGTTTCGTGAATAGATTTTGATACTTTTAAAATGTGAATAAAAACATAAAGAAATAGATGTTAGTAATGTTTATTGTTTCTTTTTATTGTGTCCGTAAAATCATCTCTAAATCGAACGGCTAGACTAGAATACGCCCTAGTTTTGCACTGTTAAACTCTTTCCTGCACACTTTCCGCAGTGCAGCAATTTCCACATTCAACCAGAGAGACTTTAGATGGTCTACCGAGTTAAGAGCACTGATGAGGATGTTAACTGCCTTAGCCAAAGCCTGGTAAGAATCGATACTTCCTCCTAAGTGGAATTAATATTAAGAGACGACCTGGCCAGGGAATGGAATTTTATCTAGTTTGTTCTTTTCTTTAAGTTAGGACCACCCCTATCAAAGAATATATGATCAGAGAACGACCACTTTTGAGTAACCTTTGATTTCTGTAAGAGATGCGTAAGCTGTCCACCGACAAAGGTAATGCCAGAAAACGTACTTCCGATTTCAGCTGATGAAGGTCGATTCGTTGTTAAAATTTGCGATCCACATGTTGTAGGGCCAAATGAAGTCAGCTCCTGAAATAAGATGCACACAAATCTTCGTGGCTGCCGCGATCACATTCTTAACAGTATCACAGAGATCATTTGTGCCATGATCGTGAGCCAAACAGCAAAAAAACAAACCAACAAGATGTCTGATCTATTTCTGATGTTATTTTTTGCCACGCTATTTTTTGAAGTAATTGTGAAGAACAAGGGCATAAATTCAATTTTTGGCAAGAATACAGACTCCTACTTTCTGCGAGCCATCCAGTGTTATAAGCCTGTGTTCACTGGTGCGTAGCCTCCAAACCTCGTTGTTCACAACCTATGGACTTCAAATCTAAATAAGCTTCTCCCCTGCATTATACAAACGAAGGATCAGGACAGCTATTCCTGCTTTGAAATGGTGAAAATTAATTTGAAGTACCTTCACCATTTTCAATGAGGATTAAGTCTTAGTCCTCTTCGGACACTTTAGCTGCCTCATCCCCTTCCTCTGTCTACAGACTCAAAATGTCTAGACAGTTGCCCAACTCAGAGGTAGTCTGAACACTAACCCCAACAGCCGAAAGGGAGCCTGCATTTAATTCTTCTTCAAATGCTACCCCCGAGCGAGCTGAGCTATAGACCAATTCTTGGAAGATCCTTCGTTCCAGAGCCATAAGCTCAATCACTCCGGGTACAAGCGACCCGGAACTTAATAATTCCCTTTAGGGTCACTCAAATCGGCACTGCATCTTCACTTTAGGAGGATAGCCACTTTGACGGCCGAACAAATATGTGATTTTCGGACAAAACTTCCCGTCGATTCTTAACAGTGTCAATAATTTTAGCACCTCTTAAATCCTCGGTTGAAAGTTCAGGACTAAAGAACCTGATGCTTTGCAGAATTTCCCCTAGATCGAAATGCAAGTCCAAACTCTGCATCTAGGCCGACGGGGGAATTTGTCTTTCGACACCACTTTCAACTTCACGGCTGCCCCAGTTCCCCCAGTTTAGAGATCGCTTCCTTGTAATAATCGACCGAGGGTTGAACTTCATATGCCGTCAGCGTGACTCCCTACCACCAGCCTCCGTCATTCACCGTTAGTGGAGGAAATTAGCCGGCTTTTTTCAGCTTACAAAAGTAACGGCATATAGCCATTCTTATTTCCAATCATTTTCTGCTGAATTTATTGCATTTCTTGGCATCTATTATTACATATTTTTATGAAAATAAAAAAAAACTAATGGACGTTTAATAATTGTGGCACATTACTGCTAAGTTTCAGTATCAATGTCATAGTATTCGTTTTTTTTTTGCTGTTCAGCGATATATTATACTGCTGATAAGTTTTCTAACAATGTGGATGCCATATTGAACTGGCCCACACTGGGCGCTAAAAAGGACTTTACGTTTTCGAGAATTCCAAGGCATTAATGTTTGATCTTATCACAAAAAAGGAATTATTATAGTCGCAATTGGGAATTTATTTGTCCTACTTGAGATTTGTTGCATTTTTTATCCCAAATAATTCGAAATGATGCAGCAGCTCAAAAACTGAAACAAGTTTACACGATCTATTGCCAGTATATTATTAATAGTAGGCGCAAGTTTCAAACTTTCTCGTGTTTTGAATTTTATTTCTAACTGAGAAGATGAATCAAAGGAAGTAATTAGAGCAACATTGAATGACATTAACTAAGAAGTACAGCCGATATTTTCATTACTATTTGCGGCATAATTTCCGTTTCTTTTCTTCAGAACTAATATCCATGTTTGAAATAAGTGAAACTTAAACCGTCTCAAAAACCCACCAAAACTATGGATTCAATTCCCAGAAAACTGAACTATTCTCCTTCAATTCCAGTTTATTGCCATTCCGATTGTTGCAAAACGATTTCGAACATTCTCCGAATGTCTGCATAATTCTATACGAAACATGAAGGAACTAGGGAAAAAATGTTTTTCGTTTATTAACAAACTTTTTCCTTCCTCAGATACTATAGACAAAGTTGACGGACATGACAGCGAACAGGACGAGTTTACACTTACCACCCGGCACTGTGCTGCTGTCCACGTTAATTCTAATAGTAGCTTGTACTTCGCACACACACATTCACACACACCCACACACACACAAGTATAGCACGATTCGAGTAGGTTAGGTTAGGTTAACGTGGCTGCCGATCCTCAGAGGCCTGACGACCAGCACACATAGGCACAGAAGAGGCCCGTTGTGATACCACAATAATTTTAGTGACTCTCTTCTACTCACTAAAGTCAGGAAACCATTTGCTTCCTTTGAGAAACCGGACTATCCCCTTTAGCTCTACCAGGGACAGTTCCGTCAGGTTTGAGAGAAAGGGTGCACCAAGTGCCGCCAGTCTTCTCCTTGCCAAAGCCGGACACTGGCACATGAGGTGAAGGACGGTTTCCTCCTCATCCTCAGAGCCACAGCTCCGACAGAAGTCATTAAACTCTACGCCCAAACGTTGTGCATGTCGTCCTATGAGGCAGTGGCCCGTTAGAACGCCCACAGTGCAACGAAGGGCGCTTCGAGTTAAGCCTAAAAGCTGCCTGGTGCGATGCGCATCCATGGATACCCAGGACTGCCTTGTTATCACACAGGAAGATTCATCTGCCCAGGACTTCTTAGCGTCCTCAAGATATTTTTGCCTTATGGCCAGTTTGACCGATGTCATCGGTATACCTATTGAAAAGGAGCAAGAGACGTCAGGTAGCAAAGTTCCAAGCCTTGCTAGCTCATCGGCCTCACAGTTGCCCTGAAAACCCCTATGTCCAGGTACCCAAATCAATTGAACAACCGAATGTCTCGACATCTCCCTAAGAGATGCACGGCATTCAGCAACAATCTTGGACATTGTACAAGGACCAGCAAGGGAATTAATAGCCGCTTGGCTATCTGTGAAAATACCAATATTGACCCCGAATATTCGATTACACAGAAGCCAGTCGACTGCCTGATAAATAGCTACCACCTCCGCCTGAAAGACACTACAGTGGTCTGGTAGACGGAGGGACAGCTTGAGATTCAGCTCATCTGAGTATACACCACTCCCAACTCTATTGTTTAGCTTTGAGCCGTCAGTGTACACATGGATAAGCCCATTATCAAGGGTGATACCATCACACCATTCCTCCCTGCATGGAATGCGAGTTGTAAACTCCAAATCCAGTATGCATTGAGGGGCGTTGTAGTCAACAACCGCTGGTGCGGGTACTCCCTCGACCAAGATCCTCGCATGACCGAACTCTGTCCTTTTCCATGCTGAGATACAGTTTAGTCTCACAGCAGCAAGATTAGCTTGCTGTGAGATCAGTAGGTTGGTTGGAAGCCAATGTAGTAGCACAAACAGTGCCTTAGTAGGAGTGGAGCGGAGCGCTCCAGTTACCTGTAGTGCAGCCATTCTTCGCACTTTTTCAAGCTGTCCTTTGCAGGTAGCCTTAAGAGCAGCCTGCCACCAGAACGCCACCCCAAACAACAGAATTGGTTCCACCACAGCAGTGTAAAGCCAAGCAACAGTACGAGGCTGCAATCCCCAACTCGCCCCTATGGCCCTTTTGCAACAGTAAAGTGCGTTGAAAGCCTTCCGAGCTCTTTCCGCCACATTGTACGTCCATAGTAACTTCGAGTCAAGGATCAGCCCTAAGTATTTGGCCTTCTGGCTCAAGTTAATGGAGACCCCATTCAATTTGGGTAACTCAAAATCAGGAACTTTGTACCTCCTTGTAAACAGCACTAGCTCCGTTTTATTAGGATTCACATTCAAGCCGCACTCACGACTCCAACGCGAAATAATGTCAAGAGAGTGATTTAACCTCTCCGATAGCGTAGATAAATACTTTCCCGACACTGAAACAGCTATGTCGTCTGCGTAAGCAATCACTTTGCAGCCGGCGCGGTCCAGCTTCCTTAGAAGAGTATTCACCGTGATGTTCCACAGCAGGGGAGAGAGAACTCCACCCTGAGGTGTGCCCGTGCTGACTCCTCGTCTTACGCTGGCATTACCCAGCGTAGAGATTACAACTCTACTTTTGAGAAGCTGCACAATAAAAGCAACCAACCGTTCATCCACATGCAGCACCGAGAGAGCCTCAACAATTGCGTTAGAATTAACGTTGTTGAAGGCCCCCTCTATGTCCAGGAAGACAGCAAGCGTGTATTCCTTTAGAGCAAGAGATTTCTCTACTTGCTCAATAAGGACGTGAAGAGCGGTCTCAACAGACTTACCTTTGGTATAAGCATGCTGCGACTGCGAGATCAGCATAGGATCGACTGATCTTTTAATATGGTAATCAATTATCCTTTCCAAAATCTTTAGCAGGACGGAGTTAAGACTTATTGGACGATAGTCCTTCGGCTTAACATGCGTAACTTTTCCTGCTTTGGGAATAAACACCACTCTGGATTCCCGCCAGCTGGTGGGAACATACGAGAAGCGTAGACAAGCGTTATAAATCTCCCTGAGCCAAGGTAGCGATACTTCCATGGACTGCTGAATGTCAGCCGCAAGAACGCCATCAGGGCCCGGGGACTTAAACGGTTCAAATGAGTTAATGGCCCACCTCAGTTGAGAATTTGATATTCTGAACGGCGGGATTGAACTGTAATTTTGCTCCGTCTGACACGCCACTTCTAGAGGGCAATGATTGCCCGGAAAGTGTGCGTCTATCAGTACTTTGAGAGTATCTGCGCTCGAACTAGTCCAAATGCCCTCAGGATTCATGATGCACCCCATAGCTTTTGGTGTCGCGCTTAAGACCTTACGAAGGCGATTTGCCTCGCTGAGACTCTCCACGTTACCACAGAAAGATCTCCATGAGGACCTCTTTGCCTTACGTACGGCATACTTAAAAGCCTTAAGCTTCGTTTTATACATCGACCAGTCATTAGATCTTTTTGAGCAATTGAACTCCCTCCTACATTCTCTTCGCAAGGTACTGATCTCCTTATTCCACCAGAGGGGCTTGGGATTTCCCCTGCCCGTGGGTGGCTTACAAGCTTCCCTAGACGCGAAATTGAGAGAACTAGTAAGGGTGTCAACTGCCTTATCCAGTTCATGATAGCAGTCAATGCTCTTAGGAACACTTTCCAGTGAGGATCGAATTAGAGAATTAAAAAGCTTCCAGTCCGTCCTCTTTCTGTTAATAAAGGCTACCTGCTCGGCAGAGCTGCGGCCAGCCACGTTGTACGATATGAACCTGTGATCAGAGTAAGAACACTCTTGTAGAACCCTCCAGTCACGGAGAAGTTGCGAGTGCCGCCCACTAATCAAGGTAACGTCAAGCACCTCCCTTCGGTTTGAGGTAAGGAAGGTCGGTTCGCTGCCAGTGTTGGCGATGAAGAGGTCGTGGGCAAGGATGAAATCAAGAAGTTCCTCGCCTCGACCATTTGTATTGGAGCTACCCCATACTTCGTTATGAGCGTTAGCGTCAGCTCCCAGTATCAGCGGCACACTTGTTTTCCTGGCTTCAGCCACGATCCCCCTGACAATGTCGCAGGGAGGGCTAGTGCCATGATCATGTGCCATATAGCAAGAAGCAAACCAGCATGGTCTTTGGTCGCACTCTACTGCAACAGCCATGTTATCCTTGTCACAGAAGTGATGTAATACAAGGACATTTATGGTTTTCCTGACAAGAATACAGGCACGTGGCTTACAAGAGCCGTCAGGTGTTATCAGTCTGTATTCATTGGTGCGTAACCCGCAAACCCGGTTGTTAACAACCCATGGTTCTTGGATGAGAATTAGCTCCTCCTCTGTCTTAGACAGGCGGAGTAGCAGGGCAGCTGATGCTGCTATGGAATGGTGAAGATTCACTTGGAGTACCTTCACCATTAGTGAATCAATTAATTAGGGTTAGGTCAAGGTCCTCCCCCTCGGACATAGAAGCCGTCCCAGCCTCTTGCTCTGCGCCCAGAGTCATGAGGTCCAGGCAGCCACCCAAATCGGAGGCAGTTCCGACACTAACCCCATCGGCAAGGAGGGATTCCAAATCCGATTCCTCATCAGATTTCTCCCTCAGAGAGATATCAGACCCTTTTTCAGGTGGCTCCACTGTCGTTTGGGTCACCATCTTTGGGTCAGGCTCGGCAGGTATCGGATCTCCCGAAGCAGAGCTCTTTGGCCTGTCGCTTCGATAGATACGTAGGGCCAGTTTTTCGACCCCGTACCTGATGATGCCCTTTCGAGCATCCAATGCCGGCAGCGCCTTATCGTTGATGACGAAAAGGGCCTCCCGCCGATTGTCCACCGGCTCACCAATCTTCACAACCCTCCAATCCTCCGTAGGAAGATCAGGGTTGAAAAGCCGAATGATGTCCAGGACCTCCACTGGATCCGAATGGAAAGCAGGAATCCATGTCCTGCATCTTGGCCGACTGGGGATCTCATCCTTGGTCACCACTTTAATCTTGGCGCCTGGCCAGAGTTCCCCCAGCTCGGAGATAGCCTGCTTGTAGAAATCGGCCGATCGTTGGTCTCCACACGCGACCAGCCTGATTCCCTTGTACCAGCCCGCGTCATTCACCGTAGGTGGAGGACCCGAGCTAGCCTTCTGCAGCTTACAGCAGACTACGAAGAGAGCCTGCCTTATCTTGAGCCAGTTTTCGGAGGAGATGATTCCATCTCCCTTGCTGGCATCAATTACAGCCCAGACAAGGCACTCTTTGGCCATTTCATTAAACGGCCGAGTTATCCCTGAGGGGCTGGTTGTTGTCTTCTGCTTTTTGCAGTCTTGCCTGCCCTGGTACTTCTGCTCAGCCGACCTCTGTCGTTTCTGAGTTGTACCTGCAGGATTTAGAGGGAGCGGGTGCTCCCCAGTGTAGGATTTTGCCCATTCAAGGGACTTTTTGTCCTTGTCGGACATTGTGTCAGGGGAGACGTTTTGAAATTTCCTCAGAACTTTGAAGGCTGCCCTTCTAGTTCCGTAAGCCCGAGATGATTTGGCAGAGGAGCGTTGCGTGCCTGAGGAGGAGGTGGCACCGGAGGTAGCACTTGTTGACGGACGGGTTGGCTCATTCGCCACTACCTTCCCGTCACACTGGCCACAAATGGGCTTCGTGGCTTTCACAAGGCCAGGCTTGGTGACCAGAGCCCCGGAAACGCCAGAGACAGGGGTTGAGGAAGAGCTGATTGGCCGTGGAGCTGGCTCATTCGTCATGTCTCCACAGCCTTCTGCAAGCTTAGTCGCTGTGCCGGTAGCCATTGGAGCTGACTCATTCGTCATGTCTCCACGAACTACAGCAGCCTTAGTCTCAGTCTGCAGAGCTGGCTCATTCGCCATATCTCTACTCCCTGCGACTTTAGCTGCAATCGCTGACACAGCCATTTTTGTCCCCCCCTTCACATAAGGGGTTGGATTAATTTTGTTGTCAGGCTTTTGCCTGACGAGTTTTGGTTTGTTATTATTGTTTTTTCTATTCATTTTATAAGGGTCCCCACTCAAAGCCGCTATCCCAAGTCCGATTGTGTAGTCACCTTTAATGATCCCATGGTAATCTAATGCAAGCAGGGAGGCCATGCGAGGGTTGCCACCAGCCCTTATGGGGACAAGTGGTCAGAGCCGGATCGGTGCTAATCAGGAGTCCAACTCAACTGAACCTACACCACCAACTTAATGGTGACGAGACGAGAGAACGTACTAAGAGGCCTGCCAGGGTTTTAACGGGACGGAGATGGTCGTATTAACCCGGAGCCGTTCACGAAGCGGATTTCACTCCGTCGCTACCGCGCCTGAGGACGACTAGGTCCGGAATGCTACGACCACCAGCCCAAGTGCAACAACGAGTCGTTAGACAAAGAGAAGTCCGAGGACGAAAGCGGTCGTGATCATGAAGAGAGTCTAGATCATTTAGCGTTACCCAGGATGCACCGCGAGGAGGCGATCTAGTTTACATCGAGTAAGATAGTGGGGAGTTGTGTTCATATGAAATATCGAAAAACCATTCATATACCGTTATTGCCACCAAAAATATACACCAAAGACTACGTGTACTATTTCAAGAGTGAAATTGCATGTTGAAAGAGAACACTTCATCGCGCTGACGACTAGACTTGTCCGGCTTGAGTTCAGAGAACTTGGTGTGGCAGAATCAACACTCCAAGTATTGACATATTCCTGAGTTTTTGACCATATGTCAATATTCAATATGTCCTTAAGTGACGGGAGGGACACCCTTCGAAACATTCAAATATTCTGTGGGATGGAGAGTTGCCGGTTACAAAAGCAACAAAGCATTGTAAAGTCAGTCGGTTGCAGATATCATAGCTCGGGGATGAACAACATGGGACAGTATTTTAGACAGAAGAGAGTTGCATGTCCAGTTCAAATCCGAAATTTCAGAATGGTATATCTTCGTTCTGCATAAGAGATGAAAGTCCTCGACGTCCATGGTGCCCTAAGGGTAAGTTCAACAATTGATGCTAGATTAGTTGGAAGCACTTGCCAAAAATCTGACGGACTAGTTTGATGGTAGTTTCAAAACCAACGCTGCATTTGAAGGCCGATTTCGAAATTTTCAAAGTCGATGCTGAAACAATCTGCAAATTTAAAACGGTAGCCAAATTATGTATATATATATATATTATAGAAACTTGTGGGTACCAATTTATTAAAAATAACTTTTTCAGTCATCAAAAGAGCTATATTTAGGATTCTCATCAAGTTTTCTTACTTCTTACTACTAGAAACAATTGATTTAAAACTATCCTTTTGACACCGCGCCGAATATTTTCAAGCACATGCAATAAACATTGAATGTCAATACAGTCCCACCAGCGATTATTCAACAGTCTTCCATTTCCTAACTTCAAACACAAAACAAAACACCCCCGAAGGACACATTATGCATATGAATCAGGCAAAACCTACATGTCCGATACAGCTAAAACCATATGAAACATTGGAAACAATGGCTCTGACATCGGTCCTGGTCGAACCTGGATGTCAGAGTCCGGCCAACAAAAAGCAATTGTATCACCTTCTAACCCTAAGTGGTGAACACTTATTGTCATATATCACCAGCGCCACTTCATTCATCATCCTGTATTGTGTACCTGGGGTCCGAGAGAAGGCGCGAATCAACAGCATGTTTAGACAATTTGAGACAAGAGTACGTTCATACCTACGTGTAAACACAATACGCAGGATATCATGTATCTACATCAAATCGAAGCAGTTGGATACTGAATGTCGGTTTCCTTTTTGCGCTGAGAACGGAGCCAATAAAATCGCAAACGTTCGTCCAACGCATCGAAGCAAAAGAGAAATATCCGAGACCAATTAATTTAAATTAACGTTAATTGTTTAATCAAGAAATGGAGTGCCAGTTCATTTGTTGATTGTACTGATACATAGATAAATGGCGAACGGAACCATGGAGACACACAAGAAACTGCAAATTCTAATAGGTAGCAATGTAGCATTAGCGTTTATAGAATAAGTTTGCCAGATTTTACTTCCTTTTCTATCTTTCTGTCTCTTTCTCTCTCTAGTTAATGCTGCTTGCATGGAGTTGGTGAGGTTGTTGCGTAGGAACGGCATAAAATGTGGTTGGATACGATAGCGGATTTCTAATTAGTAGTCTGCCAATCGAGAAATACATACCACATATGGAAATTGGCAATTAGGACTTATTGTTGTTGGTGTCAGAGTGGGGATGAGCCACAAGATAAATTGAATAGAAAGTTGCCAACTACGAACGCAATTAGCTTTGCATATTTGATGAGAATGGAAGTGTTTTTCTTCGGTTTCCATCCAAATAACATTACATACCTCAGATGCTTCTGGAAGAAAGGAGTCGCATACAACGACACATATGCTGTATGCTGTTAATTTTCGACATGACCCTTAGTGTGGATTTTAATAAATAAAGTGTTCGGTAGTAGAAATGTTGCTTGGCAGCTAATCGTAAATTTATTAGTTTGAATTTAGTTAAGCTAAATCAAAAAGGTAGTTGTGAGCACATGGTACATAAGAAGTTTAAGTTCCTGCCATAGAAAATGTTTTAATAGTATAAGATGAAAAACATTTTTGAAAAGATGAAAACAGGATACACAAATTTAATTCAAAATAAACCTTTCCTTAGATGATAAAATCGAAGGTAATAAAAGCTAAGTTTAATTATCTGCGTAATAGGATCTGCTCTAAGGCAATTTCGGACCCTACCAGTCTAGCCCCGCTTTTAGGTATCAGAGTTCATTTTTGTTCAATTGGACTAATGATTTTCAAATAATTAGTTTTATTTTTGTTTTCACAAAATAAAAAGTTGTCTTAAGCGCCAGTTTATCCAAAATGACGTACTGCTTGGTATGCACATTTCCACTTAACCCACCTTATTACTACATTTATTTATATAATAATTAACCTTTTCATATTTATATAATAATTATTCTTTTTTCAATAATAATTCAATAAATCATTCGAATGATTCAAAAGGGTAGAACAAAAAGAAAAAAGGGTAGAACAAAAAGAAGGGAAGAGCAGAAAGAAGGAAAGAACAAAAAGGGAAGAATAAAAAGAAGGAAGAGCAAAAAGAAGGAAGAGCAAAAAGAAAGAAAGCAAAAGATCATCGCAAGCATTCATTTTGTGATAAAAAATCTATTGAATCCTTCCGAAACACATACACACACTTCTCCACAGCTAACAACGACCAAAAAAATCAAATAAACTTTGAAATTTTTATATTTAGAATATTATTTATTGTTTGATTTCTACTATTTCATCACTATTATTATTTGTTTGATCGTTGCCGACCACTAAAAATGTATGTGCAGACGCCTGGGATCCGCAACATTCGTGGGGACGGCCCAGATCCTCAGGTGTTATCCAGACGAGCAAAAGAATAAAAATGTAAAATATATTAGATTGAAACCTACATAATCTTTTCCTCGACTAAGCCGCCTATAACTTGGAAAAGAGATGACAAATCTCAAATCTGAAACTTGTTATTTGTTTTTCTTTCCCAACTTTTAGATGTAACTACTTTTGCAGCTAGTGACTGGCTTGAATACTCTTAGTCTAACTTTTGAAAAATTGATTTGGGCTGGCGAAAGGCAGCTCCTGCTTTTGAAATGCTTTTTGACCCATTAAATATCGTCGGGTGTACGCCAAAACCATGAATGTGCTAAAATGCTATTTCGAGTAAAATCAATTTGAAAATTTGACGTAATATTAGAAATCAGTTTTAAAATATAAGAAACATTTTTTTTTTAATTAAGGAAGATAATATTCTAATACTATTCCGTTAAACTAAAACAATGAATCTGCAAATTCATGATTTTGGTGTAACGCATTTGGCAAATACTTAGTTTTTAGGTAATTCATAAAATTGAAATTTTGACTTTGTGTAGGCATAAAATGGAATTTTACATTTCCGGTTTTGGCAAATTGTTTGTATAAGAATTCCGCGTACAGTGACATGAAAAACTCAAAATCACCAAAAAAGCACATTCATGGTTTTGGCGTACACCCGACGATATGTAATTATGTATTCTTTCTGCTCTTTGCATTATAAGTTACCATATTTTCAGCACCATATTTTCTTATCAAACAGACAGATTTTGATGTGTTTCACTAATTTTTAGCAAAATTTTCTTTCAACATTGCTGCATCAAAATCGCAAACGTTGCACAATAAATGCTTCAATATTATAAAAGCCCTTTTATTTTTAAACGACATATTGGAACTAACCGACTAGGGAAAATTCTTTGGCAAAATTAAAAGCCAAAGACCAAATTACGTGAGTCTTCTAAATCAAATTGCCAGTTCACTCAGTGATTCAGTTGTTAGTTTCAGTCTTTCGAAACAATTTTTTTAAGTGGATTTAAGTAGAGACAGGACAATGTAATAATGGTTTAAGCTCAATTTCTCTATAACATTAAAGCACATATTTTGTAAAATAAATAATGCATCTATGAGTGCATTTAAAGTAAAATTTTAGATGACTTCACAAAATTTATACTACAATAATTATGAAGTGAAGTTATCCCACAATTTTTCATTGTAGCTGCTCTATCTCACAGCTTAGGTTTACTCAACGCCCTGTTAAATCCTGATTGACTTCGTGCATTGTCAGATTCGAACGATACAGCCCACACGTTTCCAGTCAGTTCTCCTATTACTCGGATAAACTAGCACCTAAACATGAATATTGTTATTATTAGCACTCTTATCTAAATTCTATTCTTCGTGTCATTTACCAGTAATAAATGAAATAAACTAAGTGTAGTAGTGCCTCAACAAATTGCTGAAGCTGGCAGAGACTGCATTCATATTGAATGTAGACGAGAGTAGAGTGATAAGCTCCATAAGCCATTTTACCCCTGATTTTATTGAAAGCTAAAGCTACCAAAGCTCGGTGACCACTTGAATACGCAAACTGAATAGAAAAAGGGTAACTGAAACGAATTGATTCTACAAACTATGGTAATTTTTTAGAAACCGTTGTCAAAATGTGACCCTGGGGCTTAATTAATAACACATTTCAAACAAACCGGTTTTTAAAATCCACAACCATCAGCCAGCACTACAAATCTTTGTTTTGAGTATTTGTTTTCAGAACACAGGGACGCTCTTTAGGTGTTGATCATTATTTAACACGTTCGGCGCCAAGCGTAATTCGGTTGAGTTTCTCGCGGGTCCAAATTTTACTGTCGGCGCACAAACGGAAACGGAGCGGACAAACGCGAACAAACGGAAACGGAGAACGGAAACGGAGCTGTAAGTGGGAATACCAACAATGCAACTCGTCCCCCGAAAATGAAGCCTTTGGCGAAAATGGCGTACAATATTGGAAAACGCATCGACAGGAGCGACTAGATGGTGTCATATGCAACAAACATACGAAAAACCATCAAATGGTGTCGCAAATTAGCATTACATTTACTTTTACGAACAACAATCGTTAATGCACATATAGTGTATTAAAGAACTACACAAAAAAATTGAGCTTATTTAACTTGAACAAGAAGAGCGTCACCCATATGGGTGACGTGGTCCCCACAGAAGCATACCCGTCACCCAAGCACGGGTGACGCGGCAGCGAAAGTGTTAAACCATGACAGCCATAAAGCGTCTAGAGGAAAAAGTCATAGGAAAGAGGAACTCGGCAATACTTACTGTAGACAATTCTCGGCGTAAAACTCTTCGTTTACAGCGCTTTCGTCTATACCTTTGTATTTGTTTCTAATGTTTTTTTTTTATTTTCAATCCATTGCTTTGTTCTTATTATTTCAATCACGCGAATCTGGCAGTGCAAGCTTACGCCAAAATTTCATTGGAAAAGCTCGTTACCGGTTTGCCAATTTTCCAATTAAAAAGTACTACAAAAACTGGGAAACCAAGTCTGATGATGCAATTCAAATTTCAGCGAGTTGTTTTTCATCCATACAACCTTGAACTTTCTCGTGTTAACTTCCTCATCAATTCAAAATCACCTTAGGTTTTTCTTAAATAACATCCTGTTTAATCAACTCTGTTTCAATAATGTAAAATCTGTCAAAGTTAAGCGAAATTTCCGTGGATAGAATAAATGTATTTACTTGAAAGAACAAATACCAGTAATATAATGCTGTTAGTTTACATTTGCCATTTACACATAATTATATTCACTTTGCAAATATCTTCAAATTAACTAACCGTTTCAATTTCCTACCATCACCATTCACTTTCACCTAACCAATATCAATTTCCTATCTTCGAATTTTTTTACGCACCAGCTATCAACGCTCGTACCCTTGTTGACCTCCATAGCCCCTAAAGTGAACCGCACTCAACTGTTATACAAACCAGCTAATTTTGCCCTCCAGGTCAACCTCATGCTCTGTTTTACATTCATTCCAACAAAATCCGAACAACGATCCAATAACAATTGTAATAAATTCTAATTAGCAACAGATTTTGGCTCGTGTTGCTTTGATTTTTTTTTGCACAGATACACTATACCAATACCGTCGCCATCGTAGATACATATAAATGTCATTACATCGGGAATCTGACTTCACACCCGGTGGAAGAAAGATATAATACTTAGATAAGGAGCACCATATCAGATCTCCCGGGTGGGTGCCTTCGAAATTTAGTATCAGTTTTGCTAAGGGTTGATTGTTGATTTTCCGTTACATATTCCCTGTTTAGTTCTTAATTCATTCTCGTTTTGTAGGCATATAGTACATAGATACAGAAAGGTAGTGGGTAGCATAGATACGCGAGGGCTTTTAATGCCAAACTCTCCAAATTGTTCTCGGGATAATGTTATGGAAACCATGGATTTAGTATTTCATTGGAAAATAGATTTGTGCTGCCAGGGAGAGTGAAACGACATTGAAGATACTGTTCGAATTAATTTGAATTAATTTTCAATGGTAATTCAATCTCTGTGCAAATGACAGGCAAGTATCTTAAATTGAAATTCAGGTGAATTTTGTTTGTAAAGACGAAGAGTGGATCAAGGCCATTTATTTGAGAATAATTTCAGGGAACTGTTGTTTGAAAAACATTTACACTGCTGTTTTTCGAAACATATTGAGCTGGCAGATAAGCTGTTGGGCTGTATTTTGATATTAATAAAACACATGGAAAAAGTACATTAACAAAAATGCCGAATTTTAAAATGTCTTGTTTTCCGTAAAATCTTTAAAATCTGAATCAAGACAAATCTATTTGTCTATTCTCTGAAGTATTTATCTACATCAAATTGAGAGAAAATATCACTAGGGTGATCATATCAAAAGTGTTAGATAGAGCACAAATAGTTCATAAACTAAAATTGGCTACAAAAACTTGGCTGAGATGAAAACGTTTTTAATTTTTTAAGAATGTTCAATTTGCTCTTGTTGATTTTTATCATTTATTATTTTAGCATTATTTGGCTAGATAATATTTAGAATTTTTTTACTAGATAATATCCTCCTCAATGGTCCGACCTTGCCGCGGTGAGGAGGAACAGGGCAGTGGCTCATCAACGAGATGAGTTGCTGCCTTGCTAAAGTGACATTAGGGGAAGGAGACCCCGAACAGAAAACCAAATATGGACGAAGATAAAGGAGAAAAAGTTACGGTGCAGGGAGTCGGATACCCAGTACCGGCGGCCGTCAGGGGTGAGCGAGTAGGCCCCGGGTCATCGTTATCCATCGACTGCAATGCTATGGAGGTTGACCACTTGGGGACCGTAGCAAATTCAATTACAAGTGGTCACACGATAAACGCAGAGGTGGTGGAATCGGTGGCGAACCCTTTTAGGAGGAGCTCCAAGCTACAATGATCTCCACTTCGAAAAACAACGTTTGAGGAAGCTAGCACTTCCGCTGGCCGCCATTCAAGTCGCGCGAAGCTAATGCGTTCGGGTGCCAGAGTACTCGCAGACTCGAACCCGGAGAGCATGGTTTCGACCGAAGCGGAGGAGGAATTCCTCAAATCGCCTGAGCGAGGCAAAGGAGCTGGTCCGCAGGACCGGAACAGGCCCAAGCCAAGCAAAGCGGGCAAGAAAGCGCTGGCGAATTACAAAGCGGTGTTGCGCATTGTCGACAGGCTCGGTGACAGTCCTTCCCTCTTCGCGGAGGAGAAGGATCGATTGTGCTGGGCTCGGACGACGGTGGCAAAAGGTCGCGAGTATTTCGCTGGCAAAGAAAGACTGGCTCTTAAGGACTCTATTTTCCACAAGGTGGAGCAGAGCTTCTCAAAGAAGCTGGCAGACAAAAGGCAGAGGTCCGCTAAGGAAGAAAAACCGGCGTCCAAGGGGCCTAAAAACGAGACCAGTCGTCAAGGGGTCCAACAACCCTCTACCTCGAAGCCGAAGAAAATCATAAAGGCCAGTGATGTGGCTAAACAACACCTCATCGTGGCGTTGATAGATCGAAGCAACCCGTTGGGTCAATTGTTGCTTGAGAAGTGGAAGAGCGTAGAGTCAGGCCTGCTCAATGCGATGATTGGCCGAATGGAGAAGCACCCTGGGCTGGCTATGCCTTCGTTTGACGGGGCGGGCTGGTTCAAAGGTGGGAAGATCATCAAATGCAACGATGAGCTCACGCTGCGCTGATGTACGGCTGCAGTCCCGGACTTACCGGGGCTATGGGAAGGAGCTCAGATTGCGATTGTCGACAGAGGGAGCATCCCGACACTACCTAGAGCGAAGGTAACAATACCGCGGATAGTGGAACCAGACGTGGCCCTGAAGTTGCTACAAAGGCAAATCCCGGACATTCCAATACAGGATTGGAAAATCTTGAATACTAGGAAACCGGCTGCACAGAACGGAGGGCAGGTGTACATCTTCCAAATAAACAAGAAGGCTGACGACCTGCTTTACCCGCGTTTCGGGAAGATGGCTTGGAGTGTAGGCAGTGTCTACCTGAGCCTGAGAAAACGCCACCCGAAGGATGGTAATAAGAACACCTTGGAGGCTGGCGAGACTGAGAGTAATCTGGGCACCGTTGACCTGCAGAGCACAACGGCCGATCCCCAGAAAGATGAGGCGCCGGTCAAGGAGGATGCCGCGGCCAGTACTCAAACTGCTTGAGATCAACCTGCACCGCAGTAAGTTGGCCTCGGCCGCACTACTGCTGACACTCGACGAAGGTAAGTTTAACGTGGCGCTGGTTCAGGAGCCTTTGATCTCTGCAGGGGGTCGGGTTGCGGGACTAGCGTCACAGCATTTCAATCTTTTTTTCACGCTTATCTTCTGTCTAATTTCAGTGGTGGCATGTAAGGGGGACGAAGAGCAGCAGTTGCTCCTAGCATCCGCCTACATGGCACAGATCGGCCCGCTCCGCCGGATGAGGCCAGGAAAGTCACCGCGGAGACGCTCCGAAAGAATCAGTTGCTGCTCGTGGGAGCGGATGCCAACGCGCATCACACTGTCTGGGGCAGCAGCGATATTAACGATAGAGGTGAGTCTTTACTCAACTCTATTATTAATTATAATCTGGTCGTGGCAAATCGAGGAAACACCCCCACTTATAGGGAACCTCGAAGTGTTAACGTTCTAGACATAACTCTTCACAATGATCCGAATGAACAATTAATAGAGAATTGGAGGGTTCTTGAAAGTCCATCATTCTCTGACCACTGTTACATTAGTTACAGTTTAAATTTTAATCTAACTCGCACTTCTCGGTAGTTTCGCAATCCCAGGTAAATAAACTGAGAGAACTTCAAACGGGAAGTGATCAACGGCTAGACCCTCCTCTCAGGATCAACTCTGTAGTTGGCCTGGAATCTGCGGTCAACACTCTTACTGGTGAACTGATAAAAGCTTTGAAACGATCCTGTCCCAAAGTCTGTCCGAAGCGCAAACCTAAGCCACCCTGGTGGAACAGGGACTTGAGTTGTCGCAGAAGACAAGTACGAGAGCTCTTTAAATTAGCCAAAGTAGCTGACTGTAGGGAATGATGGGACGAATACAAGGACGTACTTAGGCTCTACAAAACGGAAATAAGGAAAGCCAAATGGAGCTCATGGAAAGAGCTGTGCGACAGGATTGAATCCACCTCACAAGACTCAGAAATTTGCTGGCTAAACGCCCTGTCACTCTTAGCTTGTTATGCAGGTTTGGAAACAGCTCGGAAACGCTGAAGATCTCCGTAGATACTCACTTTCTCACCCTTTTCACTTGTGCGCAGGCGTCTGATCTGCATGACATCGAAGGCATTGGCGAAGTTTTCACCAAGCAGAGGCTTGTCTGGGCAATTGACACCTTCAGACCCTTCAAATCTCCTAGTCTGGATGGAATTCTGCCGGTCATGCTTCAAATGACAGCTATGCTTGCCGTTTCCTGGCTAACACAAATTTAAAAAGGTTGCCTAGTACTAAGCCATGTACCTGCAGCCTGGAGGACCGCTAAGGTTGTATTTATACCCAAGGCAGGTAAAGTCAACCATGCGTATTCGAAGGACTACAGGCCAATTATCCTGACTTCCTTCCTTCTTAAAGTTTTCGAAAGATTACTTAATCCCCAAATGCGCCCAAAATGCGTATATGAAAGGAAAATCTGTCGAAACGGCTCTCCATAGATTAGTCCTCAAAATTGAGGGCACTCCATTACAAAGAATACGCCTTGGGATCCTTTCTAGATATTGAAGGCGCCTTCAAAAATGTGCACACAACAGCTATTATGGAGAGCCTCCACGCATACAAAACACTCACCCCGCTATTTGTAGCTTCATAGGCAACATGCTTAAGTACAGGCTCATATCAGCGGAGTGGTCAAGTGCGCAAATCACAAGAAAGGTCCGCAGAGGCACTCCGCAGGAAGGGGTTCTATCCCCTCTCTCGTGTAACCTTGTTACAAACTCAATTCTGAAAAAGTTGGAAAGCAGAGGACTCACGGTTGTGGCCTACGCTGACGACATTGCAATTTTAGTCTCGGGTAGGTTTCCACATACCCTAGGTCAGCTCGTCGAGTAATCTCTAGGGCTGGTTGAGGAGTAGGCGAATACTGTGGGTCTTGGCATTAACCCCAATAAGACGGATATTGTGCTCTTCACTAGGAAGTATAAAACCTATGATTTAGACCATGCTGAGCGGCTCCAGGTTAGGCCTGAAGTTACAAACTAACTACTTGGGTCTTATTCTTGACAGCAACCTCACATGGAAGGCGAATTCAGAGGAAAGAGTTAAGCGGACAAGCAACGCGATTTATGCCAGCAAGAGAGTGCTGGGTAAAACGTGGGGTCTAAGCCTTGCTCTGACGCACTTGTTTACGGATGCTTGGTCTGGTGGCCAGCAGTGAATAAAAACACCTTTGCTAGCATGGCGAACAGAGTTCAGCGGCTGGCGGCCCTCTGCATTACAGGTGCATTAGCCTGGACTGCTTCGTCTGCTCTGAACGTCCTGCTTCATCTCCCCCCGCTTGATCTCTTTATTAGAGGCACTGCAGCAAAAGCTGCTGTCAGGCTTAGGGAATCAGGACACTTCGAGTCAGGATCCTTTGGCCACAGCCATATTGAACGGGGTTACGCAGGAAGCACTGACTACCTGGTTCCCACTCTGTACTTTGAGCGGGGATATCGAGCGACTGTGGGAGATGAGCAGGAATGGAATCGACAAATGTGCCCTGCAGTTCTTAACATCTACACTGTCGGCTCGGAGACAGCTACAGGAGTAGATGCTGCAGCATATTCTGCAGATCCAGCTATGAAAGCAGCTTTCAGGCTTCCGAATCACAGCAGTATTTTTCAGGCGGAGGTGTTTGCGATACGTAAAGCCGCAGATCTGATATATGCCAAAGATACTACTAGTGAAGTATTAAATATCTTTACGGACAGTCAAGCGGCGGTAAAAGCACTGATGTTTCACACATACAAATCGAAGTGTGTATTCGATTGCATTCAGGCCCTGAACAGACTGGATAACAGCAGAAGAGTCAGAATTTTATGGGTTCCCGGTAATAACGACATTGATGAAAATGAGAAGGCGGATGCGTTAGTCAAGTATGGGGCTAGTCTTCCTCTTTTGGGAGCGGTTGACATTCTTACTCCTATCCAAACGATTAAGTTCTCAACCGACTCCCAAATGATGCAAGGCGTGACGCGCAGATGGGGTACAACTCAGACCTGCAGGGTAACCAAAATCATGTTGGGGTCATACAATCTCGCATCGACCAAGTACCTCCTCGAGTTAACGCGGATTGACTGCAAACGACTAGTTGGTATCATTACTGGTCATTGTCTTGTAGCAGCACATGCTATGAAAATGGGACGCCTAACGAGCGACACCTGTAGAAGGTGTCAAGAGCCGGGAGGCTCAGAAACTATCCAGCATCTCCTGTGTCACTGCCCGGCACTGGGGAAAACCAGACTGCGATATTTCGGTGAGCCCTGGCTGGTGGATCTCTCGCACGTGGCAGAGCAAAAGCTGAAGGACATCCTTCAGTTCGTGAAAAAGTCCGGGGCCTTTGATGGCCGTTTGGACTGAACTTTCTTTCTCGAGGTATTTATCTGGTATCACTATGGACCAGTAGGTCTACGTGTGGCCCCGTGCCAGCCAGTACAACCTAATCTAACCTAATGCACATAAAGCAAGCTAGTATTTGTCTTCAGTCTATAAACAATCGTATTTTTCGTGCTTTAATATCAATCATTTGTCAGTACATTGATAGTGCTTCGTTCAACAAATTGTGACAAAGAGTTTTTTTTTTTACAAATAATTAGTTCACTGTCATCGTTCCGTTCCGTTGTTTTTATAGACCTATCTACCGACGTACACTTTCCTTTAATGAGCTCATCATAAACCAAGAAAATGCCAATACGCTCTTAGACATTATCTATTTTATTCTTCTAAATAATTTCGCTCAACCTAAAACTACGCTTTTATATCCTAAAATAACTGTTTGCATGACTATTTCGTCTCCATAAATAAACTAAAACACATAATAAACTAATTTCATCATTTCGCCTTGACGCAAACCGAGGTGAAAACAGTTCCATAAAAAGACTGACTCATCTCCATCGACAAAAACATGTCCTTCAATCGATCCATCCAATTCACAGACGATAGGTTAATCATACTACTATTGGAACTTTCTATGCAATACAACAATCGCTCCACCGTCAGCATTCAATTCAACAAATTGAACTTGCCTTCGACCAACGACGCGCATCACTTCCAACCGAGAAAGCATTACATAACCACCATCTTCTTGTCAGCCATTCCTGCAGCTCAACCGAAGTGTATACAAACCGAAAAACACCACCTTCGGGACATTCCTTGCATATTTAATAGGATTGCTTGCTTGCTTGCTTGCTAGCTGCCTGGCTGGTTGGTTTGCCTGTAGCTTTCTTCGGTAAACTCCGAACTACATCCTACGACTTCATTTCGGTCGAATTGAACGAATTCCTATTATCGTCCCGGAGTCCTAACCGCACTCATGGTACGGAGTCCTAGCGTAAGCTCCGATGACGAATATATTCAAATATACACGTGTCCATATGTACAAAATAAATATAATTTTATCAAATTATGGACAGATATCGATTCGGAAGGTGACAGGTTAGGTGGTAGGGAATGGCTGCGACGCATATCGACTTATTCGCCTACGTGATCTCACATTTTGTTTTAAAGCACGTACAATATGATGTTTGTTTTGCCAACATTATGATATAGACGAGTGTCACACAGGGCGAAGTAAAGTAACTATGTGCTTATGCTGGCGGCAGAATTGTTCTCGGTGTCATCCAACTTTTTCGTACCTGTATTCGTCATAACTCGACTCTGCATTGTGTACACTGAGTAATGGAGGTCTACACCGTAAAAGTACGTGACCCAAAAGAAATATAAATTATTTCTTATGTACTTATCGTTGGATTTCAGCCGTATTGAACATGATCCAGATGTACTTCATACATTTTTAAGTCTATATATTACCGCGACAGGAATTCCAGAATAAGAGAGTATAATTCTTTCGTGGCCAGACACTAGGACTTGTGTAAAATCTGCGACGCATATTTATAAAAGAATTAACCTTTGCGCAGATGGTCGAAGTTTAAATTTCACAGATTGAAAATCAATCAAGCTTAAATGTTGACGGGAAAATAACTAAGCTGTCATCCAATACATTCAATTCCCCAAATTAAGAGCTTAAAATAATAAACTTGTCAAAACTACCGTGTCATCTTCGAAAATCCTCATCCCAAGATACTCATAACTACATTCCGTTGAACATTCAGCAACATCTCCAATGATATCCTGCTTGCCATATGTGTCCCATTTTATCATTCAACTGCCAGCGTAGCCCCCCCTCTGAACTCATGTCTACCGCATACCAAAATAGGCTTGGAAAAAGATCTTTCCGAAAAAATTCTAGAGAGTATCATTTCTACTGTTACGTGACATGAAAGTATCAAAAAATGATGAAAGTCTATACTCTCACACGAGTTTTCTACTTCATACTTAACTTGTGACCATCGGTGTTTGGCGTCTTCTACCCAACGAATGAAAAAAAAATAAAAGTAGAAAACTCGGGCATGCAGCCCATCGCTGAAAACCTAAACCAATATCTAACAAGCAAAATTATCTCTCTATAAAGCTCCGTATGGGACACGGGACGACCTCGGCTGTATATCAACACACCATTCACATAACGGACGTGTATCCCGTGCAGACAATTTGTGACGAGGCAAAAGATTTTTTTCTGGTCGATTTGTGGTGAAAATAGAGAAACCTACGACTATTGAGCGCATACCGTTACAACAATACCATCATCATTCCTTGCCATCATCATTATCATCGGTATCAACATGCTTTTTGTGGCATGTCCTTGTCCACTGTGCAAAACGAGTGAACAACATATGCCTATCCATTGTACATGTCTCGCTACGCTGCCTGACCGAAGGACGAAATAGAAAAGGAAAATTGTTTTCTGGTCAAGATGAAGGTTCCAAACGCTCATGCTTCCTTGCTTCGGTTGCTCTTTCGTTTTTGGCAGACGGCCGAACATTAAATCAGTAGATACTTTCACACAGCAGATTTCTTTTTCGTGCCGCTATCGACTTGAATCGTTTAGTCGTTCTATTTGCGATCCTGGAAAACGGGAATATTTTTGGTCTAGTCTGGTGTGGTTCTTGATGAGGACATTTTTTTGGGTATTCAATACTGTATGAATACGAGTTCTTCTTTTTTTGGTGGAGTTTTGCTCGGAACTTGCGAACGTTGTCGACTGGCACGCAGCCTAATGTTGGTTTTCGAATCAGGAAGAGCGTTTATAATCAGATGATGATATGAGAACGTGCAGAACTTATTGATTAATGGAGCAGAAGTTTTTTTTCGGAGCAGGTGGTATTTTCTTGAATGGTGAATGGTATTTTCTTGGATTTAAAGAATTAGATGGGCTATTTCATATATATTTGCCAAAATATCTTTATTTCATCATGAAAATATGTTTGCTTCAATGCTATTTTTCCTAGATTTTTGATGACCTTGAATCATTTGCTGTTTCATTCTCATAACGAGTTGCAGCTTTAAATCTTTTGTGTCGGTAGAACGGCAGTTGATCCTTTCCAGCTCTTGGTTTTCTATCTTTTCATTGGAAAGGCTCAAATCAGCAGTATAGCATCTACCTAAAAAAGATGACCTTATGCGAGACTACAATAGTGGCCAAATCGCAGGAGCTTTTCGGTGTTACACAAAATGTCATTTCAAATAAGGTAATTCATCTCAACGGCAGGTTTGACTTAAACTGTAGATTATTAGGCCTTCAGGGATAAACTTTGCAGAAAAAGTTTAAAGTTGGTTGAGAGCTTACAAATGTTTGAAATTATTTTATTCATCCAAATATGTCCGCATTCTTTATAAACACTTGTGCCACCTAACGGCAGGTTTTTCAGACAGGTGATATAAAACCCATGTGGACGAAAGTCAGTGAATTCCCGAAAGGTAACTATGCTGAACGTTTCCGATTATCATATTAGATCCATCCAGTTCGATTCAAAAATAGATCATATTGCGACGAGAAAGCAATATCCAGCAAGGTTTTATTTCTGGATCTCACTAAGATTAATTGGGACGTACTTATACAAATTACTCATTTACGTGATTTGAGCTAAATGATTTAATGTTGTTTATTAACACCAAACTTCAAAGATAATTCATGGGTGCTCTGAGATGGTTCAGTCTCAGAAGTGACCTTTAGTTCGTAATTCAATGTCACCTACACGAAATTTGCTAAACGAATTTGCTACTGCCTGCTTTATATGAAGTAAATAATCTACTAATGTTTTGCGCGGCCTGCGATACCGCTGTGTCCTGTAAGAACTCGAAACAAGTGCAAGTGCGAATTTCTTTAGCGTTCGATTTTCAATAAAAATTTCCTACTTCTCTTGTGCTATCATTTTTCTTCTCTACTTGCCTGCCGCTATTCTTCTTCTTCTTCCTTTTTTACTTGTTCCTCTCCTTTTTCTTCTGATGTTCTTATTCTTTCTTTTTCTTTACTTGCTTTTCTTTTAGTGGTTCCTGTCTTTTTCTGCATCCTTTTTTTTGCTACTTCCTTTCCTTTTTTGTTTCCTTTCTTTTTCCGCTTCCTTTCTTTTTCTCTTCTTTTCTTTTTTGTTTCCTTTCTTTTTCTGCTTCCCTTGTTTTTCTGCTTCATTTCTCTCTCTGCTTCCCCTTTTTTTGCTTCCTTCCTTTTCTTGCTTCCTCTTTTACTGCTTCCTTTCTTTTTCTGCTTTCTTTCTTTTTTTGTTTCCTTTTTTCTGCTCCCTTACTTTTTCTGCTTCTTTTCTTTTTCTGATTCTTTTCTTTTTCTGCTTCTTTTCTCTTTGTGCTCTCTTCCTTTTTCTAGTTCCTTTCTTTTTCTGTTTCCTTTCTTTTTCAGATTCCTTCTTTTTCTGCTTCTTTTCTTTTTCTAATTCCTTTCTTATTCTGCTTCTATTCCTGTTCCGCTTCCTTTCTTTTTCTGGTATTTCTAGTTCCTTACTTTTTATGCTTTAGTTTCTGTTGGTTTATGCTTCCTTTTTTTCCTGCTTCTTTTCTGTTTATGCTATATTTTTCTGCTTCTTTTCTTTTCTTGCTTCCTTTTTTTCTCTGCTTTCTTCCTTTCTTTGCTTTCTTTCTTTCTATCTTTTTCTGCTTTCTTTCTTTCTTTTTCTGCTTTCCTCCTTTCTCTGCTTTCTTTTTCTGCTTTCTTCCTTTCTCTGCTTTCTTACTTTCTTTGCTTCCTTTCTCTGCTTTCTTTCTTCCTCTGCTTTCTTTCTTTCTCTGCTTTCTTTCTTCCTCTACTTTCTTTCTTTCTTGGATGATTTGAGTTATTGCAGCAAATGAATTTTGACTTTCAAAAGACTCAATGTATTCATCATAGTTGTCAAGACTACTAAGCAAATATTAACAACAATAAGTGAACTAATATTGGAGTGTACTCGGATAGCTATACAGTCAAAGAAATTGCCAAGCAAACTGCTAATAAATTACAAGGGGATTAGATTTTTGATAGCTATGAGGACACCTCCATCGAAGGATTTAGATTTAGTGCATCGATAGTAACCCAGCTTCATATGACGCGTACTGAAAATCAATCAGCTCGATTCTTAGGACTCTCCCGTTTTTGTAGTTAAAAAAAACCCTAGCGCATCAGAACCGCTAGAAACATTAATGTTCGAAGAACAGTAGAGGATTTGTGCAAATTTTTAGTGTGTATTCTACCACTAGCTACTATTCCTACTTAAGACATACATCCTTAGTAATAATAGACCCTAAGCCAATTTAATTTCGATGACTTCATCAAAATAACAACAACACCTCGTGCTGGCAGTCCTATGCTAGCACCGAAGACAAAAATATGTCACATATGCCTCACGTTGAAGTCAACCTGCTCTGTAGATTTCGTATTGATCCGATCCTTGCATTGGAAGTTATAGGGACACAAAGAAATTTAGGGTTAACATGCGCCAAAGTTTTCAAATTTTCTAGATCTGAATATTTGGTGTTTATTTTCACTAGAAGATCACTACGATTTGATAATTCTCTGATAAAATCGCTTACTAAATGTATCCCACAAAAATACAAATAGAACCATAGTTGGCAACCTTATCATTGTTTTTATAACTAGATTTCTACTAAACATCACCTACAAGAATTTTAATTTACCATTTTAATTTCGTTATGATTCCATGACTGTACTGGAAGCTATAGGGCAAAGAGCATTATTTTCCTGAGCGAATTTTCAAAATTTAGGACATCAAAATTACCATAGCTAGCAGTTCCAACCAAATTTTTCAAAGAAATTTCTACCAAACGTGCTTTAAAATAAGATTCACCTAATTTGTGAATCGCGTCAAAATCGATTGACTTAATCAGAATTTATAGGACCAAAAGCAATTATTTTCTTAGTGATTTTTCAAAATGGCACCACTGGCACAGAATTGTCCGCATTTCAAAGTCACTTCTATCAGACCTGGTCCCATTCAATACCAATACATTCTGAAAATGTCAGATGTATCTGATTATCGAGTCGTGAGTTCCCGTGAACAGAAGGTTTTTATGCTAAAAATCTAAGTAAATTGGGAAAGGGTTAACGTTCTTGCCCGTTGTAAAATTTCAAATGTTTTACTTTGGCTATGTAGACAAAGCATAAGATTTATGTATGAGTGGTTTGTTTCCAAAAAGCGATAATTTTTTAGGAGAGTCGATGATTTCTAGGTTTTCACTTTCAGGGCCTGCCCTAGCTACAGGGTTGCCAACATGCTCATTAAAAGAAACACAAATTTACAACTAACTTGTACCAATATGTCCTGAAAATTTTATAATGATTTGATAGCTATGTGAAAAGTTATCGCAATTTAAAAATTTTTAAATTTTCCCGATATCTTTTTAGGCCCCTAGCGCACACTTGGGGTTAATAAATTCCAAAACATTATCCGATTCACATTTCAAACAAGTTCGAAATTCATTTCGCTAGCTTTAATTTTGCAAAAGTAATTTGTGGACGGAATAATAGCTATATTAAAAATATCACTAAATTGGCCGCCGGCGCCAAAGGGTTAAAGATTTTTAACTTTTTGTGAGACCTGGCGTCCAAAGTGATTTTAATACTACTGTTCTTCGAACATTAGTATAAAAATATATTTTTGTTAACAAAGTTGGAAGCGATTACGTTGTTTTTTTTTTTCGAAATTTACATACAATAGCACTAGATGCCGGAAGAATTGATGACCAATCACCCGAAAGTTAGACGAAAAAGTCAATTTGAATTAGGTTATTTGCTGCTTTTGCAAGCCATCTTTTGTAAGTTTATGGAGAGTGAGTGGCTTAGCGAGTGACTCTAACTTCTCTGTAATTTATCTAAGTATTTTAAGACTATTTGGACACGAATGCTTCCATTAAAGTCGTAATTAGAAGCCGAATTTTCATTTGTAAAGGAGTTGTTATAATTTGAGACGTTGACGGTGTAGGTATGGAGAATGCGGCAGACGTTATTAAGGGATCCAGTTGAAACGTATTCTGAAAATCTCGAATTGTTAGCCAAACCTCAAGTTTTTAGTTAACTGAGCACTATGTAGCAGATATGTTTCGAGGTGGATTATTTATTGATTTTCTGAACGAGGACTGTTTTTTCGCAAAAAAAAATCCAAAAAAATCAAGTTTATGATGTCAGGAAAAATTGAAGTCTTGAATAATGTATAATGATGTTTTTCATGATAATTTTAATAACAACAAATGATAAAAATAAATTTAATGATGGTAATAAAAAACAAGTATATAGAGATGAAAATTCGTGTGAACCTGTAAAAAATTGTATTTTTAGGACTTTTATAAAAATAACTGTAATTTCGTAAGTTGTTGTTGCATATTTTTCCAACATATATTAAAATTTTACAAAAAAAAACAATTTATGCCGATATGTTTACAAAAATATAATTTTCAAGATTTCTATTTTTCCTGACATAAACTTCATTATTTTGGAAATTTTTTTGCGAAAAAAAACCAGTTTTTTTTTCAAGTTCATGGATCAATTGCGCCAAAAAGGAATTATTTTATATGAAAATAATATGGTACATTGTTAAAAAACGCTTTATTACCTTTCAGATGATATACGTTTTGTGTGAACTGGTGGTGTATCATTAAGAATAATTTCCAAATCACAATGAATCCAAAATTTATCTTTTAGTTTTTAAAAAATTCTCGAAAAAAAAATCTTACCATACATTTTTTTTACATTTTTTGTGTTATATCAGTTGACCTCCTTCAGAAAGTCAATAAATCATCCACCGACAAAAATAAGGTGTCAAAGTTGTTACATAGTGTAATGGGCTAAAGGCACGATGATTTGTAAGTTATTTAAAAAAAATTTCAGTCTTCCAGATAATTTTTCGGAAGTTTTTTTTCCAGCTTATTTAGATCTAATTTTTTTAAGACAGTTGCATTCTATGTATTATGGCGAAAATTCAAACAGCGAGTAAACTATCTGCCTTTCTTTTCGTCAGGGCACGCTAAACTAGTGAAACTAAAAAAACAACAAAGATTAGTCCGAGAAAAAATATTCTATTCAGATACAATCACTTGTAATGAGAATCAGATAAAAGTCTAATGGAGTTGATAAAGAGATTTTTAACTTAGCCAACTAAAATTCAATGCCACCTTAACGTTCCAAAAATTTTAGATGCTATCCATTTAACAGCTTCAATTTGAGATGCTGTCAATTTAACACTATAAACGGCTTTAGGACGCAAACTTTGTGACCAGAAAAAGTGAACAGAAGCAACAGTAACAGAACTGAACAGTAACAGAACTATACTGAACAGTAACAGAAGCAACAATAATGCACATTTCATGTTCAATGTAAATGTAGATGATTATGTAATGGACACAAAGGAAACGCAATTATTATTACTTATTCGTTGTAAGTCTATTAAAGAATCGCTTTCAATTTCGATATTTTGTGAAAGATTCTAAAGACAGAAACTTACATTTTTTCCGTTGCCCACTTATTTTCTAAACAATGAGTCATACCAAAAAATTAGCCACCAGCTTCAATGCCAATTCAAATTGTTTGTTTCCATGTTAACACTATAATACGTAAGATTTCATAACTCATTCTAATTTCTGATTCGTTAAGCTATCTAGCTCACAGAGAGAACAATTTGAAATTATTTCGTATCACTCTTTAAAATGATGATACCGCAACCCAGGAAATTCACTGGTGTATAAAATAAACCGGATGGCACATTAAGAATCATACAGCAGACATTTTTCCATAGAACATAGAAATAGTACTAGCTGTGACGAATTCGATTAAAGTGTTCTTGTACGAAACGAATTGAATATTTCCGGATATTAAGTTGATTCACTTTGATTATTATTTTACAAGTGTCAGCAATTTTGCTTTTGTCTTCGATATCAAAATTTGCGAGTCCGATCATATAATTCGCAAAAAAAAAGATTGCACTAGTCATATGTCGTTGCCACCTTCAAAAATATTAGTGTTAATGATGTAATGTCTGAAGCAATAGTAGTTGTCTGAGAAGAGTATTGGTTGCTGGCGTGTGTGATGCCTGGTTCGATTCCAGCAACGGACGATCGCACTAAGTCAAAGTTAGCTCTGAGTAGGAACTTGGTTCAAATCAGGAACTTAAATAAATGTTTTCGTATTTTTAGCAAGTTTAAACAAAATGTATTCAAAATTCTTTTTATTCATAATTTCAAACATAGAAATACAAGAATAATATTGCATATAACTTCAGTACTTTCAGAGTTTAGAGCTTAAATATATCTCTACTACTATGATATACTTATAGTTATATAATGACAACGGCTTCAGATTAGTAAATGTAGTATTAGAGGAATTAAAATAAAAACCTCCATGTGTACATAAGATTTACAACAAGGAAGGCTAAATAAACAAGGAAGGCTAAATCAACAACAAGGAAGGCTAAATCTTAACCTATTTTAACCTATATTGCTCTAATTTACAGCCACTAATCAAATCAAGCAGGTAATTAAGGGGCTGCCGTTATTTCGGCATTTGGAAAGAAATTTTTCTTTAGTTTTGTCACTGATATGGAAACAGTTTCAATCTGTGATACTCGCTTAGTGAATTACAGGCTGAAAGATGAATTTGATGAATAAGCATTTTGTTGCCATATCTTAGCTCAGGCCGTTTGTTAATGAAAGGGTTCAAAACGCGAATAAGTTGATTTTGTCAACTAAATTTGAAATGTGCAAATCGAAGGTAAGCTTCTGACCAAAAAACAATCCGACATACTTGAAACACGTGGACCATTCCATGTCAATGTTGGATAGCGACAGTTTGGCTTCAAGTAAGTATTTGGAAGCTGTTTTCCGAGTAAAGTAAACTGCCTGCGACTTTCCAGCATTGACTTTGATTTTCCATTTATAAAAATATTTTGAGATAGCATTCAGTCTTGCCTGAGGCAAACAACGCAGTGTCGTCTGCAAACATTGCTAGCTGACAACTTCTGGCTAGAGACGGGAAATCGGATGAATAAATATTGAATAAGGCGAGACCAAGAACAGATCCTTGCGGAACGCCACCAGGTATGCTACGAGGAGATGACATAGATTTACCCAGGTAAACTGTGTAAGATCTACCATTTAAGAAACTCTGAATAGCTTTAACGAGTGGGAAAGGGATATTCAACTTGATAAGTTTGTGAGTTAAACCGTCATGCCAAACAGTATCGAAAGCTTTTTCTATATCAACCAGAACTAGAGCAGTGGAAAGTTTACTATTTAAACTAGAAAGTTTATTATTTAAACTAAGTATCTAATGCGTCGTAGAGTGATGCTCCTTGAAACCAAATTCATCATTAGGAGTAATACTATTTGAATTTATCGATGCATCCAGTTTGGTTTTAATAATTTTTTCAAGTAATTTCCCTAGGACACTAAGAAGGCTTATTGGTCAGTAACTTCACTCAGTTTAAGGATCGGTATTATTTTAGCTGTTATCCAAGGCTTAGGGAAATAAGAGCATTTTAGACAAACGTAATAGATGTGACATAAAACTTCTAGGGATTTTTACGGCATATTTTTAATAAGTAGGTTGGGAAAGTTGTCGGGATCAGGGGATTTTTTGCTTTTAAAGGAAGCAATCAAGCTGTTGAGGTATAAGATAAAAACAAGTTCATATGGTTCATATTGGACAGATTGACTTTTTCAGCAGAAGATTTAACAATTCTTTCTGTTTCTGGGTGAGAAAAGCATTGAGATAGGATGTGGTTATCGTAAAAGATATCAGCAAGAGCATTTACTTTTTCTTCAGGGGTGCTACACATGACGTTTTGATGTTATTGGAATTGAGGTATTTCTCTTTTTAATAATTTTAGTCACTTTCCAGAATGGTTTAGAAGCCTTAGAAAAGAAAAATAGAAGATGATTCCACTTTTTGTTTCGAAAGTTATTAATTTCATACTTGATTTCGGTGTTGAGATCTCCTAATTGTCGCTTGTAATAGGGCAGTCGATACCTTATCCAGTTTCTTCTGCAAATGTTATAAAATTTTTATAAAATTAGTATCCTAGCTATGGAGATAGTTGTGTTGATGGTCAGGGTTATCACGTAGGGGAATAGCTGAGTTTTCTGCTATGCGAAGACGGGAGACAAAAAGTTTGATCATCTGATCAATATCATCAATGGACTGAATATTGATGAAAGGAGATGCTGTGAACTTAAGATATTTTTTGTATTTCGACCAGTCTGCTGTAGAGTAATTAAATGCGAGGTTGTTTGCCAGCGAGATGAGGTTTAGCTGAACACGTAACCATAACTGGGGAGATGGTCAGAGCCTAAAGCATTTAGAGTTATAGGATTAATGACAAGGTAGCTGTCAGTTATGAACATATCGATAGTTGAAGGTCTCATTTTATTAGATGTAGGTATATACGCACTGAAAGAAAAATCTTGGTAAAATCAACAATTTTCCTTAGTTGTTTTTGCGTCAACTACGGGCTATAGTTAAAACAACCATAAAAAAATAGTTGATTACTTTTATGCACCATGACGCGTGGTTGATAAACAACGTCCGTGGTGCAAAAAAAGTAAGCAACCACAAACAATGGTATTCCAACCATATACATAGTACGAAATATAGGCAGGGGAGGCGTGAATGCCGCAGTAGAATTTGGTGAATCACAATGCAGCGACAATGTCGCTGTCAATGCAACCAAGGCACCTACCAAAATTATTTTTTTTCTTTCGTATTGCTAAATCCTGTTGTACGAGGATTAGGTTGGCTTATCACAATACTCATCAGCCATCGCTTGTCTATTCCACCAGACCATTCAACCTAATTCAAATAGATTTAATTCAACCTAGTGGTGATGCCAACCTATGGTAGGTATCACCGCTAGCGGTGCGGCAAAATTAGAAATTTGGCAAATTCTGCCGCTGCCGCGAATTCTGCCGCTGCCGCAAATTCTGCCGCTGCCGCAAATTCTGCCGCTGCCGCAAATTTAGCCGCAGCCTTCGTGCGCGTTACCATACAAAACAGTGCATTCAAATTTTTTGACTACGCTTTGCCGCAGTCCACTGTTTTGCCACAGCGGAAAACGCTGTATTGTGAACAAAATAGCGTCATACAACGTAATATAAAGGCTTCACAGCATAACATGAATATGAATTATATCGAACAGCAAACCGAACACAATTTTGCCATGTATCATATGAAACTTCTATGATAGAATAGGAGCATGAGTATGAGGAGTATGAAAAATCAACAGTTTTCCTTAGTTGTTTTTGCATCAACTAGGGCTATAGTTAAAACAACCATATGAAAATCGTTGATTACTTTTATGCACCATGACGCGTGATTGATAAACAATTTCATTCGGGGCATGAAAAGCGTCCAAATGTTGAAACCATTCTACTTTGCGTAGAATAATTCCAAAGACGTTGCTCACTGAATTACGTTTGCTGAAATCAACTATTGCAAAGTAGTTTAAGTACCATAAAAACTGTTGATAATTCGAAACGTTGAAATTTGAACTATTTTTCGTGGTTATGAAACAATTAAAACAGTTGATTTCATGAACGTTGCGATATTTTTTGTATAACCAGAGCCAACTACTTTTATATCGTTAAATTAACTATATTAACATAGTAAAAATAACTATTTTCCTTAGTTCGTTTAACGATTTTGAATGAATCGTTGCAATACTACTAAAAATAGTTGAACCAACCAAGAGTTTTTCTTTCAGTGCGTGCATTTTGAAGGGTAAAGCATATGAAGGCGGTTGTTGGAGCTGACAATGTCGGACAGGATATTGCCCCAGCAGTTACATCTTGGACAATTCCAATTTGAGTGCTTTGCGTTGAGGTCCCCTCCCAGTATGAAATTGCTTTCAGCTCCGTGGATAAGTTTACCGATGTCGTTTCGAAACGTAGCTTTCTTTTCCGAGTTTCCATCTCCACCAAGGAATTAAACAGCAAAAAGTGTAATTGGGTGAGGATTTGATTCAATTACTACTCCTACAGCCTCGATACACTTTAAATTGGGAGGTAATTTGACAGTGTGTTTTATTTTTATTGTTGATGGTAATTAAAACTCTTCCGCCTTTTGCATTATCCGGCCGTTTACATCTGTAGGATTGATAATTTGAAACAGTCAACCTTAAATCAGGTTTCAGATATGTTTCTGAAATCAATGCAATGTCTATGTTTTCAGAATCTAGCAGGTTCAATAGTTCTATAAATTTAGCTTTAATACCTCTAGTATTCCAGGTAATTAGTTTCAGTAAAGTGAAGTTATTTACCAGAGCTTGAGTAGCCTAGTGGTTAGAGCACTGGCTTCTTGCGTGTGGGGTCCCTGGTTCGAATCCAGGTTCGGACGAGGGTCCGCGCACCATGCTTTGAGTTCACCTAGTTCTGATTAGGTACCTGATTTAAATCAAGGGTAAAGTGAGTCGTGGAACTAATCACCCCACACTCGTATCCACAATGATTAAAAAATTGCAATGAAGCTCTCTACCAGCTTCAACCCCTAGACTCGTACAAGGGTTGTCGTGGGATTGCTTTGCTTTTGAAGTTATTTACCAGCATACAAGTACTTAATCGCTAATTGATGATATTAAATTGCTCAAACCTATTTTTACAGGAGCTCAACTGTGATAGTAACTCTGTAAGCAAAGAACTAATTTCGGTATAAGTAAATAAGGTGGCTGTAGAATTTGATTTTCTTAACGCATTAGCGTAGCCAGAGACAGCATTGTTTCGACCAAGATTTGGATTAGCGGGTAGCGTTGGAAAGTCAGCTGCATTTAAATTGAAGTTAGTGCTGTTGCCAGTGCAGACAGCTCGGTGCGTACTTATTTTGATGCTTTTTTTTGCCTCCATCACTCCACTCTCTCCATCACTCAATATGCACGGTCCGTGTGCATCACAAAATCATCACTAAGTAATTATTCCTAGTACTTCCCAGACAATTGGTGTATTGGTATAAGAGATAGTACCATCCTGTTTTTTACAGTTAGTACTTTAGGTCATGTTGTGTACATTTCATTTGTCACCAAGACGTGCGTCCAGAGAAAAGTTTACAAAAAACTCTGGATTTCATTAGCAGTGTGTTCTTTCGATGTAGAGCTTTAGATTTGCTTTAAACTTTACTAAGTTTTCCGAATGTTTAACCGAATTAGGCAGTGTGTTAAAAAAATCTATTGCTTCCTGTACAGGGTCGGTCTTCATTCTTTCTGTCCTTGGAGTTTGCACTGATAAATTACCCGCATTTCTTGTTGGAATATTGGTGGACTCACCAACAGTTCGAAGAATGTTTGGCCATTTGAGCTGTTTCGTCAAAATCTTATAAATCAATTTATTTCGTTCAAACAGTACAAGTTTGTTGATATTTAGAAGCCCAGTTCTAGCATATACTGCTGAAGTTGGGGTAAGTGTGAGCATTTTATGAATTATTTTGATAGCTTTGGTCATAAGTCTTCCAATAAGCTCAATGTTGTGTTTAGAAGTCTGGCTCCACAACAATACTCCATATGTGATTAAAGAAACAATATACGCATGGTAAATGGTGAGCTTGGTTTGCAAAGGTATAAATTCAAACCTTTTTATTACTCCTATCATAGGTGCCACTTTGCATCTGATGTTGTTGATGTGGTTTGTCCATGTCATTTTATCATCTAGCACCAATCCTAGATATTTAATTGAATTTACATTTTCAAGCTGTATTCCGTTTATGTGGATGCGGAGGTTCACTGGACGTTTGTTCCTCTGCTGAAACACAATGTATTTGGTCTTATGGATGTTAAGAACTAGTTTGCTTTGCTGAAGCCAGTTGAAATATCGTTCTAAATCTGCATTGATAGTGTTCTGTAGTGTCAATTCTACATTCCCGGAATATAGAAGAAGGGTATCGTCTGCAAAGAGCACAATTTTACAAGATAGCTGAATATCCTGTAAACTGTTCACGCATAGCAGAAAAAAAAGCGGGCCGAGGATAGATCCTTGTGGTACACCGATATTTATCTCACATTCTTTGCTGACGTAATTAGAATTTTTGGTTACTATCCGCCTATTTATTAGGTAACTTCTCACTAGTAATTTCATTTTATCCCCAAATCCGTATTTGCTTAATCGTTCTAGTAAAATTCCATGTCCATGGTGTCGAAAGCTTCTTGTAAGTCAAAGAAGATAGCTGCGGCTTGATTTCCCTTATCCAGCGTAGAGTTTATAAAGTGCACAGCATCCAAGATTGCCGCTAACGTGCTACTATGTTGTTGGAATCCATACTGATTTGGGGCCAAGATCGAATTTTTTTCTAAGAAGTGTAATATTCTTGAATTTATTACCTTCTGAAATATTTTGCCCATAATACTGGTGACAGCAATGGGGTGGTAATTAGATGGATTTGCACGATCACCTCCTTTGAATACAGGAGTGATTCTTGTTAATTTAAGGCAATCAGGGAAGGAAGTAGTTTTAAGGTGTTCGTTGATGTTGGCGGTGAATTTATTTATTATATAGTTCTTCAATAGTTTGATGTCTTCGGAAGTGATCGTATCGAGGCCTGGGGATACTCCATCTTTTAAATTATCTATTATTTCAGATATTTCTTTCCGTGATGTAGTGCGTAAATGCATGGGTGTTAAAGTATTCACTTTTATGTTGATATCTGAGCAATAGGTAGCTTGCTTCTGCTGTGTAAGATTAGTCCCGATAGTTGCGAAGTAATTATTTAGATGTTGAGTCACAAGAGAGGGATCATTTAACAGGGTTCCATTCACACATAGTTCATTTATGCATGTCATATGCATTGTATCCTTTCAAGTTGATGTCACTTCTTTAATTATTTTCCAATATTTGGTACTATTGAATGGGTATTTAAACAAAATTATCTGCAAATAGTTTAACAATGAATAAAACTCTTATTGTCGCCCGTATCATCACATAAAAAAAAATCATTTACGCAAACAAACTCACTCTACTTAAGATACATATCATAATCAACCACTTGAAAAAGTTGAGATCGCTTTTCCTTTACGTCATTTCAAACCGTTTAGCTCGTGTCTATGTGCAATTTCTTTGCAAAACTGTTATCTGATATTCATTATTATTATTTTATTTTTCTCGTAGTTGCATGTCTAGTGCGCAATAGAAATATGCACTCGAAAGGCGGTGACTGCAAATAGAATTCCATACAAATGCATTACGAGTTGCATGTTTTCCACATAAAAATAAAACGTTTTAGTTTCGAATGCAAACGGAACACATACGATATCTTACGTCTCGAAAAGCGGTTCGTATGAATAAAGTTTCATCTATGCAATAAAACAATAATGCATTATTGCACTATGAATGCAATGGGTCCCTAGGCTCACAATCTCGTTGAAAGTAGGGTAACAAAGTGTGTTCATCAGTTTTTATTTTCTGTCTCTCTGGAATCGAATCCATTCCGACTAGTTGCTTTCAATTGAGGTCAACTATCTTGGAAAGTGGGTTGCAATTTTAATTTGAATATGTATGTTTTTTTATTCGCAATTTAAATGATCCATGGGTTATGAAGAGCAGACACGAAAAGAAGGGAAGTCGACTAGATAAAATTGCCAACATGATTAACATAGGAGAGTTCAGACTTGTCATGTTATTCCTTCCGGATGTCTGTATCGTGTTTTACTATCAGCGGATAATACTTTTAGTTGATTGTATTTGGCCGTTAAAAGTCATTCGTATGATTGCGAATATTACGGCTAGAGTACATTGCAGAGTAAAATGTACAATCCAAAAATAAATTACTTTTCTGTACATTTGCGTTTCGAAGGTACTAGACATTAAAGTACCACAAAAATAAAAATTCTTACAAAGAAATTACTCAATATTACTTGAACAATTTGAAAACAAACTTGAAACATTTAAAGTTGACTGGATTTTTTTTCAAAGTTTAATACTTCTAACAGACTTTCTCCCAATACTTTATTTTTCATAGTCAAAAACCGTAGTACCTACTCACTTCTCGTTCAAAGGCCTTTAACCAGCAACCTCTTAAGCTCCAAGTCGAACCTTTTGAACCTTCCTTTCTTCCTTTATCCTCTTATATACATATACATATAAAACGTGTATTTTTTCCGCATCCGTGACACTTAAAGCTTTTCGTAAAGATTACGGTTTAAGCAATATAATCTTTTAGAGGGCCTTGAAGTTACTTTTTCATTCCCCTTCTCCATGACATCTTAAAATCTGGCGTCTTCGCTGCACACACATTTATATATTTATAATAAATGATGCAAGGCGTCTAGTCGGCTTTAAAGATTACCCACATTAAACCCCGGCAAGATATAAAGAAGTAAAATGTATAACTAATGCTTCCACATACAAGAAAAAAAGACACCAGTAGCGAGCTACTAAAACGAGCAACCCAGGGACAACCGAACCGACAGTAGTTAAACGAGTGGGATAGCACATGACAGAATACTGCCGCGATTACAACCCCCGGAAGGGTTAAATTTCGGTTTTATACAGTTTTATCGCTTGTTTCGGTTTGCTGTTTTGAATTTATTTTTCAGTGTCGTCGTCGATGATGTCGTTTCGTCATGCATCCATGTTAAGTTTATGTTCAAACGTTTTTGGTACACATGTGGATTTCGTGGGAGAAATAAATAGAAGGATTGGAGTGAGGATATAGCTTAAGGTTCGATGAAGATAGATAGCTGTTGTAATTTATGATTCCGTTTTTATAAAAATTGCGTTAGAATGACAATATTTTAAGCCACTCGTGGTATTGTTAGCGTGTCGTTTTATTGTTAAATGCTAAGTTTAACAGCAGCTGGGAAAATGATTCGTTTAAATTAACTCAATGATTTGATTCAGTACATTCATTTTTTATTTCAGATTCTCAATTTGGAAGGCTTGGTGCAAGGGTGTTATTAGGGTGCTCAGTCGTTACCTACATTACGCCATTTTGTTGTTGTATAGTACGTGCTCACGTTGGTGAAATAGTTCTTTGTTCAGTGATGTGCTCCTGTGAAGCTGACAAATCAGTAATTACTGTCCCGGTTTGTGGAAAAGAGTAAGGTTTAGTAAACAAGCTGTATAATAATCTAAATAAGCTCATAAAGGTTATTGATTTGTGATCACGGTTCCCTTCTTGTCTATATTCGCATAGACAACGTATATCGTCTCTAAAGCTTATCAAAGCAGAGAATAATTGATACGGGAAAGAGACGATATACGTTGTCTATGCGATTATAGACAAGAAGGGAACCGTGATCACAAATCAATAACCTTTATGAGTAAATTATTTCCATGGATATAAGTCGGAGATGTTAAAATTTGTCACAACCAGCGTAAATAACAATTAATGATTTCCAAGTATTACCAGTCAAGTATGCACTGTGTGCTGGTGTCTGATGAGAATCAGTGCATGCTTTCGAAACCACTTTGTCAAATAAAAATTTTCAAGATAAATAAAAAATTTTTCAATTTTAATCATCCCGCAAAAACAATTCCAATCTAAATAAGCTGTTTAATAATCATAATCTCTAATAGCAGATTTTTTTATTTTGGCGAGTCTTCCTCTGGTGTTTTTTTTTTGTCTTTTTTTTTTTCATGTGGTGGGGTTAACGGATCAATGTTACGCATGGAGGAAGTTCCAGTTTAGGCCTAGGAAGGTAATGCCATGCCAAAACTTAAAAGAAAAGAAAAAAAACGCAGACAGTGTAGCGATGATTAATAAGGCTGCCCTGAAACAAGGGAGTGCCGAAAAGAAAATCGTCGAGACGAAGCCAACTATGCAATGTTCGGCTTCAGCTTTCCAACATGGATCATCAACACTATTGCCAGTTTCAGCTATCAGCGGTAGGATGGCATTTTGAAGAGTTTTCAATTGAATGGAGGTACGATTTGTGGTCAGAATCTCTTTAATATTTTCAAGGCTAACGTCTCTGAAATCTCTAGAGGTGTAAGTATTAGTGTTAATGTTTAAGTAGCTGAGATTCATTTTTGGAGCTCTCAGCACAACCCACGCTTTATAACAGCGTAAAGGTTTGAAAACAAACTTATAGCATATTTCAAATGTGGTTACAAAAAGTTCAAAACGAGGAATATACCAGTAACCTTCAACAGCTACAGCTACTCTATTATATAAGCTAATGATTGGCAAGGCAAAACACCAATTCACACAAATTTGGAAAATATTATTTCTGGTCCAATGGGTGAAAATTGGTTTTTGTTGTCTTTTATGGCCAAGTTTTGCGATGAAAGGGGAGTAAAACGTAAGGTAAGGGATAATGATAAGTGATTGAAGATCGTATCGTATCGTATGTTGCACACAGCAAAAAGAAGGAAGGGGCGCGAACTCTAAGTATACAAATGAAACGTGTTTTCATGTAGTGTTCCGCCTCATAGATAATCCTAAATTGTCATAAAATGCATTAATGCTTTACAGCCTTATCAGACAAAAAGAAGTGCAAATGCTTAAAATTTTTCCTCGGATTACTAAAGATACGATATTTATGCCGGAGTTCCTCTAAAATACTTTTGAAGGGTGAAAATATTGCAGGAAAATTTCTTCAAGTTCACTATCAATGCATATGAACTCGAAATAGCAATAAATGGTAATGGATGATAGCAATAAATGGAAAAATATCAAAGATTCGATAGAATTTCAATAAAAATATGAGTGATGGTGATCGTCAAAATATTGATTCACAGATATGACGGTGTGATTTCCAAGTTGCGGGTTGGAAAAGTCAGATTTTAAAGAGTTTGGCCGAAAAAACTGCATTCATAACTGATCAGGTACGGTAAATTCAAAATATAAACCCAAAAAATCATGAATTCCAAATTTCAAAATGAGGAGTTTCAAATTTTATGCGAAGATGTTGAAACGTTCAAAGCACAATAGGACGTATTTATTCGTAGAACAATTTTAGTTAGAGCATCAGAGCGGAGATTTCTTATCACCTTAGACATCCCAAAGATTTTTGTTGAATTTTGGATGAAATGGGAAAAAATTGATTTCATCAAAACTAAAATTGAAAATGTAATTTAGGTTTATAAGATACTTGTCCCATTTTTTGTAATTCACTGACACGATACTCACACTAATAGTCATCCGAAGAACAAAACGCATAATAATACTAAAAATAAAATAGATGAAATCTACATTTCCCATGAATTTCGTTTATGTCTTAGCAAACGTATTTTCAATCAGTGAACCTATTCAACCAAAAGTTGATCTTAATTCACAAATAATCTCTATCCACAGCCGCTAGAGTAAACTATTTAATATATAATTTAAAAAAGCCGCACAAGAATATTATTCACAAATGAAAAGTAAAATTTTTGCAAAAAAAAATAGCCAAAACTTGTGTCAACTGCCAAACCCCTCAATTGTATTTCGAGTACTGAAACCAAAAGATCATCCGTTATTATTAGCACTGCCTCTAAAATCCTCAAATACAGAAAAAAAATCCTCATCATTAATAGGTATGGTGGTATAAGAGTATGAGGGACCACTAAATAATTTCTTTCTGGAGTCACCTAGAGAGAATGTTGCCAAGACAGTCAACGAACTAAACCTTAGAACAGATTCTGCACCAAGTCGTTTGTATTGCCCTTATGTATCATTTTCAATAATGTTTTTCTTGCATATACTTTGTATCCGTAGCATATTTTGTGGCATTTTTCGTTTCTATTGGAAAGATTTCAATGCTTTTCCGATAATTAAACCGCAAGATGTTGAAAATGTTTCGAACTACCGACATATCTCTCTCCTGTCTTGATTTCTTCATAAAGTCATTTATAACAGAGTTAATTGTGCTATCAAAGTTCAAATTTCCAAGGAGCAGCAAGGCTTCTTTAAGAACCACTCAGCTGAGGCAAATTTAGTCAAAGTCGTCGATTTTGTGGCTACTGCTCTCGACATCGGACACCAAGTTTACAGTATTTACACTGATTTTTCGAAAGCCTTCGAAGAGGTAAGTAAACCAAGGTAAATTTGTTCCTAAAAAGCTTTACTGACACGTCTGATTTTCTTTCCTCTTGTTTCGTAGCCTATTGTAATGATAATCGAATATTGTTTGCGAATAGTAATACCTTTCGTCTAATGCTTGGCGAACAAGTCGCCGCTTTGCAATAGACTCTAGGTATTAAAAAAAAAGTTAAGAAATAAGAACACCTGGTTTCTATTTCTTAAGTCTGCAGTGCTTATTCAGTATGGCTCCTGTAATCAGACTGCTTTATTAAGATGAGTCTCCTACTTATATAGCTAAAAATTTTACAGTTACACTTATTCTATATGGATCGGATGTTTTTAATATTTATTAGTAATGATTAATGCTGTTGTCTTATTAATGCTGTTGTCGCTATACAGCTGTTACGGGTTGCGCTGCTCGCCGCGCGGCGTCGCTGGCGTCATTCATATTTTGACGTTTAGTTTTCGCGATCAGTCACAACACTATATCTTTATGCGCACTTGAAAAGTTGTCTCGAATGATTGCTCTTCCTATAATTTTTATCTCTCTTTTAGTATGCCACAAAATTCCATACTTGGTCCTAACTGCTGCTCACTTTTATCATTAATGATATTTCGTCTTTCTTTCTTTCCTCTTTTATACCGACGACCTTAAATTGTCGAGAGAAATTTTCTCAACGATTATGTTTCACCGTAATCTGACCCGTGAACCTTAAAATACGTAGTGTATTGTTAGTGTTATGAAAACTCTTCTTAAATAAGTATATTATCAGATTTTTCTTTAATTTCTAACAATTACAATGCACTAAAAAATAAAAAAAATGAAATTAACGTTTTTAGCAAGCTATTTTGTTTGAATTAAGCGTTTTGTCTAAATTCAGCGTGATTTTCCACACTCAGAGAGACCGCTCTGTTTTTGATGAAAAACTAGTTTTGGCAAGTGTTTTTTTTTTTAGGAATGTGTTATTTGAGTAAAATTTAACATGATTTACCTTATGAATTGTCATTGCCGATGTTTATCTTTAAAAACACAGTTTTTTTTAAATATTAATTGCAGGCGTCAAAATGGTTCTATTGGCATCTTAAATAAAATTGGTTTTGTGAAATGTTTATTTCTGAAAAAGTTCAAGCTTTTAAATGCAACCCCGAAGAAGAAAAATATGAGTCGATAGCAGCGACAATTTGAGCATTGAAATGAGAGTTCTAACAACGTATTTTAGGTAGCTTGACGTCTAGGGAAAAGTTTTGATTTTTTAAGAGTTTTCGTCCCATTGAATTATCAGTAAATACAAATCCAAATTATTTTGGTACTAACCACCAGGATGAATCTCCATCGACAATTAAGCGTTTCAACTGAGTAATCTGAGCAAGGAGCGTTTTAACATTTTCAAATACTATGACTTTCGAAGGAATAATATTTTAAACACACGATTTTCTTAGGTTCCGCTTAAATTTTTTAATATTCTGATATAATAGTGTTTTAATAGAAAATGCCTCGATTAAATATTTTTTTTGCTTTCTCTTAAAAATCTCTACGGCTCTTTATCTTAAAATAGCATTTACCCACTTTCCGATGCTTTCACAGCTCGTTTCATTCAAATCCGAACAGTTCCAATACAACACGACGTTTACATAAGAATTACTGAAGCATATAATCCTGGAAATAAGACGAAAAGCTTATGGACCAGAGAGTTACGTCATCTTCCTTACCGATAGGAAGCTTTAACGCTTTGACTTTCCCATCCTATGATATTTTCACCACATCAACGCATCATCACGTTAAATATCTTAAGTATTTCAACAACATCGGATAAAATATTTGAAGATACAGCATCAACAACAACAACAGCACAAAAAATCTCGACTGACTGCGTAAAGGTGTTAAAATCGAGACTCACGTTAAGGATTCTTATGTCGTCAGGCACAAAGTTACGTATTGATTTTTATCCCTTTACAAAACACGGTAGACGACTTTCTAGGGGAAGTAAGAGAAAATACGTCTTTGAAGGAAGTTGGGATGACGTTTTAAAGGAGTCAAGGGATTATGATGGAAATGAATGATGTGGTGTGATGTTGTGTTGCAAAATTTGTGGATGCTATTGAAAAAGGATTTGTAGAAAAATAGTTTAATGGAAATGTATAACATTTTAATGGAGATTTTAAGCAGTGGTAGAATACGTCGGCATTGAATAGTTTCGCAATTGAAAAACTAGACAAAGTTAAAGTAAATTCGGTAAGGAGTAGTTAAATGTTTTGTACTTGAATCGATTTACAAATGTTAGAAATAGATTGTAAACTTGAAGGAACCCTGTGTTGAAACAGTTGAAACGTTATCGGATATGCTGTAACAAAAATATACATTTCTGCTCCTCGAAGTTAACAGAAATGAATAAAATGCATGCTACTGCATTTCATGAAAGCGGCATTTCGATGAAGTGTAGACCAGAAATAACAGAAAATATGACAACGCATGATTACTAATTTACTTCTTGTTTTACATAAAAAAATTAAAATAAACAAAATCGATACGAAATAAACAACAAATCGCAAAATAAACTTACTTCAAGTACTTTATTTTTATATATATAAGCGTCCAATCGTGATAACTCACCTGGAAGGAAAAAGAACGAAAGGTTAGATTCATAATGTTTTTTAGTTGTTGTTTTTTTAATTTAAGAATTATTTTTATATTATTTTAAAGAGCTTTAGACAATATCACAGTTTAAGAGTTCCAGAGGTGTTTCAGTCAGTGGAAAAAGATTGGACAAGTGCATTTGTTCTAACGGACAGTGAAGGAGGTTAATCATTATTTGTAAATATCTGTAATAAATAAACCGTTATAAAAGTAGTCTCGTTACTTTTGGGTTCCCTCTCGTATATTTTTTTTTTTTTGAACGGTTGTTGAAAAACTTTGATAAGTCCGACTGTTTTCTTCATAGACACGAACTAGACATTTTACGCTTCGAGTGCGCTTGCATATAGCTTTCAATAAATTTCAATTGCAGTATGCTCATTGCCGCGTCAGCGACACTTTTTCATCGCAGCATGCTTACGGCATGTAGCCTGTCGTCGGCAAGAACGCTTGCAGCTAGGCGTACTAAAGAACGTATTTTTTTAAAATATAAGATGGAAATTCAACTTTATTTTTGTTTTTAGTTAATGGTGAACTAGCTGGGGTATTTTAGCCTTCTTTTGATTCTTATTGCTTCCTCTGAAGTTGATAATAGCCAACTATTTAGGAGATATATGATCTAACGTATATTTTTTGGATGTGCCGTGCAAACAAATTCAATAACTCAAGAGAAGCATTTAGCTTCATTCTACAAAATGATTAGAATGTTCAATAATTTTCGAATAATTCAAGAGTAAGCTCGCATTATCTGTTGTTTGCATTCTTTTCCATGTTAAACGATATCACCTTGTAATGTAAGGAGGTATCTTAATTGAGTCGTCTCTAGTTCTCTCAAAGCCCAAGCATTTACAATCGTGCTTGGTCACATCCTACCTCCCTTTCCACTTCTGAGTTAAAGAACCACCTCCGCGAATTTTCTTGGAAGACTCTCATTTACGAAGCTTCTTCTTCTGGCCTTCAAGCGCTTCTCTGAAAGTTCTACATGCTTCTGACCCCAGAACGTCGTTAATTTCTCTAGCTTTTGATGGCGCGGCAATCAGTTTCTGCTCTAATCCGAACTATTGCAGTCCTTTTCAATGTGGTCGTAGCCCATGGATTTGTAACAGAGCACCACTTTGAGTCGCCCTTTTTACTCTGAAATGCATCCAGCCAATTCTTACTCGCCCGTCTTTAATTAGCTCCATAGTTTTTGCGTCCTCCCCAAACCAACTTTCCGCTGTTCTCTTACATTTAGTGTGATTTTATTATCTTGGATTTTTCTCTATCGTACTACTACCGCCACTTCTTCTCAGGCTCTGATCCTGTAGAGGTGAAGCATCTCGACTTTGGCTTTGGAGACAAGTTTCTTAATCTCCCCCCTGCTCGAAGCCTCGCCATAGCTACTCGAATAGCATCACCGAATCACCAAATTTGGAATCTCTGCACCGTGGAAGTTTTCCCTATGGGAGGTTATTTTATCACTGCTTTTTTATTGGCCCTAGGGGCTTCTGTTCTTTTTCGCCTGTGTTTGCCTGTCTTGGGCTACAATTTTAAGGTACATTCTCCAGATAAAGCTATGGACATCAACAAACCCCGCTTGTCGTGGCCACAGTCACCCTGAGGTTCCGATCAGATGCTCTTGCATCTGCTCGCCGTATAGCCGTGCTTTCTCTAGGCTTCATTAGGCTTATTTCACACGTACGAGGTTCCATTCGGTTGGATTCGTTTTCGGTTGTAATCGAAAACAAACCGAACCGAACGAAACCCCTTCACACATAAACGGTTCTCAGACGGTTCATATTAAGTTTTGTGTTTTCTTCCTCAAATTTGCGTAAAATTCATAAAAGTCTTCAAACATTTCCACACAATGGTTTTTCCATGCCTCTTGCGTCTTAAATTTATATTCATATTTTGTACAAGTCCTGCCCCACAGCGCTACTTTAGGTTGCACAGCACAAATCAGCCGATCCACATCAACATCTTATAAATCGCTCATTTTATCAGAAAAACTGCGACTGATAATTTCAAAAAAATTGGATGGAAAAAATTATAAAACTTACTAAAACTGTCTAAACTGACTAGGTAAAACATCTCAATATTTCAAACTAAGAGATCCAAACTGATAATTTATAAATTTAAAAAAAATTCAAATGATCCAATCAGTTAAAACCGAAACTAAACCGTGCATGTGTGAACGCCTTGATTGCTTTCTGTTCCCTGGACACGAATTCACACCTAATAGAAACCTGATGAAACCTATTCGTGCTCAGGGAGTATTCGGTTCTATACGGTTTCTATTAGCCACCGAATAGAAACCGAATTATCGTTTCACACTTGTCGGCAGCGACCGAAAACGAACCGAACCGAATGGAGTCTCATATGTGTGAGACGAGCCTTACTCGTTTTTGTGCCCTATTTTGCGCGGCGCGTGGATTCCAGCTTGATTTTAGTTTCTATGCCCATTGTATAAATCTTCTACTGGGCTCATTTTTTGCTCGGATTTTTTCCTACAGACCCCAATCACTTCGAGAGCTTACTGAAGTTCCAGAAGACCATTTTTTCTTTCAACGTTCTTTTGAACCTGAGATGCCTCCTCAGCATGCCGACATTCCTCTGCATCTCCTTCTTCCTGCGTTATTTTCGAAAATTTACGTGGAGAAGTGGCTATTACTATGCAGTGACTATATTCATTTGAACCAAAGCCCGTTTTGTGCGTGGGGTTTCCTCATTAACGTTTTTAATGTTGGTCTCGCTCGTCACAACTATAGAATTTCGGATATCCTACAATCAGTTCTAATCTCAAAGAACTCTTCCTAGCTCATAGTGTCGTTTATACATTAATTAAAAATGTATTACCTTATTATTAATAAATTGATGGCAACTAACTGAAACTCAAAAAAAAAAAAGAAGACTAAGTAAAGGCTGCATCATTTTCGAAATAGTATATTTCATAGATCCGGTAAAAATTCAAAAAATTTCCTTTGAATCTACCAAACACCAAAAACATTTTCCTTCGAAATCAAAACGCGCTTTCTTTCTTTTTCCACATCTTTTCAAATAGCTACACTCGCCTCTTTATTTTTCAACATCTGCTCGATTATGCCAAGTTTCTCAAACCACAAACTTTTCAAAGACCGTTAAAAAAACATCTCCTCATTAAAACTTTCCGGCATTGTTTTTGGTAGTATCAGACTCAAAGAAAAACAAAATACATGATTATGAGCGAATATCTATGTAAAATCGTGAAATTGTTATTTTTTTTTCTCTCTGAAAGCCAGTTTGTTTGTATAGCAACTAAAGCTAAACAAAAAAGAGCTCCATTAATATTGCCTGGGGATATGAAAAAAAATACAGCAAAAAACAAAATCACAACACAAATACAACAAAAGGGAACACAAGGAAGGATGAAACAAAAGATGAAATAAAAGCAGCCGGATAGTGTAGGAGAAAAAATATTGTTGTTTTCAATAAGGAATCGAAAATTCATAATGTTATTACAAAGCGTTATACGTAGTCAATACTATTTATTGATGTTTTTCACGGTTTCATGAAAACGGAGTACAGCAACGGTAAATCTTTACCCTTAATAATTTGAAAGAAGAAATTTATTTTCTGAAGAATTAAAATGTCTATGGTCAGGAATTTCAAATAGAACACTGTTAAGCGTTGAACAATGGGACATCCTTTCAATATTTTTGCGGGGCAAGCACACCTTTTCAAGCTAATTGCAATTTCTGAAAGTGCTACTGATCTATATTCCTTTGAAAAAAATCAAATTTGTTTTATATACATAGTTTGTATACTAGAAACATAACCACTTTAATTATGAGCTTTATAAAAAAAACAGGTGCAAAAATGGCACTAGTTACAGTAAAAAAGCTGCAATTTTTTAAAGCAAAATACTAAATTATCCTCGACAGTAAAATGAAGAAGAGCACTTCGATACTCATTTTTGAATCATCATTCCAATACAACATTTTCCCTATCAGTCTCATTACATCCCGCTTCATCGAATCTAACTAGCGTCAAATATCGTTTCTTGTCACACAGGTAGATAGACTAACTCCTCTGTTCCAACAAACGACCTAGGCTTGAAGTTAAGCTTCGTCAAGAGAGCTGACTGACACAACGACAGCAACAACTATAAAGCTACCTATGTATCACTGTAATCCTGCGGAAGCCTTAACTCACCTACTAGTCTCCTCTCCTGATAAGAATTTTATATGTCTAATCGGCTTTCGAACGGTATTAACGCCCCATGCATGTGTCTTGTTCGCTTTGAACAAACGCCATATAAACTAACGTTACATATATGTACGTATCACAGCCTACAAGGACAGAAGTCCAAATAAGCCCGTTTTCGCTTATGTCGTCAACTAACGTAATGCTCTACACATATTTCCTGCACACAACATACAAACACCCTTAGTAATGTGTACTTTGAGGTGGAACTTTGATGAAATTCCGGGCGATTAGTGATGATGGAATTTCTCATATTTTTGCAGGCTGCAAGTAATGGCAGACAGGACATTTTGGAGGAGTCTATGGAAAAATTTCAGAAATGTTCAAGAAACGGTATTTAGATGGAATTATTATGGATTTGCTAATGTTTCTATGAATTATTGATCATAATTTGACTTATGTATGGGGTTAGATGACAAGTGAGTAAGGAGACATATGTCAAAGTTCATTAATTCAAAGTTCATTGAGACGAAATACAGTCAATGTTTGATAAAAGAAATATTAATGCAAGTTGAAACAAAGAAGAATAAAGACTGTTTATGCAAAAACAGAAGGTTTATTCTCCTATGAAAGATGATTTTTCACTGAATTTGTTTTCCGGCTAATTAGTTTTTAGATAAAATTATACTGGCTGAGTGAATGCGTTGAATCCTTCAACTGTGGGACGAGAAAAAACTGCCGTCTGTCATTCAGTCTGCCACATCTTTACAGCCCGAAAACCTGTAGTGAGGTTTCTGCAAGTGAGTCTTCATCGGGAATACAAACTATGAGACTCTTTTTTTTTGCTATTTCGAGTCTTACATACGTAAGAAGACCGTAAAAGCTGCTATAAGATCGATCGTAGTAAATTTGATTGCTCTCTATGAATAGTGTTCATCCTACGTGGCGACTTTCAGAAAACGTAGCTTTTTAACAACTGCAAAGAAAGCCATCGCTCGAAAAAGTGCAGCAACTGCGGTGAGAATCACATTTTCAACGCCAAAGGGTGTGACATCTCCAATTAAAGACGGGTGCCTCGGGACGATTACAGCACATCTAATTTTGAGGAAGGATCGTAATAGTGAAAATCAAAGCTGGAGAAAGCCACTAAGATCGACTATCCACGAAATAGCTAAATTATTTCAGGCGTATTTAATGTAGAGCTGTTGGATCAATTCGGTCCTGATTCAGCGTCAAAAAGGTCAACTTTGGTGAAGAAAAAAATATGCTAATCCGCCAGGCTAATGCGCCGGCGTACAAGTCTTCCTCACCGACAATATTCATGAGATAGAATCTGAGCGACTATTATTTTTTCCAAACTTGAAGAACCGGTAGTAAGTGATTTATAGAGATAGAAGTAATTGATTCATAGAAATTGGAGTAATTGTGGTTTTCGGAGGATATAAACAAGGACGACGACGTGTACACATAAAAAAAATGTTTTGATAGTATAATTTTAATAGTAGATAGATATCATTTAGTAGATATATATCAATTATTGCTGAATAAGTCTGCTTCCTTTACCTAGGATGATAAGTTTTTAAACGTGCCTCTTCATAAAGCGAATCAGGTACTTTCGCGGTGAAAAATTTTATCGCTAAGACCGATAACGCTGAAAAGCCTCATCAGGAGGTCTTGAAATAATTCAAATCAGAATTTTGCATCAATTTAGTAAAAACTCTCCAGAAAAACGAGCCAATTTGTGCTGAAGGACAATTTATACGTAACATACGTCCAAGCCTTTTCAAGGAAATAATATGATTTAAAAAAATATTTAGGAGACTACAATTGCCATAGCTGGCAGCTCTATACTAATTTTTCAACCAAATTTCTATGAAATCTCTCTTAGAATAAGGTTCAACTACTGCGTGAATTTTGTTAAAATCTGGTGGCTAAATCGGTAGCTATATGCCAAAAACCATTTTATTTTCTCGGTGATTTTTCAAAATGGCACTACTGCCACAGTGCTGCCCCTATTTGAAAATCACTTCTATCAGATCTAGTCCCAACTAATACCAAAATGTCCTGTAAATATCATGTGGATCGCATTATCCAATCGTCAGTCCTCGTGAACAGAAGTTTTGACTGCTGAAAATAGAGGTAATTTGATCATGGGCTGCCGTTCTTGTTTACCGCGGTATTTTTAAAACTTCTATTTGACTTAGTGGACAAAAGTCAAAATTTATCACTAATTTGAATTTATTTTCAAAAATCAAAAAAAAATTCAGGTTCGATGATTTAAAGGATTTTTTTTCAGGAGCCTGCTGTAGCTACAGGGTTGCCCGCACAGTCTTCAAGGTCCATGTGTGTTAAGTCTTTTTCCATATGAATAGTTTTAAAACTACAGTGGCTATTGGAGAGTATATCCGTTGTAATAACAACGATGTTCTGTTGTGCCTTTGTAGGCTTTTCGTCAAGACTCTCCAATTGACAACCACTCGACTCAATTAACCCTAGCTATATATATTCATCAAGAGATAAGTAGTTTATACAAATCAAAACATGAGCATTTGACTCATCTCATGTTGCTAAACTATTAAGAAATAGTTTTCTTCTAAATGTATAGCTTTAAATAATTAAATAGATTTACAAATTTACAAATTTCACGATGATCCATTGTTTTTGTTAGAAGTTATGACAGATCGAAATTTGAAAAACAATTTTCATAGCATTTGACTTTTGTAATTTCAAAACGTGTTTGTTTATTTATAATTTTCGTATAGCATTCGAAATTAGTTTCGCCATTTCATGAAATATTATAGGTTCAACTTTTAGCAAAATATGCTTGAATGGCTGAAACTTAAAAGTCGGTCTCTGTACCCTTACATTCGAAAGAATATGCTGCGCTAAGAAAATATTAGTTATTGGCGAAAATTAGTCACAAAATCGTAAGTATATTTTTGCGCCCCATGTGGGCAATCTATCTTGGAAATGGCTCTTGATAGTTTTACTTTAGTAGCTTTTTTACATCTATAGCTCAATAGCTTTTTTATGTCAGAACGAAATCCGAATATGAAGTCAAAGTTTCATAGTGTAGAGTCCTCGTGATCAAAGTTTATCTCCCCTGGTTCGAGTTCATACATGGATGATTAGCCATGCTCAGCCGTCGGATTTTAAGTTGGCCTAGATGTATGCCACATAAAGTTTTGTCATTGTTAAGCGTATATTACAGGACACATTTGCGCTCAACTGCGGACAATTAGCGATTCGATCAAATAATTCGCAATAAGTATACCTAAACAAATAATAAACATAATTTAATTAGCCACAGTGTACTAAGAATGCTACGAACTGATATGGAGGATTGAATATGACGTTGGTGGAAATCAGGTACCATCAAGTTTTGGCACTAGGAGACAATTCGCTTAAAAAAATGGCTAAATTTTGATTCTTAAACAATTTATGTCTCAATATCTCGAATTTATTGATATCATAAATCGTCGATGATAAATTTATCAGAAATTAAAACAAAATTCGATAGGATTTCTTTTGGCTTAATTTCGTGTCAGGCATAATCGGTTTTTTATGCCCGCTCTTAATAGTATAAAAGCTGTGATAATTAGGTGGCTATGGAAATAATGAATTTACCTAAATTATCTGTAAAAGTTTAATATTAACTGAATTGTGAAAAAATTTGTTAGTAACGTCGAATTGATTGCGCAGATAGTTTTACTTTTTCCATTGATAGTTTTTTATTCATAACGAATCTTGTATAGTTAACTTGTTTTGTTGCAATCTGTTGCCAAGTCGGCAGATCGTGTTGGTCGGGACATAAATTAACATAGCTTACAAAATCATATTATTTTCAGGATCAATTATTCCTTTAGAAGCAAGATATATTGCAACATCAAGCGTTTTATATCCTCTTCTTTTATAGCAAGGGGTAGCAGGCAATTTGGAGGACATTATTACATTTAAAAAGACATTTATTATCATAAATTTAAATTACAGCTTTCATTTAGAATTTCATTTTTTTAATAAAAAAATTTAAATAGTCAAAGCTTATAAGTTGCGATCAAAAACTAACTGGCAGGCTCATGATTTCATGATCAGGTAAAATAAAAATACTGTTCAAGAAATTTTCAGCTTTTATAAGTGTAGAGATGATAATTATAGCCGCATTTTGAATATCTGCGGCAAAAAACAATACATGACCCACAAGGGCTTAAATTTGACAACGCGAGGAAAGTTTGAGCCTCCACAAAGGTGTTGGAGTTGCACCCCAAAGGCTGGCGACGACCAGGGCAAGAAAATTCTGTTGACTGTATCATTGTTAGTGTATCCTGTCCGTAAACACTACACTACTTGTCTGATGTATACAGCCCCTGGCCATCGAATTAGGACCACACATAGAAGTGTGGTTTTTCCGTAGTGCACATTGTGATACGAACAGCGGATAATTCTTAATACAGGTAACTTACGGCAGTAGAAGGATAATTCTGTATGTATAGTAATTACTAAATGTGTTTCGGTTTTTTCATCTAAGTACATGCTAAATGGAGCACCGTGCCACAGGGCCAAAATCGTCCTGAGTTTTTTTATCTTCAGCAAAGGTCAAAGTACTACCATGGAGTGGCCACTCCCCGGACCTGAACCCAATTGAAAATGTATGGGGCATGCTCAAATCAATTTTTTATTTATAGGGAAATAATCTCGTGGCTGATCTGAAATCGAAGATCGACGATATTTGGCAGAACAATGAAAGCATCAAAGCCATGATACGCTCATGTATTTGGAGTATGCCTGAAAGAGTTCGCGCTGTCATTGCAGCAAAGGGTGGAAATACCACCTGTTAGCTTATAATGAAATCTAACATTATATATTAATACATGTTTGCATTGGAGTATGTCAGATTTTGAAATTGTTTGTAAAAATAAAGAAACTGTCGAAAAATTGAAGTGGTCCTAATTCGTTGGCCAGGAGCTGTATATTCCCTGCAAATGTTATGTTATTACGTTGTAACGTCTTTTCTGGAATTGTCTAGTTTCATTCTTTTCCGATTGGTATCAACTCCGCTCTTTATTTCTGGTGATTTTAACCAGCCGTCAATTGAAAAAAATCCAAACTTTTGTATATTCTCCAAAAATTAAGTCTCTGTTCTTATTTCTTTTTTTTTCTCTCTTAGCTCTTGCTTTCAATTGAACTAACTTTGTGGCGCCAATAACAGAATTTAAGACCCCATTCTTTCAAGTGTTCTTTTACATTTCCTCTCTATTCCTCCTCCGATTCTCGTTGATGTTGATCTTAACTTCTAGTTAGGTAATATACGCCCTTCCATAAAGCTGATTTTTCGAACATGTCTACTGAAATCAGTCTGGTTTTCTTTTTATAGAGGTACAAATGTAGAAATCTTATCTCCTTGGTCCATGTTGAAAGTTTTAGATTCTCTTAAAGCCAAGAAAAACGTTTGAATAAAATTAAAAAAGACGGACATACAGATTTTCAAAAATTTCACATGCGGATCTTCGAAAATTGCGTGTTTTACGACCTGAAGCTTAATGAATAATAAGGCAGACAATCCAGAGTTGCTTTCTGAGCGTCGAAACTTCAATCTGTTCTGATCGAGAGAAGCTTTTTTGTTACTATATTCGTTATTTGAAATCAAGTTCTTCGTTCTTTAAAATTAACTCCACAGGCTATTTGTGCCGCATTTTTCTCTTCCTCTTTCAAAAATACATCAACAAATTTGCTTGCCAAAGATTTGTCTCTAACTTAGCTCATCTTGTCTTTGATTAATACTAATCCATTAGAAGTTGAATGGTAATGCGGAACCTAGATTACAATGTAATTCTCAGTCCTGACTTTATTCCTCATATACTGGTGATATCACTTTTGTCTTTCCTCTATGTTTCGTTATCTATCATTTTCAACATTAGTTTTGTCTCTGATGCAATTCTTTTATCATGGAAACCTGTTAAAATTTTTCCTACTTTGAAAGCCTGTCATCCGTCCATTGTTTCAAACTATTGTCCTATTTATCTTCTTTGCTGTTTCAGCAAACTTCTTGACTGGCTTATCCTTAAGGGGGGAAGTCCATGTAAACGCCTCAAAATTAGTCATATTTTAAAAACATTCTATGTTTTCAAATTATGAGAGGAAAATGGATTTCTTGAAATTTTTACCTGGACTTCCCCCCTTAACAGAGTATATTCATCATTCCAACATTTTCTTGTACCCAAGAAGCGTAATTTTATTGAGGGCAAGCCGAGAGCGACTAATCTTATGGTGTTTTCAAATTAAATCGCCTCAGCCTTCGATTCCCCACTTCGAGTTGATGTAATAAATACGGAATTTTCGAAGCCTTCTGAGTTTTCGAAACATCCGTTTTTGAAAATCTTGAAGGTTATAGATTATTTTGGTATTTTTGGTGTGTTTTTAGCTATTTCTGTAGAGTCACTCTTAGTAGCTCATTTTCTTGTAAATTCTTTCTACATCCGGAGTTTCTCAAGGCTCTGTCGTTGGTCCTTTACTTTTTATCCAGTTTGTCATTGGTGTTCTGCCTCTTATGAACGTCTCTTGCCTACTTACTCGAACCTACGTCTTCCTGGAAAACACAATACTTTAGGCTTAGTCCTCTGCCGCAGTTGCTTCTTCTTGAGTATAAAAATGTTTTGAAGCACGTTACATTGAATTTATCTTTACATTAACGTCCTCATTTTGTAAATTTTTTTCTTCATTTTTTTTTTCATTTGCTGTAGTTGGATTTTTTTGTAGCGGGATGAAGCATACCAAAAAATTTGGGAAAACATTTTACCCGACACTTAAATCAAACCTCCTAGTTTCGAAGAAGTTAAACAACTAGTAAGTGACACATAAGTATGAGGGACACTTTATTAGTACTATGGAACATCTAAAAAAACACAACAGCACGTTCTAATGAAACATATCAAAGTCTGAGACAGATAACGAAACAAAGCGGAAACCTGCACTAAAATCAGGACAGAAGTTAGATGAAGAATCAGTTGGGTTGAAGTCATCCCCAAACCCATAGGAGGAGAGTCAACATGCTAAAAGATATGGCTTCGAAGAAACCCAGTTTCTTTTGTGTTAGCTTTTGTAAAGAATGTCCTCCATATTATCAGTTAGCACTTGGTTTAATCAATATCATCAGTCTGAGACTTCTTTCTAAAATCGATGTTTTCGAGTATGAAGTGATAAATTCTTCAGCTCACTTTGCTTGTAATTCGGCTCAGATATTTACTCATATCTTAGTTAATTCGTAGCCCGCTGTGTTATTATCGTAAATTGTCCAAGGCTGAATGCAATCCATGGACAAGTACACGCTACAGTTTGGTGCTCTGCTGATTCGGCTACATGATCCTACAACAAAACTAGCCTTTGATCTAAAAGTGTCTAAAACTATTAGCAAAAATAGTGTGACTACTTGAAGAAGCCCTCCACCAAGCAGGCAAAGAACGCTTCTGGTTTTGGAGGGATTATTCCTGGCGGAAAAGTTCTTTAATACTAGAAAAAGAAACACATACTTTTTCTAAAAAAACAACAGTGCTTCTTACAGACCAGATTTTGCTTTCATTCAAGTTTTGTAAAAAAAAAAAATCAAAATACCCCGAATTAGATTGAAAATAGAAAACCTACAATTTGAGCCACATTGGGCGCACAAGTTTTTATGAGATTTTATCTCCAATTATGAACTGTAAACAACATTTTTCATTGTCTAGCACGTTCTTTTACTCATAGAAAACAATACGGACCTGCAAATTAAGCCTAAATTAAAAGAAAATCTATTCAGATAATTCGATTATGACAAAGTACCACAAAGTTATTTACGATGAATCTATGAAGAGTTATGATAAGACATAGATTCGGTATGTCAAATTAATTTCAATCCTTTATATTCAAATTAATTTCAATCCTTTAATTGTTTGGTAGTTTAAGGAGTGCTTCCTAAACATTGCTGCAAGTCCTTACTTTTCGAGCTCAATTTTACCTGATCGAATCAATAAATATTTGTATTATTCAACTAATTGCGCATCAACAACGCCTTTGATTGACGTCGGACTAGACCCTACCTGAAAAAATAATCAAACGTAAACCCAATTGACACCTATATTTGTCAAGCGTTTATTCCTTTTAGTGCAAAGCGAAGCTCCATAAAAAAAATATGTCGTTATTGATTTGATAACACAAAAGGTAGGTAAAGTGAATTATTGTGCTCATGCCCAGTATTTCGAATTCAAGGAAGGTCATTTTCGTTTTATTCGATTCTTAACGCGAAAGCAGTAATATTTAAAAAAAAATAAGTAAATAAATTAATCAATAGAAGGATCTTTTAAGGCGTAATGAGAACATCGAAAATTAAATTTAAGGAAAACCTAAAAAATCAGAATAAATAAATGTAATACATTAACATTCCTTCCCCCCAAAGAACACAAACACACAAACCACTCCCGGTTCGTGTCCATAAAAGTTACGACAAGGATACTTAGGTCACACTACATATCGTCGGCAATCCTTTAAAATAGCGAAAAGTTATTATCACAAGTTACATCAGAATGATGATATCCTTCCGTTAGTCACCTGAACCAAAATCGTATATCTTTTGGGTTCTTGGAGACATGAAAACGGTAATTGTAAAATATATGTACAAGAGGATATACATTAGTCTCAGTATTATATTGCAACGTGATGTCAGCTGGAAATATAGTATATTTCGAAAAGATTGGAAGGTTTAGTTGCTCTGTTCAGAGAATCGAATGTGCGGAGAGGTGGTAAGGTCGATGTATACGCTTTTTGGGTTATTTTATGATAAATGTTAAATGAATGTAAATGGCGTTTCATGTGAATTATAAATAAGCATCGACGACTGTGTTATTCGAAAAGGTATATCTATAAATAAAGTATGATGTCGTTTTGTTTGCAATTGCGTATTATGTTTATGATGGATAGATTCAGACGCAATGAATTTTAGGGGGTGATTTTTAATAGCACCAGAAGTTAAATTTAGACTATCTAGAATTTTTTTCAAAATTCGAATAATTCCGAATAGTTGACAATGTACAGAAGGTAATACAAACGATATCCTTAATTGAAAATTCAAATTGGCTATACATATTATTCAGGAATACATTATTTTCTTCAAAAACAACGGATTCACATCCAGAAAATTTCACTTTAAAAAAAGGTTATACTACCTTTTTCTTATCTCTTTAAAATTACTCCATTGCTCTCACCCCCCTACTTTCTTACGATTTTCTTTTCATCCCTCGAAAACAAAATCCACTGCATATTTTACCCTCGGTAAAACATTCAACCTCATTTCGTATTTATTGCATTATCATTCGTGTTAACTTTTCAGTGTTAGTTACTTTCACGTTTCCTGTATTTTTTGAGCATTTTGCTTTCATCCTACACACCAATCTACAAGCAGTAATCTACTACACCTCTCCCCCAGGCCACCATCGTATTTTCTTTTCATTCGGACCGCACCATCGTCAAAGGAGAACAAAAATGATAATTGTGGTTCCACAGAGAGAATGCTTAATTAAGAACCCGAAACGGCCAAAGTCAAGTAATTTAGACAGGAAGAAAATTAGGTTGTTACAATGGAGTATTAATTTATAATTAAATTCAAAATACTAAAAGAGGAACAAAGGACTGAGTATGAGTTGGTGAAAGTATAGCCACAGGGGGGCGATAATTTGATGAGCTGGAAATGAGAGTGTTTCAAAAATGCAAATTGAGATGAGAAACAATTTTATGGAGTCGAGTATTGAAGCTTTGTGTTATTAATTTGGCTATGCTTAGTTCGTATTACATTTTATTTTGTAGAATTATCCGTATGGTATTTCGATAATGAAAATAATTATGGCGCATTAAATCAATGGTTTACAGGAAAGAGTATCCCTATTTCTCTTTCATGCCATACACCCCACTGTGGAACAAGAGTGACTAGGTGAAAGATCTAGAATTTGAAATTTTAGGTTAAATTTGTTAGGTTAGTTATTTGAGAACGCTTCGAAGCACCTGAAGGATGGCATGCTGGAATTAAAGGAGACCTTCGAAGTCATATCCACCTGTAGAAAGAACTGGGAAAAGGCAGAGAAAGAACATCAACAAACGCATTGGGTACACCACTTGGCTGAAGTGATTACATCCCCGGTTTTCTCACAACCTCGGCATAAAAAAGGTATTCCAAATCCAGTCCTGGGGAGATACAGCATTGGTTGACCGTGATAGCGAAGAAGAAAAGGATGAACTCCTCCAAAGGGCTCCGGAAGCATCTACCGAGTCGAAAAAGAGTAAGAGAATATATATGTAAAAATAACTTAAAAAGGAAACGGAAGCAACAGTAAAAATAAGATAATGTTTCTCTAAGGAAAACGTACGTTGAACTCTTAAGTGGGATGACCAAAGGATTCTGGCTTTGTAAAATCGGCGAAAGAAGGTCCATGATCGCATAAAGCTCCTAGACTCGATTCGATCTGCTGTAAAAGGTCGAGGAGCTTTGAAACTAATGACTCCCAGAGGCGAAAATGAGGCGAAAATCAGGCAAAAGAGCTCGATCCCCTCATATGAGAAGATGGCGGCAGTTATAAAACTCGACTTGGAAAAGAAAGCAATTAGTGAAGTGAAGTGTACATTGTTTCCTTAAAACTCCAGGGAATACAGAAGGGCTTTGGTAGAGCTGAGCGAAGCGCCACCCCTGAAAATTTTCACAACCAGTAGTTTCAAGATGAATATGATATACGTTCGACTGAGAATCTGGGGCTGAAGAAGGAGGGGCTGAAGAAGGAGGGCTGAGTATCGACTTAATAGGGACGAAGATAAGGGTTCTCCAAAGAAACCTGCAGCAGCATAGAGCAGCTGGCGGTAAAAGGAAAATATCAAAAAAAAAAATCAAAAACTATGAATGAAAACATAAAAAATACATAAAAAATTAAAAAAATCTGGAAAAAAATTAAATCAAAATAAACACAAAAACTAAAAAATACAGACACCAAACGACAAATAACATTAAGAAAGTGTACTATAGCTGCTGAATTGAAGATTTTATAGCATAAATTAAATAAGTAACATATTTTGTTATTGTTATAAAGTTGGAGTGGCAAAAATATTGAAGAAAAACTCCTTTTTTCTGATAACAATAATCAACTCGATTTTATCGTTTGATTGGCCTTAATACGAGGTCTGTTCAAAAAGTATCGCGAATTTTGAATTTCCGTGAGCTTTTGTGGCGTTATGTTGATACTCATGTCCCTCACTTATGCCGACAAGTTCGGCCATTGTGAATCTTCCGTTAATTTTTGACAGCTATTTTGCTTGGACGTGTCTTGGCAGGACTTCGATTTTTGTCTATACAAAAAAATGGATCAAAGAATCTGTATTAAAACAACTTTAAGTGCGCGGACACATTCCGAATGTTGATTGTGGCATATGGTGAAGCTACCTTGGACCAAAGCAACGTTTATCGGTGTTACAAAATGTTCTCAGATGGCCGAGAAGATGTAAACGACGAAAAGTGTGCCGGACGCCCGAACACGTCAACAACAGACGAAAACATTGATAAAGTGAAGAAAATAGTATTGGCCAATCGTTGAATCACCGCTAGAGAAGTTGTTGAGGACCTGAACATATCGATTGGCTCGCCCCATTCGATTTTTACCCTTGATTTGAGCTTGAGAGGAGTCGCCGCGAAATTCGTGCCAAAATTGCTCAATTTCGAATGGACTCGGTCCATGACGACCCAAATTTGCTCCAGAGGGTCATTACTGGTAACGAATCATGGGTTTATAGTTATGATATGGAAACCAAAGCTCAATCATCGCAATCGAAGCTGCCGCACGAGCCAAGACCGGAAAAAGCGAGCCAAGTTCGGTCGAATGTGAAGGTTTTGCTTACAGTTTTCGTCGATTGCAGGGGCGTAGTGCATCATAAGTTCTTGCTGAAGGGTAGAACGCTCAATAAGGAATATTACCTGCAAGTAATACGCAATTAGCGCGAAGCAATTCGCTAGAAACGCCCGGATTCAGGGAAGAACAAATATTGGCTTGCACCATGATAATGCTCCTGCTCACACATCGTTGCGTGCGTGCGCATTTTTGGCCAAAAACAACAAACTTATGATGCCGCAAGCCACCGTATTCACCAGACTTGGCCCCCTGTGACTTCACGAAACTAAAGAGACCCATGAAAAGACGACGTTACGCCACGATTGAGAAGATAAAGACGGCATCGAAGGAGGAGCTGAACATGATCACAAATAAATGATTTTGTGAAGTGCTTCAAGGATTGGAAAAAATATTGGCACAAGTGTATTATTTCTGATGGGGATAACTTCGAAAGGGACAAAATAGATATTGATGAATATATGAATGTTTTTGAACAGACCTCGTATGTTTTTAACGCCCTCGTGACGTGAGGCATTCGCCTGAGAATGATATTTAAGTAATTTTGACAAATGTTATGTTGAAGTAATGTAAAAAGATTATTTTTTAAATCAGTGAAAAATTCGCAAGTCACAGCTATTAGCAGTAACAATTTTGGAAGCAGTATGGAATAAGCCAATCTTTGCTAAAAAGCCCCAAATCTCTCTCTGTTTCCTATTTCTTTGAAAAAATAATACCCAGATTCTAACTAAGTATGAAAAAAATAATGAAACGTGATATATAAAAAGTGAAATGATTAGTGTTTGAGAAGCACTCTTTTCTAAAGTTCCTAAAAGTATTGACTATGTAAAGCATTTTTGTGGCTTGTGAGATACAACAGCCCGAAATTCTTCTGAAGTGATCTGAAGAATTTCTTATGCTACTTGTTGAAATTATTTGTGATGTGCCTATAAGGAGCTCTGATGGTTCTCCAACTGCTCATGAAAATCAATAGTTTCGTGATTCTCATAGATTTTACGGGAAAAACGGTGTTTTACGAGGATGGTCTGAAAAGTTTCCGACCTTAACGTGAAGATGGTAGCACTCGTCAATAAAAGTTAGGGAACATGGTTGTGCATCTTTTGACAGGTACTCAACGAAATTTCAGTCATTTTGACAGCGCAGTTGTTGTTTGACAATCGTTTGAGTGAGGCTATGTGAGTGTTTTTATGAAAATGGAAAAATCGAGTATCGAGCTGTCATAAAATATTTGTTTGCCTACGCAAATCAAAGATGAGTTGGGCTCTGCGTACGGGGACTCTGCACCATCATTTACCACAATGAAATTTTCGGCAGCTGAATTTAAACGTGGCCATACCAGCTTGGGAGACGATGAACGTTTGAGACGTTCAAAAACTGCAACCACTGAGGATAACATCGCTAAAGTTCTCCAAATGGTGCTAAACGACCGTCGAATTAAAGTGAGAGAGACAGCAGACGCTATGAATATGTCCAAAGAACGTGTTTGTCACATATTGAATGAAGATTTCGACATGAGAAAGCTGTCCGCGCGTTGGGTGCTGCGTTTGCTCACGTTAGACCAAAAACGTATTCGAATGAACATTTCCAATGTTCTGTTGGCGAAATTTAGGCGCAATAATTCAGAGTTTTGGCACCGATTAATTATTGGAGATTCAACTTGGATACAACATTATACACTCTAAACAAAAATACAGTCGAAACAGTGGACTGCGGAGGGGGAATTGGCTCCAAAAGAAGGAAAAACTGTTTTTTTCGACTGGGAATGTGATGGCGACTGTTTTTTGGGATTGTCATGGAATTATCTCAAGTGATTATCTTCAAACAGGAAAAACCATTACAGGAGCATGATACGCATTTTTACTTGACAAGCTGAAGGTAGAAATTGCGGATAAACGGCTATATTTGCAGAAAGAGAAAATCATTTTTCACCCCAGACAATGTACCGTCTCACACCTCAGCGGTTGCCATGGCGAAAATCCACGAACTACGCTTGAACCTGCTTGACCAACCTTCTTTTTCGCCAAATCTAGCCCCAAGCGACTTCTTTTTGCTCCCTCATCTAAAAATAGCGCTCGGAGGACAGCGATTTTCGTCAGATGAGGAGGCAATCACCTTCGTGAACAATTATTTTGCAGAGAAAAACGCCGAGTACTCTTTGGATGGGTTAAAAAGATAGGAACAACGCTAGGAGAAGTGAATAAACTTACAGGGAGACTACGTAGAAAAATAAATATAAATTTAAAGAAAAAATGTCTTGTATCTTTTTTAGGTCGGAAACTTTTCAGACCCCCCTCGTATATTATATAAAAATACATACTTCTAACTAAAATAAAGTACAAATCAACAAAATTACTCATCTACCGCAAACAATTTTTCAATAACCACAATAGAATTATAGCATTGATCAGACCATAACTAAATACTCGTCTATTTAGTCTGATTTAGTCTATGACTCAAAAGCCGACTGAAACCTAGACAAATTTATAGAACCTTCTCTCAATTAGTACACCAACAGTGTAGATTGTTAATTGTTTGGTGGTTACCGAGTCCTCTACTATCAAATAACTTATCAAAGCACAACCAATAAAGCCTCGTCGTTGAAACAACACGTTTTGCGCTCCATCAACCGTAAGGCCATCTAATGTTTCTGACAATATCAAGTAGTATCTTATTTCACTTCAATTAACATATCAAGCTTAAAATTGAATTTGCTAATTGAATTATACTCGAGCAAGAGCAAACGATAAGGTTACAAGAACATAAGCGCGTCAGATACCAAAGTTCGGACGTTTGTATGATGGTTAAAACCAACTGATTCTGACGTCTATTGGGTCGACAGAGAATAATCAATCGAGCAATTTTCATTGCAGATTTTACCTTCAAATCTTTCGGATGGTTTAATTATACCACTGCGAAGAACAAATTGTGTCACGGAAAAAATAATCCATGAGTCACGTTTCGAGAGTGAAAAATGCAAACAAAAAAAAACAAAAAACAGATATTGTGTGACGCGAACGTGAAAACATTATCATGTCAGTTGCGCTAGTAGCTCTTCATCAATTTCAATTTTCTGCACACAGTTTTCAATTTCCCGTGTTTTGATTAATAGTTAAATTGGGTTTTTTTTCGGTTGTACGCGTGAAGCGTTAAAAGGATGTGTGCAAACAAGTCTGACGGAATTCATATTTCATTGGCAGAGGGAGTATAGTAAGGAAAACAGAAGCACTGCCAACACAAGTAAAGTAAAATTTATTGATATTTACATCGACATCGAATACCGAAAGTACTTATATTGAATCATGGATTTTTGATAAGTTTCAGTTTACAGTTGAGGTACTCTACAATGCAGTTACTCTGCAGCAAAAGAATTAACAGATTTCGATTTGATATATATTTTTTTTACATTTAATTAGCTTACTGAACGGGAATGTATCTATTAAGGGGATTTAATACTGTTGAATGTTTTACGCAGAACTATTTAAGTGATTACCTTAGATAGAAGCAGAGATAAAATAATAAACAAGGGTCAGATGAATAACAGAACTACAGTTCGAAAGGAGCCGCCGTGGCGACCACAAAATGTTGAGCACGGGATAAAGAATAACCAAACAGCAATTTTATTTGCTATTTCAGAGTATCGGTCGTCAAGGAGAGCCAATAAGAACAAAAACGGAGGAAAAGTGCGCAAAAGTACTTTCATCTGAAAGAAAATAATCGATGCATCGAATATTCTAAAATATTGGTATTGTCATTGTGTTTATTCTTATGTATTCCCTTTATAATAAATTTTATATATCCCTTGTCATTATTCCTCTAATTAACTTGATGTAACTCATTTTTATCAAAGTCGAAAGTTTAAAACAAATTGAAAAGGAGGGTCTTTTCCAAAAACGGCAGAATATCCAGTTCTGGCAGCAATGAAAGCAAACAAATACCCAAAGCCAATCTCCGACAATTATCCATCCGGTGTCCGATAAGATCCAATCTTGCAATACAGGTTAGCCAAATAAATCAACAGATGGCAGATATCTTCCAATTAATAAAGGATACAGGGCAGACGACTCAAAATTTAGAGCTGATGAAACAAAATCAGGAGCTGATCAGCCGACACATGCTAGCAAGTAACACTTTTCGAACTTAAGTTCCGACGAAACGCAAAAGGAAGCAGTAGCTTTCTTTAACAACATGAATGGCAGACGAAAGTGATCGTCCGCCAATGAATATGAAAAACATAACCGAAGAACATTGCGAGGGTGAGTATCTAGTCTTTTCGACGCGGAAAAAGCGGACACAAGTAGTTTTGAAGACTAATCACCAGAAGACGAGACAGGATCCAGAAGCAAACAAATAAAACGTTAAAAAATGTTTCATTGATAACAAACGAACCAGAGGGAACTAGTCACACGGCGCCACTTATAATAAGCAACCTCGAGAAATGGATTCAATTAATGAAGCCCCATAAAAATCTGGACGTTAGCTACGAGATGGCTAAATAAATCAACCTGATAATTCATGTCATCTTGAAAACAATAAAAATGAACCTACTGCCGGTTGAGAAGAAATAATATTACACCTATATAGTGCCCGGAGATAAGACTATCAACGTTATTTTAAGCGCCTTTATGGACTAAACCCAACCGAAATAACAGAACAACAAACAAATTGAGGTTGTCTTCTTCGAAATGAGGAATGTAAACATGTAAAAGTCTTTCTTCGAAGGCAAAGAACACACATAATATAACGGGCACAAGAGACCTAGTTTAGAGACCTAGGCTTTAAACCAAGAACCAGCCTATGTAGAGCTGTCAATGGAAGCATCATAAGTGGCTCAGAATAGGTGAAGGACAGATGAGCGTCCTATTTCCAACAACTACTAAACGGAAATGTCCCCGCACCCGACGAATCGCCATCACTAATTGGTACATACCATGACAGTGCCTCATCTCACCCTCCTACTCTAGATGAAGTCCGACAGGCCCTGGACCCAGAGATTTTCCTACACCCCCCTTACACCCCCCTAATACCCCCCTGGGAAAAGCATACACCCCCCCTAACACGGAAAATTTAAATACAAAGAGGGACCTTTGTGTCCTTTGTTGCAAAGGGACACCCCTCCTAAAATTCTGAACACACCCCCCAAGAAAAATTCCTGAGAAAGCCCCTGCCTGGACCGCTTGAAACCCAACAAAGCACCGGGCATCGATGGGATCCCTGCGGAGCTCCTGTCGACAGGCGGAATTTCCGTTTTAAGGGCTTGTTGCCATATGCCTGTCACCATGGATTGGTGACAGGCATATGGCAACAAGAAACGATGCCGGATGAGTGGCGAAAAAGTGTTATATGTCCCATTCACAAGAAAGGAGATAAACTGCGATGCGAAAACTACAGGGGCATATCAATACTTTGTACGTCGTACAAGCTCTTGGCAAAAATTTTAGAGTTTAGGATTTCTCATCACGCTGAGAAAATTCTTGGTGAATTTCAAGGTGGTTTCAGACGTGGAAGATTGATAACTGACCAAATATTTACGGTCAAACAAATTTTGGAAAAATGTTGGGAATTCAGTATTGATGTCCATCAAATATTTTTGTTGACTTCAAACAAGCGTAGGACAGCATCAACCGAACTGCATTATATAACATCATGCTGCAGTTCGGAATCCCAGCAAAGCTGGTACGACTGGTGAAAATGACCATAACCGACTCCACGTCACAAGTGCTGATTCAGAATAATATGACCAAATCGTTTTCGACGAATACTGGGCTAAAACAAGGGGATGGATTAGCTCTGGTACTCTTCAACTTAGCGCTTGAGTATGTCATCAGAAAAATCCCCGTTGACAAGAGGGGAACTCTATTATTTAAATCGGCACAACTAGTAGCTTACGCTGATGACATCAACATTATGTCAAGTTCGTTCAACGACGCCAAGGAAGTATTTGTAGCTCTAGACGAAACCGCCAAAGAAGTTGGTCTTCAAATTAACGAACAAAAAACTAAAGTTATGACTCAATCAAGGAAAAGGACGCCATTAAGACAAAACATAACGATAGGGGACTATAACCTTGAAAACGTAGACAACTTCGTGTACCTCGGGACGAACCTCTCGAAGGATGGGAATGAGCTTGACGAAATCAAACGACGGATTCAATTAGCCAATAAGACATTTTTTTCGGTGCTTCCCACTTTGAAATCTCGATGCGTACACAGGAATACGAAGCTCCGCATCTATAAAACAATTATTAGACCTGTGCTATGCTACGGAAGCGAAACCTGGACGCTGACCCAGGCATCTGAAAAAGCCTTGAATACGTTTGAGAGAATGCTTTTGCGAAGGATCCTCGGTCCAATACGGGAAGAAGATGGATGGCGAATCCGATACAACAACGAGCTGTATACCTTATATGACGAGCCGGAAGTCTCTACTGTCATACGACTCCAAAAATTACAATGGGCTGGCCACGTCGAACGAATAAGCGACAATCGAATCCCCAAACGATCTATCAAGGGGCGAGCAAGCGGAGCCAGGCCAGTCGGTAAGCCACGCAAGCGCTGGGAGGATTCTATAGATGCTGACAGTAGGTCATTTTTCGGAGCACCGAGCTGGAGGACGCGGTCACTGAACCGAGGCGAATGGAGGCGAAATATTAAGGAGGCTAAGGCTCGATTCAGGCTGTAGTGCCCCGATAAAAAAAAGAGACCTAATTATTTTCAGCGTGTAAGTCCAAAAACCCGGCGAAACCCATGTTTGCCAACAATTTGGCCATGCAGCCGATAATTTTCACGCACAATACAGATGCATCAAGTACGATGATCATCACTTCCACTAGCTATGCGCCAAGCAAAAAGACAATAGTGGTAAGTGCGCAAACTGTGGCGGAAAACATTCCGACAGCTATGGGAGATTCCTTAGCTGTCTGAAAGTATATGGGAATCATTTGCATAGGCCAATAAGGTTTTCTGCTACACTTGAAGTTAAGCCAAAAAAAAAAACGATCCTAGTGATCGAAAACTACAGAAAACAACCCTTCTTTTATCATACTCTAATCAGATTTCGAATGTACCATCTATTACCAATCTATTCTCGAGCCATCTTGCAGGAGCGATTTAAAGTTATAATGAAGTAAAAGGCGCAAGGAATATTTTGTTTATTCTCAGCTAATACGACTCTCACTCAAAAGCAATCGCAAATAAATAAAATTAAATTGTAATAAATCAGTATATATTACTAAACGTATAATGGAGTCAAATAGCCAATACTCTAAAAATAATGTATGCTAACATAAGAAGCATTCGTAACCAAATTGATGACTTAAATATCTACCTTAATTCAAACGACATCGATGTGGTTGTCTTGAATGAAATATGGATATACCATAATGAAATACAAATATATACACCACATGAATATATTGGCTACTTTTGGAGCAGAGATTCAGGGCGTGGAGGAGTCACAGCGATATTTGTCAAATCCAATCTTCATTCGAGACTTATTAATGTATCTACTAACTTTAATACTATCATAGTTGAGCTTAAGTTAAATTTTCAAAAAATTAGAATCGGTACGTTTTACAAAGCGCCTTTTGAAGGTGACTATGAATTTATAAGTCATGTTGATGTACTTATGAAAAGCTTATTACCCTGGCTGACACTATCATTGATATACTGACGACAACCGATATAACTAAAGCATACTATGATATTTTAATATTCAATAATGGAATTTTGTTGAATTCGAATAAACCAAAACGAATAAGACAAATATCGAAAAACTTAATAGATCATATCGTTGTAACAAATACTTGTTTAGCTGATCGAACCACATATGAAGATGATGAATGGCCAGACTTAGATCATAGAATAATAAATTTGTCAATAAAGAGCTATGTTAAAGTAAAACTGCCTCAAAAAAAATAGCCATTAATAATACATGCAAATTCAAATTTGAAAAATATGTAATCGATGATTTACGTTGATGATTTATGTTGTTAACATAGTAACAAATTTCGAAGAACTGATTGGCATATTAACTGAAGCCAAGAACAAAGCAACAACTACAAAACATATAAGAGTACGCCAAGAATCATGGATCACCAAAAAAGTTATAGATGTCTCGAAAAAGAAGCGCAAAGCTTACAAAATATACATGGCAGATCTAAATTCCGCAATTAAGAAGCAGAGTTACACAGTCTTAAAAAGGGAGTCGAATCGACTGATAAAGGAAGCTAAACGAGAATTTTACTCAAAAAAGTTCGAAGCATCGGCTGGAAATAGTTCAAAATACTGGAGAGTTATCAACGAATTAATGCAAGCAGGTAAAAATGTAAACTAACAATCAACATGTATTAATGAATTATCCATAAATGGATTGTTGATCTCAAATTCTGAATTTATAGCAGAAGAATTGAATAGTTATTTTGCAACGATTGGAAATAATATCAACCAACAATTCAACAGTGTTTCCGAGCAAAATGATAATACAATTCCTGAAATTTATGCCAGTATTCATTTAAGACCTACAGTGCCAAGTGAAGTAAGAGAAATTATAAATAAAGTAAAAACCAAAGTTTCTCCAGGTATCGACAATTTAACATCCGAAGACATCAAAATGCTTCAAAATGAAATAGCGGAGATTCTATCAAAAGTTATCAATAGCCACTTAAAGACGGGTTCTTTTCCTACTTGCCTTATAAGTTGGCGCGAATTGCACCAATCTTTAAGACAGGTGATCCTTTGGATCCTTCTAATTATCGCTCAATTGCCGAATTCAGTGTAATCAGTGTAATGAGCAAAATATTTGAGAGAATCTTAAATTCACGTATAGTGCAACATATCAATGAGGCAGCAATTTTGGCTTCAATACAGTACGGTTTCCAAGAACACAGCAATACAATAGCCAATTCATTAATAGCTCATTGAATAAAGGTAACTATGTAATAGCCATTTTTGTCGATCTCAAGAAGGCCTTTGACACTATTGACCACAGAATTTTGCTTCAACGTCTCGAAAAAATATGGCATTAGTAAGAAGTTTAACTCGATAATAAAAAATGATTTATTGGATAGGCGGATTGTGACAAAACAAATACAATGCATCAGTCAAGAACGTCTCATCAATATAGGCATACCGCAGGGATCAATTCTTGGACCAGTATTATTCATTCTGTATGTGAATTGCATTCAACATCTCCAGCTGTCTGGCAAATTAGTCCTTTTTGCTGATGACACATTTCTTTTATATCCTGAAAAGGCTGAACCATCTCTTGAGTATACAATTAAGAGAGATCTAGAAACATATCAAGTGTGGCTCAGGCATAGCAAACTACTTGTAAACGTTAACAAAACCAAGTACATCATTTTCCAGCAAAAAAAATAAATATCCTATAAACATCTTCATTCAGATAAACGGAATTCGTCTAGAAAAAGCTGAATCAATGACATATCTTGGCTTAATCCTAGATGAGGAAATGTCATGTTTACAACACATTAACCACATCAGACATAAAGTCGGACCAGTTCAGAATCGGGACGATAAGTAAAATAAACGACAATAAAATCCTTGCGAGGCGGACAGAAAAATGAATACGGAGTGAGTAAACTTATACGCTGACAAAAATCATCATTCACGTAGAACATTATTTCTCTCTGCTGCGAATCAAAGAATAAACGCCAAAAACTTGCATTGGAAATGTTCTTATCGGAGGATGCCCTTAGTCGATGCAAGCAGTTACTCTTGGAAAGGAGCATAAACTATTTATAGAATTTAGCACAGCATTGTTAAAGTTATACTGCTTCAACTACTGCTTAGTGAAAAGTCAGTGGATTCACGTTGCTTTGGGCTCCTGATTCATCTTCGCCTATGGCGTATTTTTTTGCTGTGTTTTAAGATATCATAGCAAACGTGTCCATTTAATCCGCCCAGAACATCGACGACTAATCGGTTCCAAGTATTGCGCGAAGGGCTACTATGCTGCTGCCCAAAGGTGCTTCAGTTCGTTTGGAAGCTGGTAGAAACCAGGTATGCGAATGTAGAATGATAAGTTTCACGCCTCATTATATACTTGATTTGATTCAGAAAACTAGATTAACTCAAAGCACAACATGTCATCATACCTGGATTTGAACCAGGGACTAGACAAGTTACCAGCCGATACTCAACTTACTCGGCTACTATGCTCCAGAGCCAAGTTAAAACGCACGTGCTTTCGTACTCAAGTGAGTACGAAAAATTCGAAAATATTTATTTTTTTTTGCCAGTTAAAGCATTATCATTAGGAGCTCAGTACACAAAAAGCGGTTTGATGGAAATTCCTCTTGACATTTCAAAATAGATTGCAAAGAAAAACGACTATTTAAGATCGATAGCCCTAGATTTTTGCACATTATTTGCGTGCATAATTTATCATTTTTAGAATTCATTCCTCTATAATTTGAGATTTTATAGAATAATGGACGTCAAAATAAATCCTACGAGATTCATAAACTACTATTATCCGCATTGTGCATCAAAAACAAGGAGTTGGATATGAAAAACGAGCAATGTTTAAATTTTCTTGTCACTGTGTAGCTCAGAACATAACCTCTTCCATGTCCGAATGTTTTTACCTCGGGATTCTTAAAAAATATCGTATTAGCTACAGCATGTAAATAAATCTGTAGATTTCTAATGAATCATTGAAAATTTCAGTGAAGAGATAATTTCTGAATGTAAAATCTATTCTTTGCACTAACCACTAACAAGTGAATTGATCGAAAATGCAAAGTGCATCCTACCTCAATGAATTCTGCATTTTACCAATAAATTTTCAGACATGATATTACTTAAGTGTTTCATGTACATTCAAGAAAAGAAAACAGGATTACAAATGCTCATTTTTCCTGCCAATTCAATTCATATCCCCTATAATTTTTCAACCGACATTTGTTCTCTAGAAGAAATTTCCTATTACCTACACAAGACATCGTCCAGGCACGAGGTTTACCGGTAAATTTCCACTATCTAGGGAATTCGTAAGCAATTGTAAAATACACGTGAACAGATCAGACGATCCACTAAAAGATACAGACACGACGAACAAAACTGAATATTTCTACCATTTCTTTTTCGTTTCATTTTTTTCAGCCACAGCGTAACCATGGTTTTGCAACGTAAAATCTTCCTTCATTCCTCACTTTTGGCATCGAATCAGTATAACGAAATGTTACCGTAGGGAATCTTACGTTGAAATTATTGTTTTCGGTGAATCAGCAAAAATCTCGTTATGTTCGTATTCCGAGTCAACAGCAATTGGACGGAACTGAAATAGCAGGAAGTGAATTCGAACGAAAGTCCAGGCACTGCCCTGCGGGGCAAAAAGCCGAAAAACCATGAAGAAGTCCTTTCAACAGGAGAGAAGGAAATGTGATGAGGTAAGAGTCCACCTAAGGTAGATTTTTGTTTTTCGAGCCATGGTCGAACTGAAGAAATTTCAGAAGAAAATAAAGTGGTACCTGTCGTGGATGCTATACATCTGAGATATAACCAGCAGGTATAAAATATTTATCTGGAAGAATCAGGCTGAAAAACTACGGAAGGTTAAAAAGCTCTGCCGTGCATTTTGTCTCAGGTTTTTATGTTTCAATGAAACTTCCAGAAGCAGAAAAGTTTGCGTCAAAAGGACCATAGATTAATCAAAATCAAACTTTTTAAGAGACCCTTTTCTTTGATTCAATTACAGAGTTCAAACTGAACCACACACTGTGCAACCCAGCTAATGAGTCCTCATACAATCATCTGCTTGCATAATAGCCTGATGCAACAGATATCCACTTCAGTCTGCAACTCAGGCCACATGCCGACAAGGGCAAGTTTCACTTGACTTCGGCTTCTGGGGTCGCATCCCGTCTAAGTGCCACTTATTAGTTTGCTAATTACATTCAGACTTTTGTAATATCACAGTCCTCGCTAATTTTTCTCTTCTCGTTTCGAGCGAGGCAAGTAAAGTGCAAGCAGCAGATTTTACTTGCGGTCTCGCAAAATCGCTAAACTAGTTAACACGGCAATCTGGAATGTTGAAAATGGCAAGAGTCGTGAAAGAGATTGAATAATAGAACTAACATCAAATGAGACAAGTAAAATCTTATTTGTGGGAAATACTATGGGAAAGTGAAATTTAAAGTTATATCGAATGGAAGAGAGCTGACAGTCAGCTCGGCTATAACACCCTATAGTCGACCTTACGACGATGAATCGTTGTCAACTTTGTCGGGTTCAACTGAAAACTTTGTGCCATCCAACTAATCAAACTTTACCCGGAAAACGAACTGTTTTTATCGTCACTATGATTGGTTGTCATACGAAAGTTTGAAGTTTTTTTTTTCGTTTTTAATTAACTTTAGTAACCACTTGGGAACGGAGTTTTTGAAATATTCATGCAAAGCGAAGAAGGGCTGATGAAAATTTTTCAGATTTATTCCGGGATATCGTGGAATGGTGAGATTTGTTATTCATAAGTTTTCCGAGAAAACTGAAATACATTTTCAAGTATTTACTGAGAGTGATATGAATGTAGGACTTTTCTTCATCAGGATAATGACTTTCGGGAATCAGGTGAATATTTGGAAATTCACAGACATGCAGATAATTACAGAAATGCCAAAAGAACAAAATATCTCATCTTTCTCAGCAGCTAATCTTCAAAGCTTCTTGAGAAATTGCAGCATATTTCCTAAGTCTTTGCTATTGTTTTTTTTTTGTTGTCTTAAACGACAAACTTCAAATACCATTTAGAAAATCCAAGTAATTTCTCAATGTGCCCGCTACGCTTCATTTCACATTCATTCTACAAATCCTGCAACCATTTTCAAAATCACGTTCTTGCTTCCACTCCAGTCGACTCTGGGAAGCCGGATCAGCCCGTTGGCCAACAAATTTCCACTTATTTTAAATTTCCCATCTCGTAATAGCAACAGATTCTATTTCATTTCACCATCTCGCCTCGTTTTTCTCCACTCAATTTACTCTCGATGCTTAGAATACTGAAAAAATATCGAACGTTTCGAAAAGAAAACGATGATTGTGATACGGCGACAGGAAAAAAAACGGAAGCAACTGATAAGAAAACCGAACATCTTTCGATAATTTAGAATGCACCGGCATGCATTTACTTTTCATCAGACTTCAGGATGCTTGGTTGGCGCTAACGTACTGATGGTTGCGTCTTTGTTGGTCTAGTGATGGTGTTTCTACTGCGACGCTTTAGTTATCGCGTTGGTTGCCTGTAAGCGAAAAGATGCTGAGAAGGAGTTGTTGGTTTGTCTCTGTGGACAATCTTTTTGCACAATCGGTCGTATGACCCAAGCATTTTTCTTCATCGCGATCCCAGGTCACAGATCTTCGTCTACAACGTCCAAGATGTCACGGTCCGTTCGCCAACTGTGCAAAGAATCCATCTGGCGATTAACTGTAATCTTGTTGCCCGCCACCGCAAAGTAACCTAATACGAAAATGGTCACGTAGTTTATGGCACGTTTTCGTTTTCAACCTCCAACCCAGGCACCAGGACTGGCGTGACAGGGCCAGGATGCCATCAACTAGACAAAACTAAGACGAAGCATGCTTTGTACATAGCATGCGGACGTGTGGCCCAGAGCCTTGTTCAGATTTTTCTTTAAGTAGTTTTTCCTGAACAATAGTTTTGTCTTGACTGCAGTGGCTTCGAGATAATTTGGAAAATATTTCTAGTCTATGTTCCAATGTGAATGGTGAAGATTTTATTTATTCAGAGTGATTAGATGATGAAAACAAAAGGGCTTTTTACTTGAATATTTAAACAGTATATTTATCTTTGGAATTTTAAGTTGTTCATATTAAACAGGAATGACAAAAAATTATCACTGACTCCTAATATGTGGTTGTAAATTACGATAGTATATTACCTTACTAGCTTTAACATTATAACGACTAACTCATGACATCCCGATCGGGAAAAATTGAAAAGCTTCTTAAATATCACAAAATGCAGCAACTGCAGTGGTAGACACACAGCTAACTACCAAAGATGCGTTTTAGAATATGAGCAGTTTTCATAAATTAAACATTAGCTTAACACTTTATGAGGAATGAAAACTTCATATCATACTTCATAATTGAAAAATCTGCAAACAATGGCAACAAAACTGTCCGAAATGAATGTAGTGATATACACCACATGTTCTTACCAATATAACTAAGAGGTGTACTTTCCGCAAGCAGATTTCTGTCAGTTTTTGCAAGGTGATTTGAATCCGATATCTAGCAGCAATTTTGGATATAAATAAGTATATGGCGTCAACTCTATCGGCAACCCCCAAGCCGTCGGGGACGGGTTTGTTTATTGCATGCCCAGTGAGTTCGCCAGCTCTTGTTGTAAAAGACTTGGTCAGCTAGAAGTCGAACTACAGCCATGCCGGGAAAATATATATCTTTTACCAAATCCTTACAAATGAAAACTTTGGAGGCACTCAGCCGAAGAAAGCACAAGAAGCTGCGAAAAATGGGAAATATATCGATAAATCTAACAAATTGAGCGCAAAAAAACTGCAAGGGCTTCTCAGAAAACTAAATTCCAGGCAGTGGTACCTTAGAAACTTTGTAAAGAAGCGAGAGAACGGTTTGGCTAGTGATGTCAACGCTGCCAGTTCGGCGCAAAAATGTCTTCAACTGTTGACTAAAGCTAGTCCAACTGCAAATGGGCGAACAAGTAAAGCTCTCTGCCATAGACATAAGAGGGTTCTGCATAAAAAGTCGCTGCTTACTGATGTGAATTGATATTCAAAGATGACTATGTGGGGAAGCCGACTATATGATAGAAATCCCTTCTGGCCAGCATATACCTCAAACCCCAAACCGAGTGAATAAGAAACACACGAAATGATTATATGTGTAGAAGCGAAGGTTGAACGTCTACGAGCGTGAGGTACCAAAAAAATCGCTAGTAGCGAGAGGGATGAGGAGAGATGAATACATAATCAACAAAAGTAGGAAGCTGCGTGCTGGTCTATTATTGTCGCGACAGGTGTATTCAACAAGGATAGTTACCTAACCCATGGTTAGTTTGTTAATCTTCGGAATTAGCTGAGAAAGGAACTAACACAGTTGGGGCTAGTTTACAGCTACACGCAAGCAAATGATTGTGTAAGCCCACTTCCAAGTGGACTGCTCCAATCAACCAACAAAGCAGTGGCTGATACGGATCTTTTCTCAACTGGGTACTGGCAATCGGTCCAAATTCGTCATTTTGTGTCCTGATATTATCCGTCTTTGTGTTATCAGACTCCTGGCTTTCGCAGGAGCGCAAATAACATCAAAAAAGCTAAACCCAAAAATTTTGTGGAAATTCTCTCGATCAGGCGGACTACCAAGAATATTATTATATCTGACTCTAAGATTTTCCAGATCAACTAACAGCGATCCAATACTTCGTCAATTCTTTTGAACGAAAAATTATCAAAATTGCACGTTTATCTCTACATTGTATTTATACAGGAGCCGTTGGATCGTGACAGTATTATCTTTGGACTCAGTTCAATCAAATAAGCAAAGACCTCTCATGATCGAAAATCAACAAGACTGAGGACTAATTTTCTGGAGTCTAATATGCTTGATGCCACCACGGTCAGACTGTTTTTGAGCCTGGATCTGTCAGCGATTGTCGTGCAGTACCGAGAAAATGGTAGGTTGAAATGCACTACTGAAATACTACTGCCGCCAACACAGAAGCTAAAAGGTTTGGTTCAGTACACTGAATTGAAGCGATTAAAAACATTGGTGGGTTGCGATTCTAGCTAGCAGTAAACCAGACGGACCTGCAACAAATGTATCATCAGGAGAGACTGAATCTTCAATTTTATAGCTACTGGTACATAGAAAGTATTCCTGATACATAGAAAGTATCAGTGAACAAAAGTACCAGTGGTAAAATGTATCAGTGGCAAAATGTATCAGGTGAAAGTATCAATGACAAAGAAGAATAGTATCAGATTGTGCCTGATACAGAATTTTTTGTCCCTGCCCACCACAGTCTCTACAGACTTTACTCCGAAATAATATTTCGGACGGTCCACCGACTGAAACTTGAAAGGCGTCTGTGCCTCTGCTATTGTGCAACTCGACTCGTGGTCATTACTGAAATAATCAGGGATGCAATCATATCCTTTGAAATTTCTAATCACTGAACCTAGATGGAATCTATCCCATTGTGCTTAGGTGGAAAATCGGAAAGGAATTTTTTCGGACATGCCTAACCTTAGAGGTATGTCGCGTCACTTGAATGACAAGTGAAGGTGGTCTTTAGACGAAAACCGAGGAGAGATGGTTATTTAGATCCAAGGAACGTTGGGATGCGTAGAGAGGCTTCTTGAACAACACATACGCACCAGGTCTCTTAAGTCTAAACACTTAAATGCTCAGCAATATGCGAACAAGCAAGGTGAATCATGTTTGTCGACCTTTCATTCTCTGATTTCCGGAGTTGTGGAAGCGAATTCTCATGGCAAGTATGCGATTGAGGTATTGTGGATAGTAAAGACGCTGCGACCACTCATTTTGTGGGCGCCGTTCTGGTTAAATGGAAATATGCCGGGCTGACGCAGAGATTTTTGCTATCTCTTTCTTGCTAACTGAGAACGGAAACGACGAACTGACATTCACAAGAAGGTGTCTTATAGCCGCTTATCTGGAAAATGCTTATCAACTCCTCGCTAAAAAAAAAACTGGCACTCGGAGTGTCACGAAGAGTTCTGTCAATAGACTAATCCACCTTGGCCTATGGGCAGACAACGATCTTTTGGATCACTGCTCTACTAGAGGTTTGATACGAGAAATGTCTCCGGTTTCCACAATACCTTCGAAGACTTGAGGGCCCTTAATCGATTTCGGGAGAAGATACGAAATAATAAGTAATTGGGAGCACTAAGAGGTCTACATGAGAAAATACTCCAAGATCTTCTTCGCGGACGGATCGAAGACAGGTTTTCAAACTGGAACTTGTATGTCTAGCCTGGATTTTCTCTTGAGAAAATCCAGGCTAGATTTTTTTTCAAGCAGAGCATTAATGAAAGGTAGATGAGAAAAAGCTGATGGTGCAACGAACACACTTGAATACTTCTAGAATGTCCTAAGAATACAGGGCACGATTGAACTCTATCGCTTGATTCAATGAGGTACATCTGCTTTTGATATCAGGACACTGTGGTGTTGAAAGTAACAAAATCGCTGATCATATTGCGAAGAAGCGCTCCATTCTTCCACAACAGTAATGATTCTTGCAAAGCAGCATTGCTTCTAGTGTGCAATTTTATTGATATATTTCTTATTAACTGAAACTAGACTTGACACCATCAATTCAAAAGCAGAGGCTGCAAGTATGATTGAAAAATTTCTCAAATATCCAGTGTGATTAACTCAGCTTCAGGTAAAATATCTCACAGCCACATGTAACTTTAAATAAATATTACAGCATCAAAGCCATGTTACTTGATGAAACTCAAAAAAAGTCTTGACTAGAATATCCATTAAGATAACTAATTCTAAAAATCCTTACCATCACATTCAAAACGGGAAATTGACTTACACGACACATTTGAATGTTGAAATCTATGAATAATTTTGATTAGAACTGAAATTTATTCATTGAAAATTCATATGCCAATGTGTATGCACGAGATCAGCTAGAACAACTATGTATGTATGCCAAATACAAATATCCAAGCTGACGAAGAATAATGATGATGATTGTTCGGTAACTTATTCATCAGATCCAATATGTCACCCGAGCATAGTAGTAGTCATACAGAATATATTAGAGACAGGATAGTAATAAATTATTATCATATTTGCTGTAGACACCACGATAGGTACCGAGAAAATCATTTGCAGAAAGAGAGAAGACAAACCAGGATACTTGATGGTCAACTCGTTCGGATAAATAGTATTTATTTAAATCAAATTCGTGAATTGAGCAAGTGGATAGCGAATGGAAGTCAAACTAAATCTTAGTGAGAGCAACTGAGTATTGTAGACTAGAAAATTCTATTTCCGAGAATATTTCGCTACGAAACAATACTGACTTTCAAAAATAGGCTCAAGTAATGTTGTTGAAATCGAATTCATTGAAAAATTTCAATCACTGATCCCATATATGATGAAAAAACATACACGAATCTTTGCGCCCAGTGTGGGTTTCCAACTTTTGGTATATGTTCTAACTGAATACAGAAGCTACAATTATTTTACAATTAAAACACCTAGTGATATTTTGATGCATTTGTCGGTGAAAAAAAAATTGTTTTTTATTTCGAGACCAAATTCTCTTAAAATAATGTCCACTTCAAGCGATATCAGAAACACTTTCGCTCTATTAATTCACAACGATACCTACTTTATTCACTAGCACGCTTCTTCGAAACGATAATATCCTAGATAGAGACCTGATTACCATGAAAGGCTGTTGAGTCGTTTCGGTTGAATTTCTTTTTACACTTGTTCGCTCAGTCACTACCACTCATCACCAGAAATTTATGATTTTGTTTATCAACGACGGAAAATAGCTTTCCGCCAAAATTGAACGAAAATCACTGTTGCTTCGTACTTAATTTCCTCCAACTTTCAACATTTTGCTGGTGGTTCGAGTCGATTTCATGTCATATCGACTTGCCGCTAGGTTCGATTGTTTTTACTTGCCTTGTATGTTGATGATGCTGGAAAACTTTGCTTCAACGTAAAATTTTCATGAAACTAAATCGAGAACGTTTGCCTGACGACGAGATCGATGGCTATATCTGCAACAGCGATGAGAAGCAGCAAATCTTACGACGGATAGATCCGCGCTGCAGCACTAGCCTGTTTTCATCGGCACCGTCAACAAGGATAACAGGCGTTCAGTAGTGATGGCGAAGGATGAAAGAGGTAAAATTTTCTTTACGATTGAAAGATTTTCATCTCGTTCATCTTTCGTTTTTCGTAGATTTTCTATTATATTTTTGTTTTCATCGACGGCGTTGTATCGAAGCGAGCCAGCAAACGAAAACACCATAATGGTTTAGGTGAGTGCTAGTAAAAGGCTTTAAAGGCAATCATAGTATAGTTCTAAGATTGGTGTAGTCTCGGTTCGATACTTTCTGGATGAGCACAAAGAATAGAGGCTAGAATAAAAGGCAATGCTCGCGTATAAGAAGAAGAAATCCCGAAGAATCTTGAAAAATCTGTTCTTCAACTGAATTTTTAAGACGTGCGGATAACGGCGTGCAAGGTCGATCTTGAGAAGATTCTTTTAGGACACAGTGTACACACTTGAAAACGCTTTGAATGTCAGATTGAATATTATGGATGAAGTTTTCGGGATAGAATATAAAAGCGGTAAGTTTAAATTGAAAGCACACTCTAGCATTGTTATGAATTGAAAAATTCAAATGAAGGAGCTCAGATGAAAGAACGGTATAAGTTTTGAATAGACTTCAAAATACATAACGTGAAAGTAGAAGTGGATGTTAAGAGCTGATCGGATGAGCAGCAACGTAGAACGGATATCGCTTTTGAAAGTTCATTAAGAAAAAGCAGAGTAAAGTTCGTATGAAATTCATAGAATGTAAGAAGTGACAAGGAGGTGAAGTATACTTTTCATGGAAAGTCTGCATAATAAATTCAAACATGTAGTGGTTTTTTTGTAGATATAAAGCATTAAGTTGACTTGAGTGTCAAGCTAAGAGATGTGATTCATAAATGTGTGTAGAAACATTTTCAGACCTGCTTGGAAATTCTGTTACATCGTTTCACAATTTTAGCAAAAAATATTCTCATTTGTTCAATTCATGTTCTTAGCTTATTTAGATGTATTTATCCTATTGCATAGAGATTTATCATGGGATATCTATGTACATGTTTTGTCTTTGTTGGATTGATTACTATTTATATGATTTAGAGTCTGTCCAGCACATATCTTTCATTGGCAACGTAAACTGCATGACCTCAAACTATCGATACGATTTAGTCTCAACGAAGTGATTTCTAATATTAGCTTGAAGGCCAATCTGCATATCTAGACTTATTTTTTAAAGTGATAGGTCATTTAAATGTTTATCGTTGGAATGAAATCTCATGGCAGTGTAATTAGAATGGAGGTATTCAGTTTTAAATTAAGTTTACGTAACCGCTTTTACATATTATTATGTACATTAAACCGTATTTTAGTTTTAGTTTTTTTGTCAATGTGGCGATGATACTAACAAAACCGTGTCATCCGCGAATCTACTACTAATTTGCAATTGATATTCCAATTAATGTTATAGAGCTCATTTACATATAAAATATGTAAATGCGCTCTAAACCCGATGTCTAGTTTCTCTTAAGTAATATGTCACCTATTTAAGTTTCATAGCTTCTGAAAATATAATATGATATTTCTTACACTTCCCTAAAAACCAATTTAGATGGCCCCCAACGCAAGACGCGTAATATTGGTGTCAGAAGTGAGATTTTCACAAAAATGACTATGGTAAGAAGTGTTCGTTTACAGGAAACATAGGCAGGGGAAATATGAAATATAAATGGAAAACAGTGAATAAAGTAAAATAAGTGCGGTAAAACGGTAGGATAGAGACAAAAAAGTAAAAACAGCGTAAAACAAAAAAGCAAAGGTAAAAAACAATGATATGAAAATAAAAGATTGGAAGACCGACGAGCAAAAGACAAACATTTTATTGTGCATTTTTCCAAACAAGACTTTTGTGGGAAATATGCTGCGTAAACTTAATAATCTTAGTTCGGAGTAGTAAAAAGAGTAGCTACATAAGTGGAAAATTTTTTCTCAAGCTTATAAAATAAAAACTATCCACTTGAAAATGAGGTGCCACAAAAAACTAAGACTCCGAAAAGGCTTAAAAAATATATAACGACAATCAACAGACATCAAAACGTCGCTGCAACGTCAATCAGTATATTTTAGAAACTGAACCAAAATCTTAACAACCAAGTTAGATGCGTCGAAGAAACAATAAACAATATGGACAGAAAATTATAAGCAGTATTACGAAAAATTGAGAAAAAGAAAACAGACTGAGAACATACTAAAGTAGTGGTAGCCCGAACCTTAGTCTCAACCCTAACTGCCGACAGCACCACATCGAGAAATGTAAAACCACCGGTAATCGATGCACAAACAGCTTGGAGCATACACAAAACTTAATTCGAAACTGCCGCAAGAATCTGCAATTACAATGAGTGAGAATGAGCAACACCCTGATTCTGATGCTAGGGCCCCAGCATCCAAGATTTTTCCAACTATTTAAGTTGCGCTGCACTGGACCTTCGAAACTTTAATCAATGCATTAGAAATGCAAGTCAAACTCTGCAGAAATTCCCGCCACAAAGAAAAAAAAAAACCGCGGGTTGATAAACGCACATTCATTTAAGAGTGCATTGTAAGGTTGAGAGAGCTCCAACAGGCATTTGTGAAGGACGCCTTAGCTTATGATTTTAACTTTGATGGAGCAAATATTAGCGGTTTGACGCAAACAAGAAATTTCAGATAGATCGTTGAGCTAAATGCTCAATCTGCGAAGAACGAAGATATCTACAACAAGATTGCAGACAGAAAAGAAGTTGTCACTCAGTATTTGCAGCAAGAAGACGACCAAGACAGGATTCACAGTTAGCTGGGAAACTCTTCGATGTTGTAACTATAGAAAAGTGTTCTTTCTCGGAAACAAAAACACCAAGCCTACCACAAAAAGTATAAACCCAACATTTGCAGCATGAAGACGACCAAGATAGAGTTCACAGTTAGCTGGGAAAGCTCCTCGATGTTGTAACTATAGAAAAGTGTTCTCTCTCGGAAAAAAAAAACACCAAGACTACCACAAAAAGTGTAAGCCCAAGTACTGAAAGACATACGCAAGCAGAGCACTGAGTTTAGATAGCCAAAGGAAACCAAACCGAAATTTGAAGATGACGGATTGACCCGCAGAGCTGATGGAACTAAAACTATAACTGATTCATGTTTACAGTGATATGCGTTGACTCGTTTTCCCTGACCAGCTTACTGCAAATAATGTCGCTGTATAGAGCGAAAATAGTCAAGCGCGGATCAGTGAGGCTTAGCTAGCCGACGACCACATTGGATTGATTGCTGATATAAAAGGAACGCCCTGAATGGAAAAATACATTGTGAAAAGCTATTGAATTTTACGGAACTCAACGCAAGTCGTTGGCGGAGTGATGAGATGAAGAAAGGGAAACGATACACTTTGTAGAATGCCAATTCCTCTTCCTAAGAACCTAGTCAATGAGATACCGAAGGAGATGTACATAGGAACGTCGGGATACCACCTAAACGTTAACCAGGCCCTAGTAAAGGAATGCGAATGAGTCTATTGACTATATGCTAGGAAAGACGTAGAGGCTTGTTGTCAAAAATTTACGTTCTGCAATTCCGTCAAAAGTCCAAACCGCTTGCTGTGATATTACTTTACTTTTATTGTCTGCAAAATTTACATGAAAAATCAATCATTCATTCAAGAATTAGTCTTACGCAATATAGATTTAAAAAATATTAACGACTATACAGCGGAAATATGTACACAGCTTCCGATATACAACTACTCATCTCATATTCATAATGTAACCTCAAAATCGAGTACTGGAAAAAGACAGGGAATCCAGTCAAAAGCCCCGGCGGCTACTAACATTTGGTATAAAAGCTGCGGTGAAACATGAGTGAATGAATGATTCGAAGAACGAAAGTTGTGTTAAGCAGTAACTGCTAAAATATTAGATCTGCGATAATACCGTTAGGCGAGAATAAAGTATGAAAAACACGAGGAAAAACCATTTGAGAAGACAGCCATAGACATTTAAGAACTCTTTCTAGGATCGAAGTGGGGAAATAGGTACAATCTAGTGGTGGCTGATTACCTCATTAAATCGCCAAACGTACTCCTCATTATGAATCAAGAGGCAACTACTAATAGGTCGTGCATTGGACCAGTTGAAATCTCAGGTCCCATGAGCTGCATTCGCACTAGGGTACAAATTTCGTGTCGCGAGATTTCGGTGAATTTTGCAGGACACCAGGAAAGCAAAATACAAGAACACCGCTCTTTTTTCTTCATTCTAACGTTATTGCTAAATAATCATTTGATCAAGAAGCTTAAACAGATTTTAAACGTCTAGGACCCATATATTTTGCTCTTTTTGATGGGCCACAGAGAAACAAGCCCTGTGTTAATATGCGACAACAAAGCAAGAGTATCATTAGAAGTACAATCCGAGAGTCTGAAATTTCGAACATTTTCTCAAACTCCAACCGAACAACCTGGTCTGGTTGTACAAACCACAATGTCCAAAGATACAATGTCAGCGAAGTTATAGCACAATTAGAAAGGAAGCTATAAATGATGTTATGAAGTTGCATATCATACACAGGAACACAAAAGCTAGGATCAAAAATGAAGTTTGAATACCTACACCGCCTTGTTCCATATTGAGAGCACAATGTTTAGCTGACAACTCATCTATTTGGGATGAATTGACTATAACGCGTAAGCAGTGGCACACGCCAAATTTATTCAAGCCACTGTCGGGTGGTGTACTCTAGTGGGTAGAGCACTAGCTCCAAGTCCGTGGAGTTCCCTGGTTCAAATCCAGGTTCGTACGAAAGACCGCGTACCGAGCTTTGAGTTCACCTAGCTCTTGCACTTGAGTTGAATCAGATATAAAGTGAACTCTGGAACTAATTACTCTACATTTAAAAACATTGATTGTAAATTTGTAAATGAAGTTCCCTTCCAATTGCAACTCTTAAACCCCACAAGGCTTGCTGTGATATTACTTTACTTTTATTGTCTGCAAAATTTAGATGAAAAATCAATCATTCATTCAAGAATTAGTCTCATGCAATATAAATTTAAAAAATATTAAATTAATAAAAACAATGAGTGAAATGCTCACAAAGGACCCAGAGCAAACAAGCATAAAAACGCTCTCAATGAAACAAGTCGGTTTATCTGAAAATAAGCATTCATAACGACTATACGGCGGAAATATGTACACAGCTTCCGATATACAACTACTCATCTCATAGTCATAATGGAACCTCGAGATCGAATACTGGAAAAAGTCAGGGGAGCCAACTAAAAGCCCCGGCGGCTACTAACATTTGGTATAAAAGCTGCGGTGAAACATGAGTGAATGAATGATTCGAAGAACGAAAGTTGTGTTAAGCAATTACTGTTGAAATTATGTTAGAACTGCGATAGTACCGCTAGGCGAGAATTAAGTATAGCGGAGAAATGGTATAGTTGAAGTGTATTTGACTGCGATTTATTTTGTGTATTGATTGAATAGTGCGACATAAACTACGATAATTCGACTATGAAATCAAGTATTAAAGTTTGGTAAAAATAACCTTCTATTACACGAACTTGATAGTACAACACAAGCAAAGTTGTTTTTTGTTCATATCATGTGAGACAAAAGATCCAGTCTGGAGTATTAAAATTGTTGTTTGTGTTTTCTGTGAGTTAGTTCTCACGGGCTAGAAGAATGAAAATGCCAAGAAAAATAGAAAGTAGCTTCTTGCTTTTACTAGTCCGTTTGTATTCCACCAGATCGTTTTTAGGACATTCGGTTTGCTCAAAGCGATTTGAAGCACTGGCTTTTGATTTCTTTTCTTACATATAACTAGTCGCCGCTATAAACTGTCTCTGAGAGTTTTATGTTTTGATTGCAACATTATCAATTGATAATCCTAAAAGCTTTAAAATATTTGGCGCCTGGAAAAAAATGATGCGTCAAATGGTCGCTTTGTTTTAGAGAAGAAAACTTTCTCTCTGACCCTTGGACAAGCAATGAGCAAATAAATCCTGAAATGCAATTTTAAAAATATCAAAAGGACAATGATGTATTGGATATGCATTGAAATTAGTGAAACTCGTGGCTTGTTGATGAAACAATTTATCAATTCCAATCCGAGTTTAAGTAGGTGGCATTATCCCAAACGTGCTCATGAGGAAAAATTAATATTAATTTTTGGTTATTACTTCTGAATATTTTCGTTAATCTACTACGAAATATATGCGAATATTGCCACGGCCATCATTATATTGTGACTTCATTTAACCCATAAACAGTCAGAGTCGTCCAAATTACCAATGTAGGAGGGATAACATATCTTATTAAATTTCCCGATATTTGTCAATAGTTTTTTTGTGCATTATATGTTACTTGCTGCAGACGAGTTAATTTTCGGAGCTTTTGAGTTTGAATAAAAAAATGACAGGCTTATTGATATGACTAAGCGAATTAACACCTTCTTAAATTGACTATGTGATTCCCTCCGCAATTGCTACATATCCTTCCAATAGATTCTTTTTTGCTTTCATATCATGGTGGAAATTTGTTTCTTTCTTGCTTTTGGTATGATGGGATTTTCTCTGTATTTGAAGCAATACAAGTAGTAGGGTTTTCATGTGGAATAACTTTTGGCAGTTACTGCTTTGAAAGGCAACGATACGCTTTTGCTGCATTTTGAGTACGCTTTATAGACGGACTCCCGATGTATTTAGAATTAAAGTCAATAGCTGGTTGTGATTACAGGTCAGGTAGCAGGCAGAACCTATTGTGGCAATCGCTTATCAAGGCACTCTTCACTTGAAAGGGACATATGAACCGAGTTAAGGCTCAGATAGTGAGCTTTCACTTAGGGGGTTACATAGATCTTGAGGGAAAAAAAACACTTTTTTCAAAAAATGCTATTTTAAAACCAAAAATTCTATTTTATTTGAAATTCACACGTAGAAAGTTTTAGCATTTCCAGAAATTGTAAAAAAAAAATTCAGCTAAAAATATTGAAAGTTGTCGAATTTCCTGCAGTTTTCCTCGTGCAGCCTTTTTTTTTGCGGTAGGCAGAATATTTCGGTGCAGGTTCATCTGATATCAAAATTCAAAAAAATTCTTAGCTCGTGATTGAACGAAGGAATTGAAAAAAAAATGAAACTTAAAGTTTTGAAATAAGTTTGAATGTATTTTCGTCTCATATTTTTTTGCATTTTTCCGATTCTCATCGTTTTTAAAACATTTTTTTCGTATAAAACAAGAACGAGTCGATCGATTGAAAATCCCTTCGTTCAATCACGAGCCAAGGGTATAAACTATAAGAATTTTTTTGAATTTTTGATTTCAGATAAAGCTGCACCGAAATATTCTGCCTACCGCAAAATAAGGCTGGACGAGGAAAATCGACAATTTTCAATATTTTGAGTTGAAAATTTTTACAACTTTTTGAAATGCTAAACTTTTCTATGAGTAAATTTAAAATAAAATAGATTTTTGGTTTTTAAAACACAATTTTTTTAAAAAGTTATTTTTATTTTCCTTCAAGACCTATGTAACCCCTTAAGTCACCTTCGAATTTCTATGCCCAAAAAAAATTTATCCAAGCCTATCCAATTCGTGAGAAGTGGCATACATGACTATTGTTTGGTTTAAGGCGGTATTCTGGTCTAGAAATTTAATCAAATCGATTTTTTTTTTTTGCATATTTTCAAAGTTTAGACCTTTAAGAATAAGCTCTTAAAAAGATTTTCGGAAATTCGAATTATTTTTGGAGTTACAGTTATTTTTGTAACACGCCAACTAAACTAACAAACGCGATCAACAACGAATTAACCAGTCCGAGCTACGAGCTTCTCAAGCTTCTAAAGAAGTTCGAACTGCTCGTATGGCTGAAAGAGCTACCGAATATCTGGCCTTTGAACATGAAGAAGGAACATTGGATGAGACGGGGATCTTTGATTAAAAATATCGAAGTATAACATACCATTAAACGACTTCGACTGCCCGAAACGAGACTCTAAGTTTTAAACGCGTTTTTCTCGAAACTACTTTTTTCGATACGGTTGACGTGATATCTCTAGTTGGAATGGACTGATTTACGTGAAATTTTGCAAAAACCCTCTTAACGCTATTAGAATTGGTCTGACGTAGGGGTTTTTGAATTTTTTTTCTTCTACTATTTATAAAAAATTCCCAAAGTTGAAAAAGTGAGGCAAAATAACGATTTTTTTTAGATGGACGCCATTTTGCGGAAAAAGTATGTTAAAATCACCTACGTCAGACTATTTTGACATTCTTCTTTTTACAGAATTAACCAAAAATGTATGTTTCAGACCACCAGGAAGGTTGGAATCATGTCAACCATGCGACAAGTTTTTTTTGTGTCTTCACCTCGCCGGCCTGTATCTACATCAATGTTTTTTTTAATGCATTTTTATACTTTTAAAATGTTAGTGAAAAACTGGAAAAAAACTGATAAAATAATAGATAAGAAAAATGTTACGGTTTTGTTTTTTATTACGTCCGTAAAATCACCTCAAAATCGAGCCTCTAGACCAGAATACTGTCTTAAGGGGTTAGTCCACTGTTAAACTGCTCCAAATGAACTTTTTTTTTAAACAGCTACCAAAAAAAAACTATTCAAGATATCGATTTGAAATTTTACATGCATCTTTATTGAAGTTAAGAGTTAACATTTTCATTGGAAAAAAATATTAGAAAACAAAATGGCGGCCACCCCAATGGATCGCAGCAGCACCACCGAAAAAAAAAGTGAATTGCGCCTCGTAAATTCCTGGACAAAATAAGCATCTATGAACAAATTATCAAAAATATTTAATTAGTTTTTAGTATAAAGGACTGCACGGGCCTAAATTTAGAGCCCTAAAGCGATTAAAAAAAATGTGGTATACTTTTGAATAAAAAAAATTAATAAAAAAAAATTTTTTAATCAAAAAAATGTTTCCCAGATCGTCAAAAAATTTTTTTTTGTGCTAAATTTAGACCCGTGCAGTCCTTTATACTCAAAACTAATGGAATCTTTTTGGTAATTTGTTCACAGACGCTTATTTTGTCCAGGAATTTACGAGGCGCAATTTGCTTTTTTTTCGGTGGTGCTGCGGCGATCCATTGGGGCGGCCGCCATTTTGTTTTCTAATATTTTTTTCTAATGAAAATGTGAACTATTAGCTTCAATAAAGATGTGTGTAAAATTTCAAATCGATATCTTGAATAGTTTTTTGTTGGTAGCTGTTTAAAAAAAAAGTTCATTTTGAGCTGTTTAACAGTGGACTAACCCCTTAAGGTAAAATTCCGAATTTTTTCACATGTCTCTACTGTACACAATAATTGAATTGTCTTCATAAACCTAACACATACACACACGCAATCGTTTGTTTACTCTTGAAAAATATCAAACAGCCATCGATATATCTTTCACAACGATTCCGTCACAATCCAATATCGTTGCCATACATTTTCGAAGTTGATTGTTTAATAAAAGATTTTCCAATACGTGACCGACCAATGAAATTGTGCATTATCACGCTTAAAATCATCATCATTGCCACCATCTCGTCAGTTGATTTGAGTCTTTTGTCAAGTATCACAACAGCGAATTGTGTTTCTATAAGCTCACAACAGACTGGATCGTATGCACAAGAATGAGTTTTGCATCAAATCTATGCACGGCGAAACAAAGCACAGTTCATGAGAAAATAAGATTGTGTGTTTTTTGAAACGATTCAAAATTTTAGATTTAAATTTAATCTTTACGCGTGATCATTTGTTATTTTTCTTTATTTTCTTTTGCTCGAAATATTGTTTTTTGGGATTTTAGGATTTCGGTAGGTAGATAAAATTCGACACAACGAAAAATGTTTCAACTGAACAAAGATGAAAAGTACTATGTGGATTTACAGTGTGGGAAATGTATTATTTTGCTGTGTTTTATGGTACTGTGCAGATTTCAGATGAAGGTTAAATAAAGAACAGGAGCAATATTTTTCATTAATATTAAAGAATCTATCTACCACTTTATATACGGACATGAAATATCGACAGAGCGTCAAACGACTTATTATAAGAAAATATCATAATAAAAATAATTCTATAAACCTAGATATATCCTGTAGCTTCGAAAGAAAACACAAAAAAGGATTCAACTTTGATAGATAAAACACTTAATTTACAAATCATTCATTTCAATTAAGTCTTTTTTCTGTCTGCTAAGATAAATTACGAAAACGGACTAATTTAAGTAACAAAAATATCACATCATATTATATCCTTCCTCTCTTCAACTTCATTTACAACTCAGCCAAACAACATTATATCCGTCTGCTACGATGCAACCCATCGTCATATCTTTTCAATTTTTCAATTCAACGACGCACCAGCCCAACCTTTTACACTTTTTACGATCGAGAAATAAACGAAAAGTAATAAAATGTGCCAAAATGAAAACAGAATTTCATATTGCTGTTCTGTTGCTCCCTGATTCCCAAACGAGCTTCTTTCGGCCCGTTAATATTCCCTTAACATTTCTTGTTCCTACTAATAATATTGCCATCGCTTTTTTTTCACGACTCCTGGCAAGAACTCCTCACGCCTGTTTCCTATCAGGTTTCTGGGTCTGCTGGACCATTTGACGCAAACGAAACGGACTTTGGAATCATTTTGCCGACAGCCATTTCCATCAATCTAATTGCAGTTTAATAGATACTCTTAATTGGTTTTTATTACATTACTAACACGTTTGGGGCGCCTGATGATGGCTTCGTTCCAAAGAAGGCAGGTCTGTTTATATCCGCGTCAGGACCATTGGACGGTCGTCTTGATCGTAGCGAGAACATTCGCAGTGTGCATTAAACCGTATTACCAAAATGAAAATCACCAGGCGACTAGACGGATAATGGGCAATATGTCTAATAAAAGAAAAGTATCTTCCATATGAAAGTGTGTGGAAAATCATTTTTCTGTTACTCTTATTGTTTTATTGTAGGTGATTTTGTGTATGTTTCCATTCGACGTGTAAGAAAAAATGAAAATGCAGAATTTATGCTCAATAAATTATATAACGTTGAGGAGAGCGATAGAAGCTGGAAAAATGAGAGTGAAAATATAAGCGAGAAAATGGACTTTGAAGGTAAAGTTATTCTCATGTTTCGTTTCACTGGCACAAGAAGGAAAGTTATAGATTGAATTTTCCAAACAGGCCAAAGTTGTTCTTAAAGTTGAGAAAGGATTTCGAAATCTATTTTGGAAAGTTAGGTATATATAGTTTACGAATGCTTTTAGCATTTTGATATACACGAGAAACCTAGTTTGTGAGTTGAATTGAAAATTGTTTTCAATTTTTCTTCGAACTGAAAAACATATGAATTTATTGGAAAAACTTTACTGAATTGAGTGGAAGTTAGGTGCTGAGAATACATCAAATTCGATAGCACTTTGAAATGATTTTTTTTTTAGTTTCAATATTGGAACGTGCTTGTTGTTAACATAAGTGCCATCAGTCTTATATCTGAGCATTGTTAACTCTAATTGAATAATGGCTCGCAGAGTCTTTGTTTCCAAACCGCATGAAAATTTTCAACAGAATTGATTCACGTTGCCAGCAATAATATGTGAAATGGTAGGTAGTGGTGTGTTATGTTGGGTCGAACCTTGGTGATGTACTCTGGATAAGGCCGAATGACCCAAAAACAACAGTCGGTACGACTCGGCAATGCCCATAGCTCTATGATTTTGATTGATGATTAAGGATAATTGTTCATGGTTTGCGGCATGATCCACGATCCACATTTTGGACCGTCGCTTTATGCGCGGTACTTCGGTACCTTTTGAATGCTGGTGTCAACAAGGCGACTAAACACCCGAGCGTGGATGGCGGCTTTGAGTTTGAACCCAGAAACATTGATGAAAAAACAACAAGAATGACGACAAGTGCAAAGGAGGTTTCTCCAACGTTCCCGTCCAGTCATCGATGAGGCTGTGGGGTCTAGAGGGAAATTGGGGAGTAGTAAACTGGATATTGTCGTTTGTTGCCGGAAGACTTACTGGGGACAATCTACCAACGTGTCACCTCGTATGAAACTGGGACACTAATACTGGCGAATAATAAGAAAAATAATAATCACCAGACAGGACAGACGAAGGATAAGCCAAATACTCCAACGCAAAGCGAAGGAGCGATTAGTTTCGCATGCGTACTGCAAGCAAAAGAAGTCAAAACTGTTGAATGCAGTTGTGGTGTTCCGAAGACTTTGAAAAGCCATGTACAGAAATGCGTTGAAAAAGGCGTGGTGGGGGTAAAATTTAATTAGGCTATTGAGAGCATTTTGGCTTCCTGTATAAACTAGCAAACAGCAGAGATAGAGTATGAGCGGGCGTTACAGGGGGTGTTCCTCTAACTCCCGCCGATACTCAGACAACTGCACGATGCGGCATCTCCTGCAGTTGTTCTGAAATTTGATCAGATACGGCAGAATAAGTCGGTGACTCAATCAATTACTGGAAACATTAAGAGTCAACAAGGAAGTTCTGGCCTCTAACATCAGGAAGTTGGTGACGATAAACCACAAAAAGAAAAAAAGGAAAACATCGAACCAAAAAAGGTTAACGAAAACATTGCTTCACAGAGGAGGAAACAGAGGAGGAAATAATGAATACTATCACCGTAAAACTAGCTCCAGCGTAGACCTATAAGGAAGACCGAGCGCAACTTGTGAAGTGTCTCTCGGAAAAAATTGGGACGCTAGTTTGACAGATAAGGAAAACCACATAAAGTCTTTTGAGAAATCAGTCTTTTGAAAGGGCGTGGAGCTTATGGCTCCTAGAATTAAAATCGGGTGTCCGCAGAGGAAGAAGCCGATGATGTGAAAGCCACACTTTTAACCCTTCTTCAAGAGAGCAGAGAAAAGCAGTGGTGGAGCTTACTCAGACACCAACATTTAAAATCTTCAAGCCTTGTAATACATGCGTTGGGATGATAAACACCCGAATACGAAGATGGACTGAGATAGCACACGGCTATCCATGCTAGACTGCGATTATACTAGGCCTAGTTACAAGAGTTCCAATAAAGGTGCCAGCTACTGGAAGTTCGAACAGGTTGGCCATTAGGAACGAGACTACTCCACACAGGCTTTCCAAATCTTCGAGAGCAGAGGAACACACCAAATTTCATAGAGACGAGATGGTCGCATTGCTCCTTCCGAGTTTGAATGGGGTAACATCTAAGACCTCAGTGACCTAGGCAGCAGTAGACCCACCGCTGCTAACAGCTCCATGGGGTGTTTTTGCAGGACGTGTGAGGGTTCAATGGCCTAATAGAAACTGTTTTGTGGGAAGTATTACGCTTACTAGTGGAAGGATGAAATCACTAAACTTTAACGCATCACTTTGGCGTGCAGGTGCAACGAGCCAGGAATAGACCGGAAATAACCGAGCTTTCTGCTGCTTACGAGGGTTGCACCAAAGCCAGTGATAATCGGTTATTTCCGATTCGCATAAAATTTTTAAAAACAAAAATTAAACAGAAATAGGCCAAGATTTCAGGGAGGTACATTCATTTGAATACGAATAGTCGAAGAGAGAACATCAAAATGGAGAAAAACGAAATTTGAGTTGGCATTAAGTACCTCTGTTTGAGAAAAATATCTACCAAATACATAGACAGCGACTTGATGGAAACAGTAGGGGACTGTGCTCCTCCATATTCTACCGTTGAATGCTGGCCCAAGGAGTTTAAGCTGGGAAGAACATCCACTGAAGATGAATATCGCGAAGGACGTCTATCCACATCCATCACTGAAAACAACGTAAAAAAAAATTGAAAAAATTAAGGTCACAGGGATCTCATATGGTAGTGTTAGAAAAATCTTTGCCAACAAATTACATATGAAGAAGGTCTCTGCGCGTTGGATACCGAGAATGTTAACAGACGAGCATAAGAAGAAACGAACCGACATTTCAAGGATCAATCTTGAAAAGTTCCAGGCAGATCAGGAGAATTTTTTGTCCATTTTGATCTAAAAACCAAAATGCAATTGATCACAGGGAAGCGAACCTCGTCACCGGCGACGAAGAAATTCAAAGATTCGAGTTCGGCAGGAAAGTTTATGGTATCAGTTTTTTGGGACGCTGAAGGAATTATTATGGTGGAATATTTGGAAAAGGAAGCCACTATATCAGGCTCTTACTACGCAGACCAAATAAGAAGGTTGCGAGAGGCAATGAAGCAAAAAAGACGCAGCAAACTGCGAGCCCAAGTGCTGTTTCACCAAGACAACGCACCGGTTCACAAGGCTGCAGTTGCGATGGCTGCAATTCAAGAAACAGGATTCGAGCTGCTTGAACATCCGCCCTACTCACCAGATCTAGCTCCCAGTGACTTCTATCTCTTTCCTCGACTCAAGAAACACCTTCGGGACAAGAAAATTTGAAGATGATAGCGAAGTGATGGCCACTGTTGGGGTGTTTTGGAATAGTAATGACAAAAAAAATGTTCTTTGGGTATCTTGGGTTTGAAAAAAAGCTGGAGTAAATGTTGGGAGACTATGTTGAAAAATAAATATTTTTTTTAAGTTTAATCATCTTGGTTTATATTAGTTATCATTAATTTTGGATCAACCCTCATACCTTGCGGCAAAGAATGGAACTGACCTATGTAATCAGAAGGACTTAACGTGCTAGATTGCAGGCTCTTTGTGAAGAGATCAACTCAGCCCAACTGGTGACGGATACAATTTTTCACCCGTAAACCTCAGCCTCATGCGGCCTATCACTCTCGTAGATGTGATATCCATTAAGCGTATCGTTCGTTTGCTGTTCGTTTTGCATCCGCGAAGGGCAGATGATCCCATCATCGTTGACCAGGTGGATGTTTTTTGTCATCGACGAGGAGTAGAACAGTGCAGTGTTCAGGATGAGGAGATGCGATTGGTTCTCCGGGGACCAAATACATCTTTTATTGAATTTATATAATTAATGTTTAGCCACGCTGATTTTTCTATCGTGGTAGATAGTAGCTCGACTGGCACTTGCAGACAATGAAAATGGTAACCGTGACATCCTATCAACACAAAGTCTACTGTGCATGAGGTCATTGTGGGGAGTCTCTTCTAAGTTTCACTCGACTTTTCAACAGCATCTAGCAATTAATGCCATCTCAGGGGTTATTTGGGGTAATAGCAAGAGTGGAGATGACATTTCACGGCATCAAACCGGTCACCCTGATGGTAACGATGAACATGCGAGTTCCCTTTAACTCGGCAAGGTGGACAAGCCCGCTTCGGGGGCTTGAGCAAAGGCTCCGCATTCCTAGTTACTTGCTGACAGTGATGCGGACCCGCCTTAGGGACTGATAATTGCTCTTCGACGTCGAGAAGGAAGTGAGAATAAGGTTTGTTACTTCAGACGCAACACACGAGTCTGTCTACCTGAACATCATCACCTGACCTCTGGAACATCATGAATGACGCATTTTTAGTAAGTTACGCTGATGATGTCGCGGCAGCAACCACTGACAGATCTACCAATTTTGGCCAACTCAGACTTAACTAAATTAAGAAGAGGATGGAGCAAGGAAGATTGAGCATCGCCTTTAGTTGGCGGTTTCGAAGAAAGATCATCATCCTGACAAAGCGATGAATACCCATGACAGTTGGCATACCCATGACGACGTTCAGATCAATAATTCGGTCAAGTAGCTAGAAGTTAATCTGGATACCAAACTGACCTATCAGGATCATATCCGAAGGGTATGTGATAGCGCTCTAGGAGTCATCGCTTCACTAAGTTGTGAGAAGAAACGGAGGCTGCTAATGAAGATGGTTAATTCCGCCCTGCTACATGGGTCAGAATTAAAGAAGACGTGCTTCGAACTAAAAAGTTTCAGGTGCGTATCAATAAAACCCACTATAGAGGTACCCTACGCATCGCTTGTAGTTACCACACGGTCGTGATGGTGGTATCGTAAACCGGACAGAACTGAACCTTTTACGCAAGTGCATAGGCATACTTTCCAGCTTTGTCAACAACGTTCGAATGAAAGTGGCAAAGAATGCTGGACGGTTAAGCTAATTGGTCTAAGAGAGCCTTGGGTAAACGGTAGCCACGCAGAGGTACTTTTGTAACTTTGTCAATTCTTGACAGTTTACGGCTACTTCAGGAACTACTAGAACATAATGGTTAAAGTGAATACACCGTACTGCCGATACAATGTAAATTGGCTCAGCACATATTGTTTTTGTGCAGACGCTACGCGAATATCATGCGTACCGTTGAACACACACCCGACCTGGTCACGCCATAGACTTTAATGGATGGAAAATTATGAAACGAGGAAAACTGGCGAATAGCCTCAACATGCGCTGGAAAAATTCCGTGCATAAAGCGTGAAGAGGACTGGTTTAGAGACCCATAATAGCTCAAATGAAGCGGAACTTCATTTCTGCAGGACTCCAAAATAAAATTGTGCCTCAAATACAGTGAAATGCAGTAACTGCGACAGAGATAGGGCTATCAGTAGGAAATGTTTACTTTTAACACCACGATCTGTTTATCCATCTAATCAAAATCTAATCGCTATTTTTTTTTTTGTCAAGGGCTATGGATGGATCTTGGTAACTAAAAGTTTTTCCAATAGACTAAGCGTTAAGACAATTTGTGCCAAATTTTAGAGTAAAAGCGAGAAAGTCACGGTTTGACAATTGAAATTCATTAAATGCCGATCATTTCTGATAAAAAAAAATATATATGTAAATTATCAACCGAAATAAAAAAAGCATCATTTGGAATATTGTTTCCATCAGTAGATATTGTAAAAAAACATACCTTCACTTTTTGGCTAGTTTGAAATTTTTTGGCAATAATTTATTATATAAGTTTACTTTTAGAGTTTTTTACCTGAAAATTAGGTAAAAATTTTCATTAATTGTAGCAAAAATTTCTAGGTAAAATCTTAAGGACCAATGCGAGTGGATGACTACGGGTGAGAAAATTCGCAGGGTCAGATTAAGAGAGTAAGAATACTCTCACGTTTTTTAAGGCGGAATATTTTTGATGTTGGTTTTTCAGGCTCACGTTTGAGAAAGTATCTGCATACATTTCGAAAGTCTCCTTAGTAATTTTACGAAATTAAGAATGTGTGATGGTTGAAGATTTAGAAATCAATATAACTGCTAGGACTTTTTTCATTAGCAATCAATGACCTCTTTTGCTTAAAAAAAAATTTAGCTAATTTCATTAACTTTCAAATAATGCTATAAAAGCTAATCCAGGACACGTAGACCCTGAAACAAGTATGCAGAAAGCTGGAACCCATGGTTACCTATATCTCCCCAATACATACTATATGAAGTAGAATCGTTTCACATAAGCTGGCAGTTAAATTCAAATTGAAAATATTTGACAATATTTAAAGCTATGCGACAATAGTTTAAGCAATAATACTGACGGTATTTTCAATAGGAGTTAGTCGAGTGAATGTAGAAAATTGTGTAAGCAAAATTGAAAAAAACTGAAAAAAACTGAAAAATATGATCATATTTTAGAAGCAAAGATTGGTTGGAATTATGATGATGATAAAATATACTTAAAGCTGATCGTTTGCAAACTTCCTAATCGCTAGAACGCATTTTGATGGTTGCAAAGCAAGATTCAATAATTAAGTTTAAAAATTATTTTAACAATATAAAATTTTCTCTGACTTTAAATCCTTTTCTTTTGAATATACTAAATAATTCAAAAGGTCAGTTTAATTGTTTCATTTAACAATTAAATAAAATTGAACATGCTTGGATAAAAATATGTTAGATGACACTAAAATTATTATTTATTTTGAAAGTTACGTGCGACTAAAAACCGGACAACAGTGCTTTCAAATCGGAACGGACCACAAAGTAAGGCATGAATGGCAGAGAAAATTCCGTTTATTGTACTTGAAACAGAATTCACGCAACAAACCAGTTTTTCCAGTTTCAACAGCAAAGAAACCGAAGTCAGTTAAGTACATTTTTTGAATTATGATAAGAATTGCAATTGGTTACATTAAATCCAAAACGATCGTAAGAAGATCTAAAAGATAACTCCTGTAATATATAAAGCAAAAATAGCATCGAATTCTCAAATAATTCCTTTTTTTTATCACCAACAATCCATCTTACATCCTTTTCAAAAACAATATTCTTCATGAATCTTATTACGAATTATAATCACATATTTTCCACATATTTTCACCATAACATATTGCATTTCATACTTGAGATAAAATTCACACGAAACATCGCCATTTATCCCTTTCTTGTCGTTCGATCGCTTCAAACTTGGAAAGGAATACTACAGTCGCTTCTACATTTTACTTTTAGATCAATTGCGACAAAGCAACTTTCCGATGGGAAATAGACAAGTTTAATTCAATACGACGAGAATATCAAAGCTGATGTAGCAAGCCGTTTGCCATTATCACATGGGCATCGAAGAAGACATGTGAGCTCTATGGTTTCCTGCAAATTTGCAATTTCCAAGTTAGTTGTTGTCTGGTTAGTTTGATTTTCCGGATTAAACGGAATGTTATTGTCATGCTGTGCTTTATGAAGAATAAATTATCATTCGATATGTGTGATATTGTTTAGGTCCATCAATGTTAGGAAGAATAGAAGTGTGAAAATATGTAAAATTACTTGTTCGTTTTACAATTTATTTGATTTAAAGACACTTTATGGATGAATATTATTTTTATCTACTTTACAGAGAATGTTCCACTATAGCAGTAGCATATCCATTAAGACACTCAATAATATTCCAAGCCATTCAACATTTATTTTCCACTTTGTCCTTCTATTTGACAATGATGTGCATACATTAAATCACAACTTTCCTTAGGCTTAATTTTCTAACAATATCATTTTCAAGCAATCAACTCAACCATCCACAAACTGAACTTGCGTATCTCCGGACGTCGACCGGAACTTTCAGATTTGGTAAACCATTTTCATACAATTTATTTCTCTAGCACTGAAGAAAATCAAGCAGAATATTGAGTAATGCTAGAAGCTAAGAGCAACAATAATTGCTTGCTTGTTTCTGGTATGTCGGCCATTAGAAGAACAAACTCACAAGTGAACAGACCATTAGTATTAAACTGGATTAACTTCTTCCAAACTATTTCGCTCGGAACGCTATGGGATTTCGGAAGAGCACTCTTGCAGCATCACAATTTCACCACACCACATTTAAGCATATACACAGATACTTTTGATGTCTTGAATTTTCTGGCTATTCTCTGGGTGCATGACTCTATAATATCCGTATTTTTGGTGAGCGTAGTTTCCGTCTTTTCTCGATCGTTGTAGCATTTATTTGATCTTTCTCGCCTAGTATGTACGTACGTACTTTTATCTGTGCTACGTAAGAAAATTTATAGTTCTCAAGATAGACAAACAGCCACGAGCAATAGGCGATACTTGAGCACTGTTAGCTCCACTTGGAGGTCATTACCATCGTTTCGTGTGGCCTTATTACACAGTACCAATATGGTTACATATGATTTATTCGATTGGAGAGATTGTTTTCTTAATATGGAGTAGTGTATTTGGATTTAGATGAAATTTTGATGATAGATTGATGAAAATGTATTGAAGATACTCTTCTTGTATCGAAGAAACTTATCTTTAAGTGTACCTCGAATGTGATTTTGAAGTCGTCATGTCAATGCTTAGGCTCGAAAAGTACTTTCTCTAGAAAAAATATTGACTCTTATTAAACTATTGATCAGATAGCATTTTCAATGACTTTAAATTACTATTTTTGAACATAATTTTTAATTTTACTATTTTGTTGAATTCATAAAAATAGAAATATTTATGGAACTTTTGTACGAAAAAATTAAAATACCATTAAAACGAATAGTAATTAATCGACACTTTTGTTATATTTAATTCTTTAATTGAGTTAGTGGAAAAATAAGGCTATCCGGATTCGTATATTATTTACAAAACGTAGATAAAAAAGTGTTAAAAGTGGTTGTCGTTCAGAAATGAAAATGAAAATAATTATAGCAAGCACTAAAATTTCCCACTTATAAAAATTATTTAACCTTGTTTAAGAGTGGGTTCGTATACAACTCTAACAAGTTAAATATTAAGAATCAAAAAATATTATTATAATATTTGAAAATTTTGATTGCTATTTTTCACGCCGTTTAAATCCAAGATAAAGAATTTGAAATAAGACTAAATAATATTAAAAAAAAACAACGATTCATTATTGATTATTGGGAAAATTTTGAAATGAAAATCTTTAAATTATCTATTCAAAGATATAAATCTTGAAACATCTAAACCCGTGATTTGCACACTACAACTTCTTAATTGTCGGAGGCTTTTGTTTTGGCCTTTTTGAACCATAATTTTCTTAAAACGTAGTGACATCAGTGAATTCAGGAGTTTTACTGAAAAAAATTCAGTCAAATATTCACTCTCCTAGGTTAGGTTAGTGAAGAGGGCTGCCGGGAACGCGGCCAGCAGTAGGCCACCAGTTTGTGCCCATTTGCCACCCTCATAGATAATCACACGCATTCATACTTACAGCCATGGCACTGGCGGGATTCGAACCCGCAGGCCTCGTAGCACGCCGCTTTTCGGCCTGACGCCTTAGCGAGCAGAGCTACCGGGCCCCCTATCACTCTCCTAACTGAGCAGAACTCTTATGTAGGAAATACATATTGGCCCAAGCAAGACCAACAGAGGCTATGGCCAATTTGTTGGTGCGAGCTGGGCTGATGTTGGGCTCACTCTCAGCCTGAGTGAATTTTTGGCCAATATGTTGGGCCAATATGTATTTGAAGCATTAGAGATCAAAAAAGAGTCATTAGTAGCATACATCGGCTTTTGACAAGTGTCCACATCGTGTGCCTTCGCTCCGCTTTTCTTTTCGCTATATTTAATTATTCCGTCAATTTTTCTTCGCACTTTGCATAAACTGTGTTTTTAATAATACTTATCGCGCTATTACGCAGTTTTTTTTAAAGTGCCAGTTCAGTGCTTCTCACATTATCTTATTTTTAAGACTCATCAGTGATATACTCTGCAAATTTACTGTTGTTGACTATCTGCTGTGATTCCCTTCTATCATCTTTTCTTTCGCGCGCTTTACAACGATAGTTTGCGCTATTTACATTTCTTTTCGCGCCATTACCCAGTTTTATCCGAGTGCCGGTTCAGTGTCTTCTTGATCATCTTGTTTTCAAGATTTATTTGTATATATCTTGGCTAATTTACCGGTTCAAGTTTTTGCTGTGTTTGCGTTAGTGACATTTGTAAGCTCCGTAGCGAAGCTTTCTTTTTTACCGGCCATCTAGTGATTTGCAGTTCATTTTATTCAATAATTTGTTGTGGTGTGGATCTGCGGTGACATTATCAAAAACAATAGTCAAATCACCCACCCAAGTTCATAAATGCTCCAACCCTAAGCTTCGATAAGCTCGGTAGTGTAACTTTTTTTTGCCGGCCATCTAGTGATCTGCGGTACGAATTGTTCAATAAGTTGCTACGATTTGAATCTGCGGTTACATAAACATAAACAATAGTCAAATCAACTACCAAAGTCCATCAGTGCTCCAACCCTAAGCTTCAAAATCTTTGGAGCTTCTAAGCTCATAGTGATCACTTGAATCAAGTTTCTCTAAATTTTCAAACCTGATCGATCGTGAAGCTTTATCAATACCGTGGTTGTGATCTAGGCATTTGTCAGCTTTTTTGTCGTAGTGCTGCCAATATTGTACATTTACTTATAAAAGTGCTATCGGTTTTTCATATATTTGAAATTTGCCAATATTGTACATTTACTTATAAAAGTGCTATCGGTTTTTCATATATTTGAAATTTGTTTTCCTGGATTTTCATACATATTCTTTGATGATGTCGCTCTGTTCCGCCAATGCTTGCTGCGACAAAGCCGATAAAACACCCCTCATAACATGCTTTGGGTTTTGCGGACTATCATTTCACGCCAAGTGTGCAGGTTTCACTGCTCCCATGGGCGATTGTATCAATCGCGCGGACTCCGGCATTCATTACTACTGCGTTAAATGTCGAAAGTTCTCGATATCAACCTACGTTGAGAGACTCAGGGCCAATCTTCGGAACTTTGCTGCGCTCGAGGCTTCCTTCAACGTTCTTAGTAAGCAGCTTGAGGATTCCCGCAAGGAGACCGATAAGCTCCTTAAATACGCGTTAACGGAGCGTCCATCTACATCAACTTCACAAGATTCGCTGAACATCTGTGAAGCGACTACGATTTTATCTCCTGCTTCACCTGTTTCTCTTGAAATTCCTCTACCGGCTGGAATTTGCACTCGCAGCCAAAAGCAATTGCATTTAACCCAGGCCCAGCTGCAGCAGCTTAACTCTCAGGCTCGGCCTGTTCTTACATCGGCTGAATCGGTACCACCAGTGGATTTTCAACAAATGAACTCTCCGAGCTCACAGGCGCAAACTAACCCATCCTCCAAGCCTCCAGCTCAACGAAAACGTGTTTCACCAGTCCCACAAAGTGATATTTCCGCTAGAGATGCTAACGCCGTTTTAATTGCTACATCTTCCGACTCTTTGTTATCGGATCATGCACCGACTGCAGGTCAACCGAGATCTTCAACAGGTCTTTCTCAGCCTTGTCAGCCAGCTACTCTACCACGCCTGGTTGTTGCTTCGCCACCTTTGCATGTATTTGTATCGCGTTTCGCATACAATACTTCAGCAGAAGCAATCATGGATTACACCACTGCCAAACTTGGCTACTCACCACCTTTGCTAATCTGCAAAAAGCTGACACCTGATAACCTGCAGAATCAGGAAATCTCCTCGTTTAAAATAACGGTAACTGCTGGCACTGATCTTCTACTTCACAAAGGATTTTGGCCATCTGGAGTACTGTTTAAGGAATTCACCAGGAGACCTCGTAAAAATTTTCATCAAATAAAACCAAAAGTCTCCATAACGTAAGAACCTCAACTTCAGATGATAATGGGTGCTTAACTGGAATCAGAACCAATGGAATCAGAACTTTAGAAATTAATAAGATAAATCCAATTCATGTATACTACCAGAACGTTCGTGGACTTAGGACTAAGCTGAACACGCTGAATCTCTCCTCTACTCTTTCGTCTGATCATATAATCTGTTTAACCGAAACATGGCTAACAGTGGATATTTATGATAACGAGCTGTTTCCGTTTCATACTGTCTTCCGTCGCGATCGTGATCGAGCTACATCAGGTAAAAGCGATGGCGGGGGTGTATTGGTTGCAGTTCACGGTTCTCTTCAAGGAACATTCTGTATGGATTTCTCTCCTTCTCCTCCTGTTGAATGTATTGCTGTGCGTGTTACCCTTGCTCCCACAAAAATTCTCATTGTTTTTTCAGTATATGTTCCTTGTAATTCCTCAGTTACGGTTTATAGTAAATTTTTTGATGAGCTCTCAACCTACCTCAACGTTAGCTTTCCTTCTGCTTTTTCTTTAATATGTGGTGATTTTAACTTACCGAACCTGGTTTGGAATCATAACTTTTCTTCAATAATCTCTTCCAGCAATATTTCCTTAATAACCTCATCCTTTTTATCTTTGTGTTCACTCTCCCAAGTAAACTGTGTTCCCAATATAAATAACAAAATACTAGACTTCATTCTATCTAATATTCCCTCCAATAATATCAGTGTTCATACCGCATCCTTTCCCTACGTCCAAGCTGACTTACATCATCCTCCTCTCTCAATCGCACTTCATATCGATCTTCAGACATCTAGAGCTCCTTCTCGTCCCAAGCGCTTTAACTTCCATAAAGCTGACTTCTCTAGTATGATGGCGGAAATGAACTCGGTTAACTGGATCTCCTTTTCTCGCGGCCTCACTGTCAATGAGCTTGCCATAAAATTCCACAACTTCCTATCTAACCTTATCTCCCGTTTCACTCCATCCAGACGTCCTCGCAAGCCCAATGACGCTCCTTGGTTTCGTCGTGACGTGGCGTCAGCCCTGAAAGCTAAGGATGTCGCTCGAGCTAGATTTAAGCATACAGGCTCTCATGATGACTTCCTCGAATTTTCAAGGCTACGATCTTCTGCCAAAACGGCTGTCAATCAAGCTATCCGAGATTACTTTTCCAGCATTGAGTCCTCTATCTGTTCTAATCACCAAAAACCCTTTTGGTCGTATGTCCGTTCCCTCAAAAATTCCCATCGTTTTCCCGTTTCCATGTTCCTCGATAACGATACTGCATCTAATCCACGTGAAATTTGTGACCTTTTCGCAAAATATTTTTCTTCCTTCTTTTCTCGACATAATAATAACTTGCCCTGTGATATTCCCCGTGTTGCTTCACATTCCCTATCTTCCTTTTACACCAATCCTCTTGAAATTGAATCCTTACTCGAGTGTCTTGATGTCAATGTCGGTTGTGGTTGTGATGGTATCCCTAATCTGTTGGCCAAATCACTATCATCATCTCTATGTGTTCCTTTATCTATTATATTTAACCTCAGCCTCTCCTCCGGCTGCTTCCCTGACAGTTGGAAATCTGCTTATATTTCCCCCATCCACAAGTCTGGAGACCCAAGCTGTGTTTCCAACTACCGTCCAATCTCCCTCCTTCCTTGTTTTGGTAAAGTTCTTGAAAGAGTGGTTTACAACAGGCTGCTTCCTCTCCTCCATCCCTTCCTTGCTCCGGAACAGCATGGTTTTGTTAAAGGTAGATCCTCCACCTCTAATCTTATATGCTTTACTAACTTTGTTGCTTCTGCCTTAGACCAACGGAAGCAAGTGGATGTGGTGTATACCGACTTCTCAAAAGCTTTTGATTCTGTTGATCACGGAATTCTTCTTGCCAAGCTTCGAAGTTATGGGGTGTCAGGTTCCCTTTTGTCTTGGTTTTCATCCTATGTTTCTGGTCGTTCTTGTGTTGTATCTGTGCAATCCTCCACCTCTTCCCCTTTTTGTCCACTCTCCGGTGTGCCTCAGGGCTCTATTCTTGGTCCTTTATTATTCCTAGTCTTTATAAATGATCTCCCTTCTTTTGTTCGTTCTCCCTGCCTCTTGTTTGCGGATGACTTCAAGATTTTCAAAGTAATCGAATCTATCAGCGACTGCCTCCAACTCCAAAACGATCTTCGTTCTCTTTGCGACTGGTGCGCTACTAATTATCTTACTTTGAACATATCCAAATGTCATCAAATGTCCTTTACGTTTAAAACATCACCCGTAATATATTCCTACACACTGTATGGATCTTCCATCACGGTTGTTGATAATTTTAAGGATCTTGGTGTGCACTTTGATCCAAAGCTCAAATTTGACCTGCACATTGCCTATATAACCACCAAGGCTTCTCGTCTGTCCGGTTTCATCCTTAGATGCTCTTCTTCGTTTACTAGCATCGCTACCTCTCTCCATCTGTTTTTTTCACTTGTTCGTAGCATTCTAGAATATTGTTGACAAGTGTGGTCTCCCCGTCATAAATATCTTAACGAGGCAGTGGAATACGTTCAGCGTAGGTTTACTCGCTCCCTGTTGTTTAAATTCAATATCCCTTACTGTGAGTATAGTGATCGTCTATCCTTATTTCAAATTCCTTCCCTAGATTCCCGACGAGTGTTTCTTGACGAGTGCTTGCTTTTCAAGCTACTCCATTGCCCTATGCTCCTCGATCTTGGTCGTATGCTGTGTATGCGGAGCGTCAATCGATCGGATAGATTTCAACTAATGTTCTCCCTTCCCTTCGCGCGATCTGATGTTTATTTTAACTCGCCGCTAGTGCGTATCCCCAGGAAGCACAACGATCTTCAGCTTGGTCCTTTTCCGCTAACGTTCGCACAATTTAAATCACAAATTAAAGACTTAATTCTTAAAGTTCCTTATAATGTTTGATTTTCTTTTAAATTCTTTTAAATTTTTTTACTTTTTCGCACTTTCTTTTCATATTAACTTGCATATTGGCATTAATTTTTTGTAATTTCAAATATTTGTTTGTTTAATATTTTAAGTTATTTGTTAATTTTTCTTTTTTCTTTTTTAATATCTTTTTCGCTTTGTCTAATATTTCTATTTTTATAATTGGGCAGCAGCCTGTAAAAATGGGTTTGAATAAATAAATAAATAAATAAATAAATAAATAACCATGCTGCAGTTTGGTATTCTGCTTGCACTGCTGCCTGAACACAAAGCAAACCGGACACAAAAGACCAAAGATTTTTTTTTAGTGTGGTTCATCAATGATTGATCTTCCATTCCAATTAAAGTGGGCTATCTAATTCACCTCATCACTAGTGCCTCAAGTACATTCAATTTTTGCCCCCAAGTATATCCAACTGTCTTTTCTGCTCTATGTGAAAAACAAGTCAAAAACGCTCGCTACCCAGCACAAGTTCATCCACACATATGTATGTAACTAGCTCAACGTAGTCGAGAGCATGAGTCTCGGTGCTATCATGGTGAGTCAGCACAGAACTTACCCAAGCTGTGCAATTAATCATCATGCACGATTATTTTTCAGCTCAACGCTCATAGCTCTGTGCGGTACTCATACTATGATTGAACGGTTCACTGTTCTTGTTACCAGCTCATGGTTTCTTGAAATGAGCGAATGCAAAGCCTCCTGAGCGAAATGAGTTATTCAATGCACATTTATTGTGATGGTGCAAAGTCTAACTTGGAATAAGAATCTCAGACGGGCATGCAATTAGAGAAGTAATTCGATGGGCATGATAGCTATAAGTCTATAAATAATACGCTGTGGGAAATACTTCTGATTATGGCTTAGCACTGAGTGGTGAGTGGTTTTGATTGAATGAAATGTGCTGGCTCACATGGCTCAGCTGAATGAGTGGCTCATTTTGACTGGCTCAGTTCTGAGCAACTCACTACTGAGCAATAAACTCTCCATTATCAAATTGTCCTGTGACATTCGTTTTGATCCGCTATCTGAATTGGATTGTACATGTTCAGATGAATTTTGAGGGCAGGTCTAAAAAATCAGAAAATTTAGACATTTGCCTTACTTTCATTGTTGAATGTTAATCATGTGAAAATTTGATGGCAGTATCTCTGAGCAGAAAAATTACCAGAATACCCAATGCCGATAGCCTCTTGATAAGCCTACATACTTTTTCTTTACGTAGAAGTTTGTCTGTACTGTTTGTTAAGCTTTCTGTTTGGAGGTGCTCAAAAGAGAGGATCTGACTTTTCGCACACTTGAGATTCGTTTTTATACAACAACAGTTCACATGCTGATGCAATCATTACAGTTCGCTGATCCTCTTTTTGCAAGACCAAGTCTCCGCGCAATGTTTGTTGTTTCCTTGAATGGACCGATTTTAATGCGTAGAAGAAATGCAGAAAAATCGGCATAAACTATCACAGCAGATGAATTCGAAAGCCGCAGATTGGACAAATTAAATGAGTTTGTCGATTTTATCAGCTGTTTAATCAGTTGGACTGTCCAATTTTCGAAAGTGTTTGTATGATCGATTCAGTCATCATATTTCTTTTGGTTCCTGTCTGACTGCTAATTTTTCTTATAATCATATAAGTAAACACATTTTTTATACGGACAAACAGGTTTTAAATACTTTAACGATGATATAAGGTCAATTGTAAGAGAGATATATATTGTCGAAAAAAATCCCGGGTAAATTAGTCAACAAATATCGAGTTGAAGCCTTACATGTTGGCTGATACTTTTGAGCTTTTGAGTTTATTTGGAAGATTTTATATGGATCTTCAATTTATGATTTAAATTTAAGATTATTTTCAAAGATAGTTTTTATGGTGTTGTTTTCTTCGAAGTGAGAAGAACTCATTTTAAAATCAAAGACCGAAAAATGGAATCAATTAGTCCCGACCTAATTGACGTTTTTAAAAAGGATATGACATGTATTTATAAAAAAATGAAAGGATACTTAAGCCGGTCGCTAGAGCTGCGCTAGAATTGGTTGCAAGATATTCCTCAGCGCGAAGTTTTTTTGAACTTTGGGAGTGCTTCACTGACTCAGCGAACGAAATCCAGTTTGATTCTAAAGCGTTCACTCAGCTGATTCAGAGCAAACAAACTTGCCAACGCTGAACGCAAAAGGAGAATATATTGGGTCCGATCATGACACGTGGGACGAAAGGTTTCGAAAATCGTGTTCTGCCTTTCGCAAAGTAGTTAATTCTACCGGCTTTCAGCCTCACTTCTTCATGTTCAGATACCATCTTTTTCCAGCACGCCTCAGAGTACATCTCACTCAGAAGCCAACAGGATTTTGTATACGCAGAAGCTCAATTACGCTGTACGAAACACAAAAAACAATTGGCATAGAACCACATTAAAGCCAAATTAAATGAAACCTTTAATAGGAGGGCTCAACTCTACAATTCACAAGACAGACTACGAGCACTTTTTTGGGCTCAACGAGTTTTCGTCCGCAATTTTCCAGTGAACAACGCAGCAGAACGCTTCCGAAGACACAGACCAAACAAATATGAGTTAGAAGATGCGAGTGGGAAACTGTTGAGAATGGTCCACTTTAAACACTGCCAATACAGTAATACAACCTTGAGTTTTTTGTGGATCGGGTCAGATTGCAATTTATGGTTATTTGCCTGGCTGGCCTCAGTGTATGGTTTGCCCCCACGAATGTTGAAGTGAAAGACGACAAATGTCGATTGTTGCTGGTTCCGCTGAAAACCTGCACTCGGCGGGAGGCGCTGGCTAATGCGATATTGATGATCAACTGAGTGGGGTTATGCATGGATTAGAGTTCGGACGGTAGATTCTGGACAGAAACAAGAAAAGTAGATTTTGTAGAGGATTGGCTGGCGGTTGTTGTTTTGCGGACGGCAAAGAAGAGGAGTTTGGTTTGTCTTGGATGAAAAAAACCAAGGCGAGGATGGTGAATTTTATTGAATTGGGTTACCTAAAAAAGATAACTCATAATCAAACAAAAATATCTCTCAAATACCCGAACGTAATCCAACGATAATTTGTGAGAATGCAATTACTTCACATGTAAATGACCAGATTCCATTGTTGACTTTTCGAATTGACTAGATTCGATTTTGTTAGGTTAAACTAGCCATGTTTGTACACAACTTTAACAAATCACTTATCTGAATATTGTTTGAAAAAACACCATGCACAATTTTTTTTCTCGTGAATGAGGAAACCTTAGCGTTGATCGTCAGCCTCACCACTATCACATACTTTTGATGAAGCAATTGTATGCTCAAAAAGACCACAACAGCAATGAAATAATGCATGAATGAAAAAAAGCAATACATATAGCTCGCAATGTGAGACCCTCCACATTTACCACATTATCCGAGAACCATTATTTATACTAAAAAAAAAAACATACATTCAATTCTTTGTGCAATAAAAGCAGTAAATATTCATTAGAAACAAACTTTGCCTGGGAGCCCTAATTATCTACCTTATCTGTCTATTACTGCAATAAACTAACTATAGGTTATACTATAATAAACTATAGATTACACTATTTATTAATCTGAAGAAGTCAGCATATCATCCTCAAAATAACGATAGCCGTGAATATAACGAACTATTCTAGATTTTAAAGGAAAAAATATTCTTTATTTAAAATTATGTAGTTTTGAGAAATAAAAAAAGCTTAACTACGTGCCTCTCATAGCCGTTAGACAATTTTACCGATTTTGTGTTTTTGGGGTTGTGTGTTTGTTTTTGAAGATGTTTTTTGTTTGATTGTTTGTTTATCTTTTCGCATATTTTTTGTACGTTTTTGTTAGTTATTCTACAATTGTTGATCGTCCCTGCTCGTCCTCGGCTGGTAATAGGGGCAAACATTTGAAAAATAACAAACAAAACGAATCTGGAAAACTAACTAGAACCTGTGGAACATTAAATTACACTGAACTAATTAATCTTTTCGTCCGACGTTCGAACAAATAAATTTGAGATATTTTGGCTTTATTCGAGCTGAAAACAGTGAAAGCTCTATTTTCAAAGGAGGTCTGGAGAATTTTAAAGCACATGGTCGGAAACTTTCCGGCACATGAGTACTTGAATTAAGAAGATTATTGCATCTGAAATACACGTACAATAAACTCACGTTCAGAGCAAGGTCAAAAACTACCTCAATTTCGAGATAAAGTCACAATCACATTTGCTTTGGATGGAGGAACAACAAAATTTATTTTCTCTTTGGCAACAGGAGTCGATAAAGAGAATTTCCAATACTATTAGCACTGATAATAAACGCAAAAAATTTCGGGAAAAAACACGATTAACATTCGAATAGTTGACATCTTGCAATATGAAAAACTATTAAAAGGATTAAATTGCAACTTTAAAGAAATTTGCATCAAAACCTTATCTTTTTTTTTAAAAAAAAGACTACTAAATTTTCTGTTTTTTTTCCTGCAAAGCAAGATTTCCTTGAAATATTACTTGCTGGTACAAACATTTCCAAAATATACTCTAGCAAAACTCAACCAACAATTCATCCTCCAATAAACAAAACTCAGTTCCACCTAACTCTCAACTTCCGAACAAAATGCAATTGCGACTATTTCGCTACTCTTGCTTTTCATACTCTGTCCATATTTGAGTTTGTCTTGACACAGGTAACATTAGGATCATTCTGACTACTTCTTGACGACAACAAAAACATTCAACTTTTTCGTCTCTCGGCTCGAGAAATTGCATGCACAAATGCAATAGAAGCGCTTTTCTCTAGCTTGTCAAAGTCAACAGTTATGCAATTTGTTTCGGTTCCGAAGTCAATTTACATTTTCTTCTATAATAGACAACCGAGCAGTAGCAGCATAACATGCATATATGTATAATATATCCATTCAGAGACATGAATGCCAACAGAAGACTAAAAAACATTGAAAATTCAAAAGGAAGTTGCTGAATACCACACTACGAGCCATAAACAGAAATTCAACTTCATATAATGCGCATACTTTGAAGGTATCCATCTATGATTCTTTGTATGCATAGCTCCTGTCTTCGTTGCTTTCTTTTTTATCAATGCTCCCGTAGAGGAAAGCATTAGAGTTCGAGTGGTTTTCCGAAGAACGAAATAAATATGAACGTATGGAGCAGCAGCGACGACTAAGACTGATGATGCATCAGTGCACAATTGGTCAGGTCAAAAACCTTGATTGGTAGCAAGCAGAATAAGTGTTTGGTTGTATTGCATTTACTTTTGTTTGAACCGTGATTTTCTTGAATTGCCGGCTTTTTTTTTTCAAGTTTATATGCGGTTTCTCTGCTCGGGGATTTAATAATAGGCTAACTGTACAACGGAGAACTAGAGATATTCGAGATTGGAACAAGTGTGTTAATTAAGTGCATGAAAATAAATAAGTAGATTCTATAGGTTATTTACATTTCTGAGAACTATGAATTATAATTTTGAATATTAATCATGATAACGGTATTTTTGAAATTGAAGTCAGCCACAGATACTGAGTTGAGGTAAATAATTGTTGAAATATACCAAAATATGAATGTGAGATAAAACACATTGGCAAACCACAGTACTGGTATTTCTTACACAGAAATCCTTACGAATGAAGCTTCGACACTTACCTGAAAGAAAATAGAAAAAAAAACGTTACAATGTTTATTGTTAGTTTGAATAAAAAATTATCATTGCAAATAGTTTAAGAATAATAATAAATTATTATTTATATTTATTATAATGTAAAAATTTTTCAATCAAAATTATTTGCATTATGATGTGAATTTTGATTGACAGCTTATTTTAGAGAAAAATATTAGAATTGAAATTGAATTGGTTTTTGTTTTCAAAACTTCATCCGCAAACTCTTATTCGCTTCACATTTATTTGAGCACTTTTATTTTGGCTCTATTATTTTAGCACTTCTAGTGATGTAGTTAATTTGTATTTACGTTATGCATCTTCGGTAATGCTAGATGATCTAATCTGGGCACAACTTAGCTTTCGCTAATATGCTATTCTCTGATCCTGATTATGATCTTCGCACTGGGCTGTTAGTGTTGACATTCTGGATCTAAAAAGTTGCTGATGAAAGCCTCCGAGTTACCATTTTTATCTCTGTACTAATATCGTGTCGGATCTGAGAAAGCGCTCTTAGTTTCGTAGCTATTAAATCAGTTCAATAGAAATGAGCTCCTGCTCAGCACCGATTCAGCTCTAAGTACTTATTCTCATAAAGTTTTGTGTCAACCCGTGCATGGTCTCCCTGCTCTGAATAAATAAACATGTAACCCTTCTGGTGACTAAGATAACTCTGCTCGCTAAGGCGTCAGGCCGAAAAGCGGCGTGCTACGGGACCTGCGGGTTCGAATCCCGCCAATGCCATGGCTGTAAGTGTGAATGCGTGTGATTGTCTATGAGGGTGGCAGAAGTAGCCAGAAAACCTGTTTCACAGTCCATATGTCTAGAAACTTTGCAGAAATAGCTTCTGGGCTTGCTCCACAGACCTCTGGTAACCACATTTTCTTCCCTAGCTTGAACCTTCGCAGTAACAAGGCAACAACGCCGAGTACTGATGAGAAGAAGGAGCCTAATTATATCGAGCTGAGCCCAATCAAACCGACAAGGGCAGCCACTGCAAGTACCTCAGGTGCCGCCTGCACTAGAGACACTAACTCCTTTATTAACTCTGCTCGTGGATGTATAATTCGAGGTAGTGCCTAACGAATTCTAAAGAGATTCAAGAACGCAGCCCGAGACAATGTCCGATAAGGACAAGGAAGACCTTCAAGTAGGTGGAATCAAATACGATTTACGACAGGGTAACGTGCGGGGAGAAGGCGACGTAACTTGAAAAGACGTAAAATAAATCATACTAATCTGTGGACTGGAAACATTCATAAAAGATGAAAGGATACAATTTTCCGATGCCGAAATCATATTCAAAATGAAAACGTCGTGTTGCGGGGCAAAAGCGTCGCTGTGAATCGAAAAGTGACGTAAGTGTGAAACGACTTAAATCGAAGCATCGTAAATCGGCGTACGCCTGTAAAAGAATAAGACTTAGGCTCCTGCAAGATTAGCCGCTAAAAAACAACAAAAGCTGATGAGAAAGAAACCAAAGAAACGCAAGAAAGTCTCCCCTGGAATAACTCCGTCGTTGCAAACAATGCCTGTATGGCAGTAAAATCGATCGAACCATCTCATTGGATAACGTACAGTTAACTGGCTTCGACGACATGCTTAAAGCACATTCTGGGTCACCACTTAAAGTCGGGTGGAATCAAAACCCAGTCAAACCAATAGCCTGTCAGAATCAGCGGTCTTGTACAGACTCAGAATAAGCAGGTGCAAAACTGGAAGTAATTCCAGATTAAGAGTAAGCGTAAATCCAGGCCATGGATCCCCACTAAACCTTTACCTAAGGGCATTAAGACAATTATAAGGCTGAGTAGTAGTAACGGATCAGTAAGCCAAGGTTCCTTATCGCCATTAACGAAGAATCCCGTCCAATGTCAAAAGCCCGTGACTACAGGATTGGTTACGAGTACTAGGTAACCTTCAAGTCTCCACGCGAAAGGATTCACCCTCTTCGAAGAGAGAAGTTAAGAGTGTCACATTTAAGGAAAAAGCTGCGGAATACAGCCGTCTGATATACTTGAGTTTTGTTCAGGAAAATCTGCATTGGAGAATGCAGTAAGTGCGACTTCAACCTCTGCGTTAGATAAATCTGGTGAGGAAGAGATGACCATCGGATCGAACGACTCTTTTGACAGAACCGTAGCAAATAAAGGTAAAGGTTCTTCAAACTAACCTTCACCATTCCAAGGCAGCTTTGGCTGTTCTTTCTTCATTTATGTAAACACGTAGAGGAGATAGTTCTAATCTAAGAACCATGGGTCGTGAAGGAATGGGTTTACGGGATATTGGCGGATACAGTCTAGTTTTACATGCATCTTCAGGCAAACCAAGAGCCGATATTCTCATCAAGCAGTCCACAAATGGCCTTGTTCTGTCAAATTTCGATGAATAGGGCTATGTTACTATTGCGGTCGACATAAAACCGAAGTCCTTTTGGGTCACTTCTTGCTACATGGCAGTGTAATAATAATAGTGTCACAGTACCCGCGAATGCATGGTGCATCCCGATAATATTAGAAGCAGACGCGATCGCACATACTGAATTATGGGGCAAATCGGATACCGACCATACAGGGGAGTCATTGTAAGACTTAATCTTGTCTAGTTATCTTGCCACAGCTAGGCAATGGCTCAAGCTAAAATTGACAAGTAAGTACTCTCCGCACGTTATCACGAGGTGAAGCGTCTTTCAGGAATGTTTACTGTTAGACCACATGCACGTGGCATTTACATTTGGGGGGATTGCAAGATTTTGAGGCAGCTTCATACTTGAACTTGAAAAGACCTGATTGGAAGAAATTTCGGTCAGTTTTCCACACTGAGTTAGACCACGTTTCGGCGATCGCCAATCGAGCAGATCTAAATAAAACAGTGAAATCTCCAAACGTTGCTGCGAGGGCCAGTGACTCAACTAGATTCATGGAGAAGTTGGAGCCCCAGTGTTGGAGTAGTGAGGCTTAAGCTCTTCAAAGTGAATGCAAGAAGGCGTTTAACCTGGCCAAAAAGGTCAATGACGATTAGTCAAATTACAAGGTTAAATTAAGATTATTTAATAATGCCGTACGTAAGGCAAAAAGGACTTCGTGGAAATCTTTCTATAAAAATATCGAAGATATCAATCAAGCCGATCGCCTGCAACAAATTCGGAGTTTAAAGTATATAGTTTCAGGTTGCATATAAAGGTCCGACGGAAGCTGGACTCAAATCAGCTAAAAAAATGTTAAGGGCTCTGATGTTCCTGGAAGTGAGCAAACATTTCCAACAATACAGTTGGAATTACACAAAAATGCAATTTCGACTCCTGTAATTTATAGTGCACACTTAGGATGGATTAGTGCCAGAGGGTATCTTCCCGGCTGATATTCAGCAAACATTAGAGCACAATATAACTTGACTCATGGTCATATACAATGCCGACTTAAGACTTTTGAGCAGTATCAGTTGGCAGGAAACGAGAGTTGTGCTCCTTCCTAAGGCAGGAACGGTTTCGCATGCTAAAGTAAAGGAAGTATTCTAGACCAATTTATCCAACTTCTATTCTACTGAAGATTTTAGAGAGGGCTGTGGAATATTGGATAACTAATGCCTTAAAATCTGTTCTGATCTCGAAATCATAGCATGCCTGTACGATCGGTAAATCTGTCAAAAATAGCGCTGCATACTTTAACGGAAAAAAGTAATCCCCTACAACTCTCGTACGGGTCTAGGGGTTAAAGCTGGTAGAGAGCTTCATCACACATTTACAATCAATGTTAATACGAGTGTCGAATGATTAGTCCCACGACTCACTTAATCCCTGATTAATTCAGATTTCTATTCGGAGCTAGGTGAACTCAAAGCTTGGTGCATTGTTCTTCGTCCGAACTTGGGTTCAAACCAGGGAAGCGACATACAGGCTACTCAAGCTTAACGAAACTGATTGGAAAATCCCCTGTCTGCAAGGAGTACGAGCTAGCTACAATTCTGGATATCCAGGGAGCGTTCAATATTGGGCACCCTGAGGTGACTATGAATGTTCTCCAAAACCAGTATATCTATTCGCAACTGGTAGAACTTATAAATCAGATACTCAGAGATCGAACTTTAAATTCGTCTTTAGATAGCTGAACCAACAAGCGAGTGGTAAATACCAGCATTCTTCAGAGCGGTGTTTTGCTTCGCTTGCTTGAAAAGAGGTTGTGAAAAAGCTTGATGAAACTGGATGCAAAGTGGTAGCTGGATGCAGATGACATTGTTATTGCCATATCAGGATAATTTATCTCGAGAGATTAAATTATTCCTTACATAAATGATGCAAAGAGTGTGGCCTAAATGCCAACCCTGACAAAACAGAACTGTTGCTCCTCACAAGTATAAGGGTCCAAGCAAACACCAAGCTTACCGAAGTATAACGCATAAGGCCCAGAAAATAAAGTTAAATATCTGAGAATAGCCGTGGACCTTAAACTCATGTGGAAGGAAAATGTACCAAAAAGAGCTCGCAAGAGATTGTGTTACATTGAATATAATATTGCCAAACCTTCTCTAGTTCCATGACTTGGAACCCAAATTTCAAGCAGGAATGAATGGCAATGGCGATCGCCTCTATGAACAGATCTATTGACATATATACTGATGGTTCCAAACTGAATGACAGAGTGGAGTGTGGCATAATTTCCAATTATCCAAATTTGAAGCTGTTTTTAAGCTTACTGGACCAATGCAGAGTCTTTCAGAGGGAAGTGTTGGCGATTCTCTGATCGGAGCAGGTGTAATCAGATGCTCGAAGTGAATTCTTGTATTTGCACTGACAGCTAATTTATAGTATCTTGGTTAAATTTAAACCATCTTCAGCTGGTCCTTCTCTCCGCTTAGCAAAATATTGTCACATTCGACGACGCAGCTGTTTTGGGCGACAGGACATAGGGAACTGCAAAGTTGTTGAACTTGCGAAGACTGGAACACTTTTGCTGGAACATTTTTGCCGGAGGTGTCTTGCAGTATCCTCATTAGTACACCGAGGATTTCAGTTAAACTGACCATCGGTCAGTTTAACTTAAGGGATGCTATGAGTCCAAGAAGGAATACTCTACCGGTGCGATCGCAAGATAATTGACGAACATTTTTAACATCGGCCGCACTAGGAACCACATGAACTAGGAATGGGGATTCCTTAATGTAGCGGTGGCTATCTCGACTGGATATTGTCTGTTTGAAAGGGATGCTCTGCGAGGAGGAAGAAGAAACAGTTATTAATCTCTTCTTCGAGTATTTGGCCATTGCAAGGGAAACGAAGCAGCTTTTTGGCTTCGGTGAACTTGTTGTTGTGCGTTAATTAATGCGGTATCACAATGGGCCTATGTTTGACAACGTGAGCCTTCTCCGGAGTCTGTTTGGAGGAGTACTCATCTACTTATATGGGCATTTATAAAATTTCGTTCGTCAATATCTCAAAAGAGAAGTTGAATCGTTTATTAATCCCGGCGATACAAGTAAACGCCTGAATTTAGACCGTTTTTCAGAAGTTTATTTAAAATAGAAGGAATAAATGAATCGTTTTGAAAGTGCTCATGTTTATTCATTACATATTCAAATACAAGAACCTGATTTTATTTAATTTTTGGTTTCAAAATCGCCGCCGTAGTAACCAATCTCCTGAACCCTCGCGGCGAAAGGCATCAATCGGCGGGATTTTTAGCATCAGTTGCGGCAATTTGAAATCAAAAAAATGGGCTGGAGTGTGTTTATTAAACATGTATCTTCTAGTTGAAAGAAATTTTTGATCCTTTTTTTCAACAGTTTTTGGGTCGAAAATGCTAAATTTTGAAATTTTTTTGGCATTGTTGAGGTTCAACTAGAAGCTTAGGTTATAGAAAAAACGTGAAACAAAATAGTGTAGTTTTGACACACAGAAACTCTATGATTATAGCGACTTACCAACTAATCAGCGATTCAAGGCACAAAAGTCCTTCAGTACGTTTATTTTTTAGATGGTAATTTGACTATTTATGCAAAATAAAAGAAACTCGAATTTTTGAAAATTTTACATGTATTGCCAGCCTTAATTCATGAAAATTGTTGGAAATTTTTGGATTGAACATCCCAATCAATATATGGAGCGTAGCTACATGTTATTGACTGCAAGAAAATATTGTTTAATCGCGGTTAAAACTTTTTTCTAAACACATATATCACACCGATACCGTTTCAAATCATTGAAGACATCACATTCCTTTGGTATGCGAGTGTATTGTTTTGAAACTACAAGCTTTAAATTTTCAGACTTTAATGTCTTGTGTCTGTTTACAACACAAAGTATAAAGCGTAACGCAACCGTAACGCGAAACCTTGTAACCATGTATTCATATGAATTAATTTGCGATCGCTGCAAAACCAACATAAATCGCAACATTTACGTAATCGTCACGCGAAACATCACCAATGTCTAGCTTTTGGATGACGTTGTGTCAAAGCCCAATGACTTGTTAAAACTATTATAAGTGCATTGCGATCATTATGATTGACAGTGTGCATGTAGCGTTCATCGTAAATGGCACCAACGCAAACTTTTGCCTACGTTTACGCTACACTGCGCTACGTCCATCGTAAACAAGACAAAACTTTTTAATGATGTTATTAGTTTACATTATTCTATCAATAAACATATTTCTCTGAATTGAAACATCATATGCAAATAATAGCCTTGAAATAACATATATTTATCTCCAGATACAGACCGAACATTCTAGATATGCTATGCATCAAATTGCGCCAACAAACTGACGTAAATAAAACATAAAACGTGACATCGAATTTACGCATTTTACTATCATTTATTCATCCCTTGACATAAAATTGATGATAAAAGTCGTAAAATCGCTCGAAAATGTAATAGCACGAACGACAGATAAGATGAATTGAACAACCAAACCAAAATCAAACATAGTCTAGATTGCCGCCAATTAAAACACGGCGTATCTGCAAACAGAACACTCAAATCAACTTTGCGTTAAAAATAATTTGGTAGATAAGGTTTATAGCTAAGGGTCGATATCAACGACAAATCGCTTGATAAACACATAAAATTCAAGGCAGATGTTTCATGCTTTCCATAGATAAATATCGAATGTGGTATAAATAGAATGCAAGAGTTAAATACAGTTGGTAACATTAAGAAGATAAAGAAATGATAGACAGTTTTATTCATAGTTGCTTATGTTTGGAATTTACATCAACCCACAATGGGCGCCATTTAATTCACAAGGGAAATTATATAACTACTTAAATTGCGGCTTTTTGGGCATATTATCCTCTAGAAATGAGTTCCGCTACCTCGCGGTTGGGCCAGCAGACCAATTTCTTTAAATAAGCAGAGCACAGCCAAGTTTTCAAATTGCCATTTCTTAGTTGGATACAATCATCGACACTTCAAGTGTTGATTAAAAACTCACAAAAAATGTGCTTATCAGTCTCAACAGCGAAAAAAAAACCAAAACATCATTATAATGGAACCAACCACCAATATTTCCGTCAACATACCCGTTCTTCATCACAGCTCAGGCGCTCTCCGAATTTCTGAAAAAATCTCGAATTCACAGCAGTGTAAATTGGAATAGATATAATCTCATGTCCTTGCTATACTACTACTATCATTATCATTTCAAAATCTATAATGGCTACTTTCTGGTTTATTCCAGATTTTTTTCGCGATAAGTATCGTCGCCCCCCTGTGGATGCGAGAAAAGGAAGCAAGAAAATGCCTTCCGGCATTCACTTCGCACATACACGCTGTGTCGAAGCGTCGCTCACCATACGCTGTTATCGTTGTCGCCGCTGTCGTCGTCGTCATCGCCTCCACTAGTAAAATCTAAAGTACATGTCCTTGTCGACATCTCGCGTTCACATGCCTATTGTCCTCTCGACGACCTCGTTTAGTTCGTGGGCATACTACTATGTTTCACTTGTATACTAACTGTATTACTATTCTTGTAGACACATCGATATGAGCTCGTGGAGCTTATATGGAAGAGCCTGGCAGGCTCCCATCATCGGGTGGCTTTGAGTGATGGCTTTTTGAGGACTCGAAGGCCATAAAAATCGATTTGTTCTTTCGTATGTTACCAAATGCTTTTCGGTTGTCTTGTCAATTGATGCTTAGTGTAAGTTTAGAGGCTTGGCGCCCCCCAAAAAAAACTTATATGTGTATGGAGAGGCGAAAGATAGTGATGGGAAGTGGATGTGGTTGGAAAACCCATAAATATACATATGCCTTAGCTTTTACTAGCTTGTTGTAGAGTATGAGGCGAGAGTTTCGACATATTGAGTGACTGTCGTTGTCAGGTTTCTGTCATCACTCTTGGAAAAAATCTTAAATTACATTACTAGGGCTATCGTCAGCTTATTGATTTAGTCTTCGATGCTTGTTTGGTAAGCAGGGTGGTGCAGATATTTGCTTTTAGTTTGTGTGCCTTTCATCAAGACTTAGAAAAACACGTGGAGTGTTTCAGGCTATATATAGTTTGAAACTGTTCGTGAATGACACGAGTGTCAGGTTTAAGAAATTTTGATGGTATTATGGTTAACAAACTACAACATTTAGTATATAATATTAAAGCTTATGCACATGAATTACTCAAGCTACAGTTTTTGAAAGTATGCTGGTAAAAAAGTATTTACATCTGTAGGGGCCTGTCGTAATAATTATTGCAGAAAAAATATGAGACCATAACGAACTGCTTTAATTTCAATACAATTTTTTTTTTTCAGGATATATCTCAATTTTATGACAGATTTCAATATTTGGAGGGTCTCCATCAGTCTAACGTTAATGTAAATTAGACCTGTTATTTATACTGTGTGATTTAAAAGCTGTTTTTTCTTAATAATTTTTAAAGACCAATCACCTTCTTAATTAATTATTTAAAATCATTTTTACTTTTTCGTACGTTACTTTATATCAAGCTTATTTACCATACGAAGTGGATACTTTGAAATCATACAAAGTGGAGAAATTGGATAACATTTTCCTACCACTTTAGCGCAACTAACTTACGAAAGATAATTTCGATAGCAGCTCATTGAATTTCTTCTGCAATGGATAAGACTCTTCTTAAAGAATTCAGGCTGCCAGGTGCTTTAGTGAAGTTCACTTCAAGACCTCGTGAGAATTTTGATTGCAACACAAAGCGTAACTTTTACTGTTAAATGTAAAGGAACTTTTAGTGTACCTGGTCTAGCTATAAATTCTGTCCCTATATTTTAAATTGAAATATTTCAGTAATCGAATGGCATATGATACTCAAATGTTTTATCAAGACATAATTAAGTCTCGGTTTGCTACAAAAGCCTCAGTTGCTCTCATAAATCTGAGCTGACAACATAGAGTATGTTGTCAAAGAGAATCTGTCTTGGTAATAGCGCTGCACAAGTGTAATAAAACGCCACTTGAAATTTTCAATTTGTTAAAACCGCTCGGTAAAAAAATCGTCTACCGTACAATCAAAAGATTCACCGAAATGTCTTCTGCCGCAGGCACCCTTCTGAATCAAGGATACCAGCAGTGATCAAAGCCGTTTGCTGAGCGAATTCGAAGAAAATTTCTCCGAAACAAAAAAAAACATGTCGGGAGGGATTCACATTTTACTTAGGACCATGTCTCGCATCATAAGACAAGACTAAGCGCTTATCGACGAAGTACTGCACATCGCTTGATGGCAACTTTACGCCATATTAGAGCGACCAGAGCAAAGAAGTCATGGCAGCAGCACGCAAAACGTAGTTATCGGTAAATTCTCTTTCCGTAGAAAAAAAATTCAACCGCCAAAATGACAGAGTCTATGCACACAGACCTCAAGACGCTTCTGAAAAGGTTGGCAAAGTAGAAAGAGGCCAGCACATGGCGTCAATCATGACTTGGCAGGACGTGTGGTATGAGGGGATCACTAAGCTCCATCTTTGTGAAGATGTTAAAACAAAAGTAGCTACTACCACACGGATATTTTGGAGCCCGTAGCTAAGCCATTGACCCATACGTTATTTTCCAATAAACATTTAATATTTCAACAGGACTCAGTGCCTGTACACAGAGCGCAAACCACGCAACATTCATTAGAGGACAATTTAACCGATTTTATTGCCTTCTAAGATTGGCCCTCTGGTAGTCCTGACCTCAACCCATTAGCTTATAAACTATGGGACGTTTTAGAGCAGAAAACCTGTTCGAAGCCTCATCGAAACATTGATCCGTTTAAGTGTGATTTAGAGGCAGCAGCGGCATTCATACCTCTGGAAACACTATGTGCGATGATAGACGAGTGGTCGGATCGATTGAAGAAGTGTCTGAAGACAAAAGGGGGGCACTACGAATTAACGCTATTTTTTAATAATTAAATAGGCAATAAAGAGATTATTTCAAATACCAATCATATAATATCAGATTTTATCCTTTCAAACATTTCATTCTTCCTTCATATAACCCAGCAGGCTGCCTCCGTGTTTTATGTCCCACCTGACGCGCACCATTTCCTGCTTGTTGATCGACTTTTTTCAATTCAATTTATACCATTGCATTGAACAAGCGAAAAAATAGCAACTTTCAAGACAACGGATGTAACACTAGAAAGATACACAGTATATATTTCAAAGTCGCTATCTTTAGCCCTTATGAGGTTTCACAAACCTTTGCCAAATATTTTTATCAATTCTTTTTCCGGTAATCTTCAGTCTCACCCTATGTTTCCTTGCTTGCAAATTTTTATATTTTCTATGCTAACTGGTTCTTTAGAAACCGCTTTCATACTCAATTCACACAATCTCAAAATTGCTAGCGAAGCCACTTTGATTCCGGTCCAATGAAAGTTGGACCGGAATCAAAGGAAACCATATTTTATCGATTTAAAAATCTAATCAGACTGCATTTCAAACTACTAGCTAATAACCTTTCTTCAATGCTTTTGTAAAGTACTCGAAAGCGTTCCTTGTTCCTTGTTATTCAATCCTTTTTGCCTTTGGATGGATTCATCAACGGCAGATCTTCTACATTTAACCTTATAGCTTTCTCCAACTCGGTAGCCTCTGCTATAGATTTACAGGAACAAGTCGAGGTTGCTTACACTGACTTCTCGAAAGCATTTGATTCTGGTGATCAAAAACTTCTTCTTTCGAAGCTACAATGTTTAAGCATTGCCGATTCCTTCCTATCCTGGTTTGCTGGTCGTACTTGTACTTTAAATGTGCTTTTTCCTGATCTTCTGCATATTGTTCTCTTTCCAATGTTCCGCAGGGTTCAATTTTTGGTCCTCTTTTGTTCCTCGTATTTATTAAAGACCCTTCTTCTGTTAATCATTCATCCTGTTTTCTGTATGCTGATGATTTCAAAGTGCTCACAATAACTGAGTTGAAAGTTTTGTTGAGCTTATTGAAATGTCATCTTATGTCTTACACATTTAAAACGCTCCCTTTAATGGTCTCCAAACTCTCTTTATGGTTTCGTTTCACTTTTACTGATAACTTTAGAGACCTTTGTACGATTTTCGATTCTAGACTTAAGTTCGATCTGCATATGCCGCATATCACACGCAAGAGTTCTCGATTGTCCGGTTTTGTCCTTAGATCTTGCTATATTTTATTTTGGTAACGTGACTACTTGTGTTTAACTGTTTTGTTTTTTAGTTCGAGTGTGTTCAAGCATTGTTCTCTAAATTCTGCAGTTCTTTATTGTTTAAATTTCACATCCTTCGTTGTGAAAATGACAATTACTAATCGCTGTTTCAAATTCCGTCTTTCGGAACGAAAATCATTCTGATCGATCATATGTCAATTTTAATATACTCTTCGCGTGAACTGACGTATACTTTCATCACCATTATTGCATGTCCCCTGGAGACACGATTCATGTGTTATGCCTTGGCTTAATTCACGATTGATGCTACCTATGCGCATTCTCTTTTATATAATTATTATTTTTATTACTATTATTATTATTATTACTATTATTATTACTATTTTTATTACTTTTATTATTATTAGCATTATTATTATTACTATTTTTATTACTATTATTATAAGTGTTATTATTACTACTATTATTACTAATACCAGTAATATATATTTTTTTAGATTGATCTTGTTATTTATTTTCGGGTTATTATATCATATTTTTTGGATAGTCTTTTTTTATGCCGACCTCTGGCCTGTAAAAATAGTCATTAAATTCTTTAAAGGCCTATTAGATTCGCCTACAGTAAGTGATTTTTACATATCTAAATACAGCGAGACAAACAAGAAATTGGAGCCCCTTGAAAACACTAAAAGACAATACTTTCGTAGCATTGCTGTTTTCCGTTATTTCAGAGTATCGGATTTACGTCGTCTATGTCACTTTACGACACGTTCAAATGCCGCTCTTCGTCAGTAGCTGGCTAAGTCATATTTGCCAAGTATCTAACGTGTCTACTACTCTACTCCTATTACAATCGTGACTGCCTGTGCATTTTTTTCGTTTCACGCATACTCATCCTCCCCCTTGTCTCCTTCCTCCCTCGACATATGTTCGCATGAGTTTTCCACATGTATCAGAGCTAACTTGACTGTTTAGTTGGTGGAGCTTCAAACCGATTGATTAATTGCAGTATAGCTGTTATTGACAGACATTCGATACTTTCAAGTGCAACAAAGCCCTCGACAGCTAAGCGTAGAGAGGGATTTTATTGCTTGGTTCTTCTTTTTTTTCAATATAGGGCACACATGGAGATTTTTTCTCTGTCGTATCTGTCGGTTAGTCTGACTGATGACCGTGAGTTTTATCAGTGGTTTTTCAAAGTATATGAAGCGTTCTGAGTTACTCATTTCCAATACAGAAAATATTATAACAAAATACTGTAATACTAGGGTATTTTTTCGATTTTTCATTTCGACAAAAATTAACCGCATTAAAAATAATGAAATCAAATCTGTTAAAATATAAGTAAATTAAATTATGAAACAAACATCTAAAAAAATAAAAACCCAAATCTTAGAACCGAAGATTTGCTAAAGGGTTTTGATCTGAGTCTAATCCTATCTTATGAAGAAAGTTTTGAACCTTCTTGACTTAATTTTTTATTTTTCGACATATTTCAAAAATTAAATCCTATTTAAATCAAACTTTGGATATTCATAAAATTTATTTTAATAATTAAGAGATTACTTAAATATAGTTATTTATCATGTTCAGTTCAGAGCCACTGTCACTAGTTAAGCATAAAGAACGTCCATAACTCTCATGACTAAACCATTTTACAACCGTTGCACAATGCTCTCAACAGTCCGTTCTTCTCCTCACTTTACCTTACCTATTTTTCCAGCACTGTCTGTCTATCTATCTTGAGAGCTTTTGGTTGTGAATTTTTTATTGTCAAATGGCTTCAAATTCTATCGAAGTGGACAGCCAACATTTAATCGGCTTGATAATTGAATATCAGCTGGTTGAATGAAGGAGAGATATATAGCTGTTATGTATCTTTGTGTGTGGTTTTGATGTATCTTCTATCATAAATTGCAACTGTAACTTGTGCGTTTATTTTTTTTTTAAATGGAAGCAGACAATATATCGGACGGAAGTGAGACGAAGAAAGGAAAAGCAGAGAATGAAGTGTATTAGCGGAAATATAAAGCTCATGAAATTTATCGTAGCAATTTTGCTTTCATGTTCTCTAGTCTGGTTTCGTATGTGAAGCCACTGTAATTTATTATGAATGTCATTCAATTTTATTCGATACGATTGGGATATGAGTGACTGGAAATTGATTCCAACGAATAAATAATAATTGAAGGCTAATAGTTTTAATTAGAGTCGACGGAAAAGTTAATATTTTCGTTTTTGTGGAAATGCTTGTGTGGACAATGTTTCTGTTGTGAAGATTTATTCTCAAGACAAGATAGGTAGTTAAGAGTAGTACGTATCTGTAACAGAAGAATAATGTATAGAATGAAAAAACAATAATGTATAGAAGCTTAGTGAAAAATAATAGCGACTCAAAAATTATTAAGGCATTTGTTTGACGTCTGAATCGAAAGAAGTTTGCGGTAAAAAACCGAATCGTAGTTCTTTGTGTTTTGGGGATATGCAATGACGACGATTGAAACTAAAATTCTGTTTACGCAAAAAGTATCGAGAACACTGACGAAGATTTATATTTATTATTAATCTCATGAAATAAAAAATTGGAACCAATGGAACCAATTGGAACCAAATATTGGAGGAGCTTGGGAAGCAGGCACTGTGCAAGTAACACTCGTCGAGATTTTAAGGAGGGAGTTTCTAGCGTGTTAGTCTACGCTGAGCGTACGGAGGCACATCTTGCCAACAGCATTCAAGGATGCTAGAAACAAGTGAAGAGAATAAACGAAGGGAAGTAATAATGTTAGTAAAATAAGCGGAAGACATGAAGACGGAGGAGCAGCAGAATAGAGAAGCCTTTACCAAATATAAGTTTAGAGTCAAAGAGCACATTAAGGTCTCTAAAATTGTTTCGCAACCGTAAGGGACAATCCGGGTAAGAAATAGGAAAACATTAGATGGAACATTTTACAAGCATACGAAAAGATGCGTTCCAAAAAAAAAGCCAAAAGATGCGTTCCAAAGTAAAGAGGATTTTTTTATCTTTGATCTTTGTCAATAGCAACACCATCTCTCTCTCTCTTTATACATACATATTTTCCCTCCGAATGTTCGACTTGTACAGAGCAATTGGGTGACCCAATACTGGGGAGGCTAAGTCTGTAATAAATATCGAATACCCCATGGGATGGGTTTGATTTAGACATCGTTCAAGAATACGATATATGTATTTGATATGTGTTAACAGTTTTACTTATTCGATTGAGGCATTGGGAAGTAAGCAGATTGGCAGATGAACTCCTATAAACTCACTCCTAGAAATTGTTTGCCTAGAAAAGACAGCCTCCTAAAAACCGCGATCAATTATAGGAGTCCCAGCAATTGATTGCGGTTTTTACTTCTGACCAATTTCAAGTATTTCGTTAATATTTTTATTAGACACAATACGACTCCTCCATATCATGCGAAATCTAATCACTTGCATCATTGGCATGAACATTTTTCCAAAATTAAATTATTAATAAAAACTAACCGATGTATGAACATATTTCCAATATTGAATTATTAATAATTAAATTATTAATAAAAACAACAGACTCCAACGCAGCATTTATGTAGATATAATGAGGACACCACACTTGACAGCAATATTCAAGGACACTACGTACAAAGGAGAGAAAAAGGTGTACACAGGTGGAAATATTAACGAAGGATTTAGAGGATCTAATAATGAAACCCGATAATTTAGAGGCCCTGGCAGTGATATATGAAATATGCTTATCAAATTTAAGCTTAGAATCAAATAATACATCAATATCTTTAAAATTATCAACAACATTAAGAGAGCCAGAAACAGAATAGGAGAACATTAGAGGTGACTTTTTACAGGTAAAAGACATCTTGTGACATTTCGCGATGTTCAAAGTGAGAGCATTGGCACAGCACTAAGTCTGTAAACTATTAAGGTCATTTTGTAAAAGCGTACAGTCATTTTCTGACTCGATCACTCGAAACATATTCAAATCGTCAGCATACAACATACAAGAAGATTGGATTAAAGGAGGTAGATCGTTTATGAACAAAAGAAAGCGAAAAGGACCAAGAATAGATCCTTGCGGAACACCTGATACCGGAAAAAAGGGAATTGAAGAACAGGAAGTAAGGTACGACCATATATGTATGAGTTAAACCAGCAAAGAAGAGGACCAGCTATGCCACTGTTCTTTAGCTTTTGAAGAAGGAGATTATGGTTGACAGAGTCAAAGGCTTTGGAGAAGTCAGTATGTAGAACGTCGACCTGCTTTTGATGGTCAAGAGCGGCTGCCACCATATGTGAGAGGGAAAGAAGTTTGGTTAATGTGAATTTACTTTTGACAAAGCCATGCTGCTCATGAACTAAGTTAAGTTGGATAAAGGAGTAGACTCGCATGTAGACTAATTTCTCGACGATCTTGCTGAAACAAAGAAGAATGGAAATGGGACGGTAGTTTGAGATGCATGTATTATACAATCGCCAGATGCTCCAATACACACCGTATTTCCAACATTTTTTGACCACTCTATTGTGTTACGGCCCGCGTATTTGCAGGAAGGTCTAATAAAAAAAAAAAAAAAAAAATAATCTCCACCGTCCTCTTGGAGGTGAGAACGATGGAGATTGGGGTCACATTGACGATGCACAATCATCAAATTCTATTTTTGTTTAAGAGTACGTTAGAATATTAGTTTAGTAGTATTATAAGTTTAGGAGTACATTAGAATGTTAGTTTAGTAGTATTATTAGTTTAGTAGAACATTAGAATATTAGTTTAGTAGTACTATTAGTTTACTAGTGCATTAGAATAAGTTGTTATTAAGCACGAGATTCCATGATAACACGGCATCAACGAACATTACATTAATGCAGTGACGTGAACGCACATCATAAACACATTGTAGCTGCAAACAACAGCCCGATCGTCATATAAACAATCAAAACCAAAAATTAAGCGCGCGACTGTGGCTGACGCGAGATGTTCAAACGAACCTGGACCTACGTCAACATTTGACCTAATTCCGACTGACTGGGGGCAGTCGCCACAGGTAGTGGGTAGGTCGCGACCGAGGAGCAGAACCGAGGCGGCAAAGATCACTGATAACAAGCACTATTAGCACTATTATGTACTTACATACACACTATTAATCACATGCACTTACTAAAAAATAATCCCGAAGGCACGTAGAAAAATTGGCAGAACGAGGCGACGTCGATTCTAGTTTGCTTTCGGCGCACAATTTCTGCGGCCAGGTCGATCAATTATAATATGAAATACAAAGCGTAATAATAAGGAGAAACTACTTACCTGCACCCACAAGAATAAAAGGCGGTGTCGACGAAGCAGAATTCGTATTATTTCCTCCGAATTAGTATCTACTCTATTATTGCGGAGTCGGACGGTGTATTTATAGAATCGAAATGTCACGAATTGTCAATTGACGGCTGGAACATGGAACGAAATGTTCCAGGTCTGACAGTTCCAAATTGGTACGTGTGGTGAGTACGGAATCTAACACTCAGATGAGTGAGATCAAATACGGGTGAGTTCACTCAAACGGATCTCGAAAATCCCGCTGCCGACAGGAAAATTTTCCTGGAGGCTGGAGTGATGAAAGCGGGCCTCTTTTGTTGCGAGCCCGGTAAGTGGACGGATGTCCAAGGAGGAGAGTACTTTGAAATTGATCGGAGACCTTATTTCTTTGTTCTGGGTGATTTCGAACGAGTCAACGGTCGAATACGGGAAGGTGGATTAGCAGGAAGAGTTCAACTTGGACGACGAATAACGAGTTTAGGACGTTTGGTGGAAAACCCGAAGCGAGATCGATACATGTCGACAGGCTGAGGAGACGGAATCTTTCATCTGTAACCGAGAAGCTGCGGCAAGGGCTCCAACGAAGTCGCGAGGACGAAAAATTCAAGGTAGTGTGCATATCTTTTTTTTTTCTTTAGAACTTTATTTGGTTATCTCAAAAACGAGATATCGCATTCAAGATTGTTTTATTTTTTTTAAACTGTAGTTATTAAGTTGGGAAATTCTTTGAATAAAATCTATCAGAATTATAACGAACAAGTAGTGCGTGGTAAATTTATGCTCATTTCTGTCAGTGATTGTGCGTCGCGTCAGTGGCGTTGATTGACGGCTTATCAGTCTAGGTTTTTTTTTGAATCCCTAAAAGGATTAACAGGGTAGATTCCCAACCGCCGTTCTCTTCTCGCTTCAGAGCGGTGGATCGGTCGTCAGCAGTTTCGGTTCTCGTGAAGCGAGTGGCGCCCCGGACTCACCCTTCTCCGATGAGCATAGTCAACCGAAACTGCCCCCTCTGATTTCGATCGCGAATAGAAGGGGTAAAATCGCTAGTGGTAAAAGTAGCGGGTAACAAATTGGCGCCCAACGTGGGGCCTATAACGGTTATAGCGGTGTAACGGTACGCGGAAAAAAACTTTTCTTTTCTTTATCCTGATCGGGTGGATACTAGTATACTGTGGAAAACGGTTTTTCGGGTTTGATATCGTGCGAATTGAATTGATCTTATATATTGAAATAACCAGTATTATATACTAAATCTGTTTGGCTTATGAATTATTACTTTAAGATGATGAATAACTATTATATAGAGGTACTTTAATGCTTGAATTCTGAAGATACGGTGTGGTGAAGTGAATCAGAAGTGCGTTTTCAGGTCGGTTAAGGATATAAAATTGGATTATGGTGTGTGAATGCATGTGAGTGTGCTTGATAGGGATTTCAGGTGGGGTCGCTGGGAAATCGTGAAGTGTAACGGACATAACCGTAGGTAGCGGGACGAGGGTTCATTGTAGCGTTATAGGTAGCAGTATAAAGCAGCGAGTTTTACCGCGATTGAGAAGAAGGTGGATTATTGTTTAGTTAAAGAAAAGGAGATAGCTTTGTCTGGTGCGATAAAATATTCTTCGGCATAATACCTCGAGATAATTCTACATTTAGGGGGAAAGGAATGATAGAGTGGTGTTTTGGTACTATTGTAATAGCAGAACGGGTGGAAAATCAGAACCTACGCATATAAGAAGTGTGGAAGTGTGATACTGTGCAATTGGGTTAAGTTTCAGGCAAAACTACATAGTAGCTGCGGCGTATAGAGGCATTATCGGTTCGGTTCGATATCGGACAAGAAAAACTTTGGAATCTTTTTCTGGCGACCGGGTAAGCGAATAGATGTGGAGTTAGGCAGCAGGAGTCCTAAAAATGGTTTTCTTTTACATGCGATTATCTTGGTTCGGCGGTTGGACTGCATGAAGGATAGCCGAGAAGTGAAGGCAGAGATTTGGAAGAAATATCCAGACATTCCGTCAGTGAGGATTTTGGAATTAGATCCGAAGAAGACCCAGTATTGCGGCGGCTTAAGTCAAAAAGCAGTAGTTCCGGCAGAACAAGTGATCTCGAGGACGAAGGGCCCCATCGAGGGAGAAACGCAGCGTTCGACGAAGCAGTATCTCAAGATAAAGGTCAGCAAACTAATTTTATAATTAACGATTCGTAGATATAAGTGTCGAATTTCATTGTTGTGAATCGCGATTTTGTTCTGAAATTTCGGTGAAGATATATAACGACGAGCGAGAATTGTAATAGTGAATTAATCTCAACTATTCAAATTGTGTATTCGAGTAAGATCTTCTACCATTCATGGTAGAGCACATTTAGTGAATAGGTTCGTTCGTGGAATAAAACGTAGTTTTACACGATTTGTATGTAACTACAGTGTTTGCTTACGCGGATTTCAGAAGAAAATAGTTTATGCCAGATAGTGAACCCGCCGCCACCTTCTCGCTTCGGGGCGACGGCTGTGAGGCAATTTCTCGGTTCGAAGCGAGTGGCGCCCACCTGCGACTCTTATCTCGCGAGCAAAAGCCGCCCGAGAATTGCCGCCCTTGCATTCCCGACTGGGAAGAAGGGTTACTAGAGCGTGTCAGAGTATAACGGTGACAATTGACTATTCTGTAAATACAAGTAACACAGCTATTCTGATTTATTTTTTTTTACTAAATAGCCTTTCTTATTGAAGTTTGCTAGCTGAACGTGTCTCATTCCATTTTTCCCAAATATTGACCAATTGACGTACTCTGTAAATGATAGCTAGCAGCTCGCGGTGATAGACGTTGTAACTAGTGTTTCAAAGTCTAAACGCTTTTTTTTTTTAAAAAAATGCGAATGGCAACCAGCAACCTTTTTGCTATTATTCTAATACCGACCCTACTACAACATCAGTCGCGTCTACAACAAGCCTATGACGAACTGACAGCGCTGTTTTCAACAAACTCGTTTTACATTTTTTTCTTCAACGTTTCTTCCATGTCAGTTCGCCAATCGAAGCAACCCTTCTTAGCATATGCAGAAACAAAATATTCAGTGGTAAGTAATTACTTAGTTAAAAATTATTTACTTCATAGAACGCAGCGTCGAGGATTAAACTACCCTAGTAGTTAATTATACCCAAGAATCTTAAACGTTCTTCAATAGAAGAAGGTTGCTTGAATTTTCGAACAATTTTGACTTTCCCTGAAGGGAAGGATGTTCTACCTTCATTTTATCGATTTAAACTTTTTTTTTATTTATTACAGCCGAAAGGAGATAAATTACAGCTGATTTTGGAACGTCCTTTTTGTGTGATTGTTTCTTAATAAGGCGCTAAGGCGCCAGGAGCCGTTTTTTTAATCACAAGGTGGAACGGCATCGTCCACAGACTGTAAGTCGGACGGCAGAATCCTTTATTTAACTTGACTTGAAATTCGACCTTAGTGACTTTCAGCTTTTGGTACGTGACGTTTTCAAGGAGTGAGTTTGCAGAAGGACCTACAGTTGAAATGTGCTGCCGAGTAGCTAAGTTCACCTTGTTCATCTGAATTGCCGAATTGGTAAGCCCCGAGATTTTTTTTCCTTTTTTGACCGGAGTGTGATAGCACGAGTCAATATTGACAGTGGAAACAAATATCCATTCGAATCGCTTATTCGACGCTTAGTCTAATTTTGTTTAAAAGGCTCTAGAATTAGTTGATTTCTAATGTGGAGTAGTAGTCTGTAAGGCTTTAAAAAATCATCTTTTAAGGGAGGGGTAAGGGTTTCAGCGTAAAAAAAAACACTTTATTTACGAATTTTTTGTAGAAATATGGACAAAGCAAATTTATTTAAACCTTTTGCACATTATTAATTATCATTTCAATAACATTGTGCAATTTTTTTTATCCAAAAATATCGATAAACAAACCGGTGACAAAGATTTTTGAAGAATGTCTTTGGAAAGATACGATTTGCGGTGTTCATTGTATCTCAGCTGAAAATTATCGGAAATCAAAGAACATTAAAATTTAGCCAAAGTATCATCAAATCCTCCCCCTAACGTTCTCTGAATTCTATTTTATCATTTTTCAATTTTTGGTGGTCCTTTGAAGTCAAAATTGCTATTTTCCACGAAAAAATTTGGCTTTTTTGTAGGTACTCATTTAATGTGAAAAAAATTCTAAAATTTATCGTTGGGGGGAAGTATTTTACATGTCGAAAGTGTGTGCCAAGTTTGAAATGAATCGGTAATGTGATTTTCAAATAGCAGTGAACACGGACTGTTAAAAACTAGTTTTGAGAAAAATGACTACTATAATCCAAGCTGTCGAAGCTATAATGATGGAGGAGATGGGAGTAAGTATTAAATAAGTTCCAGAGTTTTGCTCTGATTGACTTCAAATTTTGGGACTTTATTGTTGAACTGTTTAACTATAAGTACTAGTCCTTCGCTGTGCTAGTTTACACAAGTGCTTGCCCTTCGCTGCACGGTCAGAATAAAAAATACCAAGCACATCGCATATCTTGTCCATATGTCAAACGTTAAATCAAAAATATCCATTAAAAAATATAGAATTCATTAAATCACATTTTCAGGACATATACATATATAGTTCAGTTTGAAGCCTAAATTTTTGGAACAAAGGAATGAAATTATAAGTTTATTATGTGAAATTATTAGGGTCATTTCAATATTTTCAATAATTTCAGACCAAATCATACGATATTCTAGCAAACTAACTCAAACAAACCAACAACCAAATATCAATCATATTCAGCTACCCACGTTGGGCGCGGTACATTTTCTCAAATAATGTGGTCAATTAACGACTAGGCATCAAGTGTAATGGCAAATCAGATCAAAAATTCTGCTTGGAAACTATTCATAATTTTTTAATGAACAGTTTTTTTGTCAGGTACAGGTCATATAAATTGCAAAATCCTATACCAAAGTTTATTCTTTTTAAAATTATACGAGTTAAATGTGATCGTCGTATTATCAAATTACAAAACGTATTTCATTTTGTTTTTTCCGGCATTCTGAAACGGCTATTATTGAACGATTTTCACTCAAATTCACTTTGCCAATTTTACCGAAAAGACTTATCTCTACAATGTCAGATTATACTAACAAATAATCTCATACAATTTCATATCGGTGTTCATATTCGAAAGGGAAATGGCGTCGTTTTGTGCCCGATTAAAATTTTATGCTGTGAATATTTTATTATTTGCTGTCGTGTTTGCGTATTAAAAGAAACGTGCAAGCGCATTGATCGGATCAGTGAATAACGGCAGCAAGGATAATAGCAGTAACACAACAACGAATGGTTCCGCGTCCTTTCAGCAATACATAGGTTTGTGGTAGGATTGTGGTAGCATTTTTCGGTAGCGTCACACAGACGACGACAGACTGTTTACGCGAGCGATTGTACGTCATCGATAAACAATCGGGCACCGAAAATAAAATATACATTTTCACATTTATCATTGTACCAATAGATGTTGTTTTTTTTTGTCATAAATCGATTTTTCATGTCGTTCTCATTGTCGATTTTACGTTGCATTCGCCGGTATCAGACTTCGATTTTTTTTGTTGATTTTATTATTATTTAATGGCTTTATTTATTATTGCATATTATTCCAAATTTGATATTAATGTTCACGAACAGAATGTCGAATTTACATGCATAAATATTCTAGTGAAAAATTACGTGGGGGCGCTGCCTGGAATGTGAATTTGCCTTGAAGGTGGAAGGAAGAGATGGTGTAAATTTTATTTTTTAGAGGTACGAATGGCTGATAAGAGGTTTCACTGCAGAATTTTTCGGCTGAATTGAAAGTAGACGAATTTTCAATGCGGATTTTTTTTCGATGCCGATAAATTGCATTATTGAAGTTATATGCTGAAAGAAAATAGCTTTAAATGACAGATTCTTATATTAGGTGATAAAAATTTTATGTACGTTTTTTTTGCAGATCAAATTTTGTTAAATATATTGAATACAACAACAATTTTGTTGTTGTATTCAATATACTTAACAAAATTTTATCTGCTCGGGTGAGCAAAAAAAAAACGCACCTATTATGCTGAATATAATGAATTTCACATTAGTAATGAGAAAAGACTCATGTTTGTTCTAATTTTACCTGAGCTTAGGACACGAGATAAAATAACTCGAACACCAACTGTTAATTAAATCCAATGCGCGTTTTGTATTTCTACATAGCACATTCAGATATTTACTGACTGCTGGTGTGGCCACGTTATCAGCATAAGCCTGCGCGTGCAGCCGTTCTTGTTGTAGTTCGTTTAGCAGGGAGTCAGCTAGGAGCGGTGATAGCACACTCTTTTGAGGGCATTCATTTGTCGCCTGTGTTCTTAAGTAGCAGTCGGATCCAGCTTCTGCCAATAACAATGTTTGGGTAAAAAGGGTGCGCAGTCAAAGGCCCCCTCAATGCTTACCATTTGATATCTCTCCCTCAACTCTTGAAACCCGAGAATAAAGAGCCGACTCACATGATTTTCTTCGCTGGTACGTCATCATTGTTCATCATTCAAGAGGTTAGAATTAAGCGCTCTAGAACGTATGAGTCGTTTAACAAGTCTCTCCAGCTATTTCAACATAACTGAAGTTAAGCTGATCTGCCTAAAGTTGCTTGGTCCGAATAGTCATATCTCGCTGGCTCACGTAAAAAACGACCTTCCTAGGTGACGGACTATACCCCAATGCTAGGCATGCCGAAAAAAATTATTTTAAGTTTACCTCCAAGTGGTCGATTCCCTCACTTTCATCCCGAACCTTTTCACTAGTGACCACAGATCTAGCTGTGTATCCGCATCTCTTACTGCTGCGAAGAGCAGGAGGTTTGGTCAAAAGCGCATATGCCTTCTGCGTTTCAATCACCAGAGCACCCGGAATATGAGTGTCAAGTTAAGTCTGTACTGATTCCGTTCTGGACTTGGTTAGTAAAGTCACCACCCGAGCGTTTTAGAGAGTCCAGCTAAGCTGATTTGTCTTTCTCAAGAACTTTGCAAAGCCTCGACGTCTCTCACAGAACGATCTAAATGATTCCCTCTTGGAAGTCCTCATCCGATTTTTATATGTTCCCTTCGAGGTTCTGTAGGCAATCCAGACATCCTCAGCGTTGCTCTTACAAGCTCGATTGAGAAGTTTCCTGGTAGTTAACCTGCGCTTCTGTAGTTCCCGATTCCACCAGGGAACCGTCTTGCCACATCTGCTCTTACTGATCAAGCAGGCTTCTTCATAACTACTTATATGTCGCTACTCAATCGAGATTCTATTGACTTGGGCGATTTTATCCTATCAGTAGGACACGCGTTGTCTGCAAAAAGTCGATTACTTAGCTCAATCCGTGTTTCTTGAATTTCTTCTGTCTATCACGTGTGTTAGATCCGTGGATAAAGAGAACACTAAGCACGAATGATCAGAGAGTGAAAACTCATCCGATACATGCCATCCAGTTATGATCGAACTATTCCAGACGAACATAGTGATACATCAATGAGGTCACAAATGTGGGAGAAATCCCAGTGTTTCAAATCATCTGCCCAGCAGAAGTTATAAAATCAAAGAGTCTGTCTTCTTGGGCGTCACATTTGTTGCTGCCCCAGCAGCCCACCAGAAGTTCTAGTGTCTGCGATTCAGCGAAATGGACCAGGTCCTTCAATTCCTGTATCGGCAGCGGGACTATCGTGCGTTTTAACCTGCCATTTTCCCGGTACTGCACGACGACCGCTGACAGGTCCCAGCTTGAAAACTGTCTGAACATGTTGGCATCAAGCAGATTGGAAACCAGAATACAAGTCCCCGGCCGTGTTGATCTTTCACCATAAAAAGTCTTTGCCCCCGTGGTTGATCTGAGTCCTGAGAACTCACGGTTCCTATATAAGTGCAATGTAGGGAGAAGCTTGTACTTTTGTAAATTTTTCGTGCAAAAGATGGGACAAAGCCTAGGCAAGCTGCAAGTTGATCTGAACAAATCTTATACCTTCAGACACAGAAATGTCCGGGATTGATGTCTTTCGATCCCTTCGCAGGGACATAGAGACAAAATCCACGTGATCTCCAGCTACTCCAGGTAGGCTCAGAGGTTTCGCTGCCTGATATTCAGTCTCCAGGGAAACACCAGCAGTTATTACTGCATTGGTCTTTCTGTCCACCTTCGCCGCCAGCTTACCCCTTTTGCCCAATTTCTTACATTGCCTGCGACTGAGAACTTCCACAGGTTTCGAGAGTTCAGTGTATCCCCCCTTCTTTAATGTATTTCTCCTCCTCTTTTGTGAGAATTTGGGATGCAACATATTTTCCCCTGGTATGCGGCCATACTTCCAGCTGTTGCTGTACTCGCCTGTCCGGAGCCTGTAACCAGAAGGGATGTTATCAGCAAGTTCGGAAATTTGCTGGCAATGGAATCTTCCACGATGTTATCCTGTGATATCCCATTACAACCAGAGTCCTCCATTGCAGTCGTATATGAGATTGGGGTCTGCAGAATCTGAGCCCCTGCCGTACTGAGCACGCCCAGCACGGGTGGATTTCCAGACTCAGTCTGGCTGCCATCAACAGAGATAACATCCTTTAGATTCATCCGCATGCTCGTCTCCATTAATCGCCTCTTACGACAAGCTGGGTTAAACAATTTTTCACTAAATACAAATAAATGTATTCAAAACAAAACAATTATGTGCAAAAAGCCGATTTCGAAGCGAAAATTTTGAAAATTTCAAAAGGTTACAATGATTTGGGCACATATATGTATTTTCATTAAAACACTCGGAGATGCGATTATGTGAATCAGTCGTATATATGCAAAAAAAAATCGTTATCGTAAAATTTAAAAAAAAATCGATTTTTTTTTTAGAGAATATGTTCATCATTTCAATTATATAAATTTCAAATTCGAAAAAAAAACATTTTATGAGCATAAATAGTGAACTGCGCTAAGGTAATTTTTTCTATTATTTTCGCTCACTTCGCTATACCGCTACATCGACTTTCTCTCAATAACATCTGCTTAATAGATACATATATATAGTACAATACGTAATTCTCTCACATATCAGCTCCAAGGATAAAGAGGGACATTTGGGGATACTAGTATTACCTATATATATGTAATATGTGCCACGCACAAAAAATGTTGAATTTGAACTTAAAAACGCGATTTTCTCGAAATTAACTTTTTCAGGTTGGCGTGCATGATTTAAAAAAAGTATTTATCAAATCGATTTGAAATTTTAAAACGTTATACACATGTTAATTTCTACATCTATAAAATAACCTACACATGGTAATATACGGATGAAAAAATCGGCATTAAATTGTTTTTCGTTATAACCGGTTTTTGGAGGGGAAAACCTCGATTTTCGAAAAAAAAAATCCTCCATTTTGTTATTTTTCGAACAAATTTTTTTCTCTTAGTTAATTCCAAGAACGCTTTGATGCTGATTAACACCCCGTTGCTTTTTCTTTTCCTGACTTTTCTGATGGCAGTTACCGTGCAAAGCCGTGATTTTTTGGTATTTTTTTTTTTTCAAAAAAATAGCAGACGATAATGGGCCACAACATTTTTTTTAAAAATTATTTTATATAGTTATAAGCAAATAAAGTATATGGACAAAGTTTCATTAAGACATGTCTTTTTATTCAATTAAACATTAACTTTTGAAACAAAAATTTTTTTTTTCAAACTGAAGGTGCTATGTTTCTTTAAGCTAATAGAAATCTAGTTTGGATTTAAGAGAATAATGACAACAGATAAAGTTCATAATAAAATGGAGATAATGGGATTAAAGGATAAATTTCGATGAAAATAGAACGAAAGACGGTTCATCACGTCTCAATAATGTTCAACAAACATAAACTGTAAGTCACACATCATGAATATATAAAAAATTAGTTGCCCATAAAGATAAAAATGTACTTCCCAACATAAAGTATAATTGGATTAATAATTTTACACTGTTTTTTTTTAACTCTTGTGACATACTACAGTAACATACTTGTGACATACTGATCAAAGAGCCAAATTAGCGTTAGCAATATTTAACTTCCCATCAATTCCACTTTCGCCAAACAACCACATCTATTCAGCGAAAGCAGGAGACGAAACATAACTTCCGAAATGCCACCATTCTTAAAAATTCCGCAAGTAGATATATGCATAACATCACAAATCATAATTAACTTGGATTTTATTGCTATGTAGGTACTACCTACCAAAGTATATAAAACATCCACAAAAAACTAACTTTATTTCCACCTAGGCAACATCAGTAACTTTCCACAAGAAAAATGCCCCACGCATTAAGACTTTGAAGAGCAAGCAATGACCATATTGTAACCAACTTTACGAGCAAATAATATTCGACTACTAATCCTTTTTAAATTGCCAAAAATTCGACCAAAGCTGGTTATGATGATCGTTAGGGAATATAGTGGGTGGAAGTGAAATTGTTATAGAAAAGATTTTCTAGGGATTTGAGAGAAATTAATTCAATTCATTTCCGAGAAAGCGATACACAAGTGAATCTACGATTTGTGTATGGGAATTAAAATAAAAACAGCCCAATTAGCATTTAATTTTCTACTACAAAAGCAGAGATATTTCATCGAGCACTTCTGTAATATTTCAAAATTTAATCCTTCAAATATTTTTCCCTACAAAATAATTCGAATCGATTACGCATCAAACCTAGTTGTCTATCTGCATTACTACAAAGATTCGGTTATTTACAGATTAATTATTCAACGCACTCATTTCATCCGCCAGCATGCAATAATCCACGTAATTGCATGGTGTTTTATGAAAACATATTTTCGAGCTTATACCTCTATACTATAGTCTATTATCCGAATAGTTTTTTCTCCCATTCTTCTACCAAATCCATTTCAATACAATTGCTTGTGCAATGCTAAAGGTCAGGTCATTCTGATAATTCTCTGATTGCTGATTGTTAGTACTGTTACTAGCGTGTTTCATACATAATGCTGCGTAGTATTTGCCGTCAGCGGCCTCATTTTCGTAAATTATGCCGACTGACCTGATACAATAGCTTATTTTAGAAATTACATTTCAACAATAATTTTCGGGATTTTATCGATGATTCATGTTCGGTCGGGCGGGTTTCAATGTTTAACAGATATTATGTGTGCACGAAAAGGCTATATGCCATAGACATATAAAGAATGGACACGAAATGATAATCCATGAACCCGTACGTGAATGAAGTATTTTTGCTACATATGCAACTTACTCTCTGCAAAAAAGCTTTCCCCTCAATGCCGCACACTATACCCTTCTGCGCTGTTGACTCTCTATGTAAACAAACATTTCCATACATTTCTATTGTTGTGAACATGGTCGATTTTCGGGTTAGTTGGAATAGCAGGGAAAATAAAATATGTGTCACATGGGGCACAAATTTCAAAATTAATCAAATTTTCTGAATGAAATTTGATGTTATTTTGTAAGGGGAGGTCGAAAATGTTGCTTGCATACATATAACAACCATTTCTTTCCACAATTCGAAAGCTTTCTATCCTAAATCCGGTAAAAAGAGGTACATTGATTCAAATTGAATTTGTACTTACATCACACATTCTAGGGCGAAGTCCTATGAGTAATTGGTGCAAAACACTTTTTACTTTCACACTGTTTATTGATCAATCTAAACATTTATACTTTTAATTGATGAAAACACGAAAATAAAACATGTGTCAAACCGCCCGATCGCCATTTTTATTGATTGCTTTTGTTCATAGGCGGGGAAAGCTTGATAGCGTGTAGGGGCATTAAGTTTGATCAATTATATGAATTGACGTCATTTAGGTGAAGAAAATTGTTCGAACGATGAAAACCGGTGTGAATGAACGATTTAAAGTAGCACAAGTAAACTTCGTAATTGACTTGGGCTACTATTTACGAATGCTGCATGCAGATTATGATGCTAAATGATCTATACGCATGTAGATGTTTTATGTTACGTTGGTAGGCAAACCGGTTGATTGAAATTAAATTAGCAAGTGTTTTGGTCGCGAAAATTTTATTTCAGTTTGATTTCAAATATATCTATTTTAGGGAATTTAAGGGAATTTTAGATTTGATGGCTGTGTTTGTCTGCAAATTAAATTTTCTAAATGGTATTTCTTACACTATAGTTTACTTTTTTATGTTAATAGAAAATACGTTGAATAAGGTGGCTAATCAAGAAATAATATTATTGTTGTTGCATTATTTGCGTCATAGGTATAAAATTAATTATAAAAGACATACAGTGAGAAATGTAATAACAATAAATAAATCAACCAAATTTTTTGAAATAAAGCATCGGTCAGAAAGGCCTAAAATCTTATCTGAGTGTGAAAAAAGTGGATTATCAGAAAAATTATGAAAATCCCTAAATTAAGTGCCCCAGTTTTACAAATTAAGGTGAACAAACGAGTTGAAAAGAAAGTCTCTACTCAAATTATTCGAAATTCAAAAAAGAAAGCGAATTTAAAGGGCAGAATGGCGGAAGCTAACCTTATAATAGTTAAAAAAAATTGATTTGTTAAATAAGGTTTCGCTTAAGAGTGCGCAAAAAAGCCAAAATAATTCTGGAAGTCCATAATTTTTGTTGCTGAAGTAAAAATTAATGTTTTTGAATCTAATAAGCGGCAATATGTTCGGCGAATGTTTAATACAGAGTTTAGGAGGGAACATACTACTTCCACTGTAAAATACAGCGGAGGAAGCATTATGCTATATATAGATTTTGTGAATGGTAGGATGGATCAAACGTGTTGCCTGGGTATTCTTAAAAGAAATATTAAACAAAGTGCTGAAAAATAAGGCATTTTATACAATTTTCGCATGTATCCGGAGCAATGTAGGCTTTGGGCTATTTGTTACTGTCCAAATGCTATTACCGAACTTAAACCCGATCGAACATTTATGGCATCAAATTTATGGCAATCAAATTTGCATTTATGGCAATCAAATCTATGAGCTCGTTCATATAAAAAAACATGTATACCACTCTTGCCACTCTCTCGTATGAAGCATACCAATTTACTTTCTTTTTCCTGGGCTTTGTAAAGACGATCTCTAGGGTGGAAACGTAATTTATTAATTTGGAAAAACCTATTTTACCTGTAATAAATATGTCCGTTTGCTACAAAAAAGTGCGGTTATTTTACATACAATGGAGGGACGATTTGTAGAGTGGGAAGATAATTTAAAACAAAAGGATCGCTAATTTCGGGAAATAACCTATTTAACCTGAAATAAATACGTCCCCTTGGTTGAAAAAAGCCAAGATTTTACATGCGATGTAGGGACAAATTTGAACATATAAGAACATAATGTAAAACAAAGGGATCATGAATTTTGAAAAAATATGTTTTAACTGAAAGAAATATATCCTTTTGTTACAAGAAAAGTGCGAAGAATTTTGTATATGACGTTGGGACGATTTGTCGGGCAAAAAGGTAATTAAAAACATGTGCTTAAGGATCATTTCGTATAAGAAATGTGCGAAGAATCTGTATTCGCACCTTTTGAAAGCAAAATTTACGGCGAGTGGAAGCGTTAATATTCGTATTGAGCAAAATGAAGTGTAGTGTTGTGAATTGTGATAGTGATTATAAACGCAGTGCGAGGGCGATTTCTTTCTTCCGGTAAGTAAATTTACCACAGCAAATATTGCAAGTAAAACTTGTGTCGAAATAGACGCCGCGATATGTGAAGTGATTTTTTCAGACAAAGGCTATACAGCTTGAGCGCATTTGAAGGGATAAAAATGTACCTTCAAAATTACAAAATAGTACCATTTTAAATAATACAATAAAATATTATCGGCTTTAGCTTTAGAGACGATATACGTTGTCTATGCTGATTTATAGACTAGAAGGGAACCAGATCACAAATCAATAACCTCTATAAATTGTTTGTTTTTTGTGTATGCCGAGAATTTTCTAACATTATTTGCGCGTAAATGTCTTGAGTGTATATATAATTTGAAACTTTTTTAATACTCGTTAGATTAAAACATTTATTTCAGATTGTTTTATTTGAATAGTTCTTGAGCCTAATAAAGTGACTCAGTGCCGCTGAAATTGAATTTAGAATTTCTCTACCAAATAAATCCAAGTGAAGTTTTTTTTCACGGAATTATGCTTAGTGATCTGCGTTATGTGGCAACACGGCAACAATTAGGTCTGTTCGCGTGCTACAATTAATTGCAATGAAGCCGTTTATGTACTTCGTTTTACTCAATGCTGAAAATTTCGCCTCTTTCAGTAAATTTCAGTAGAGTCTGAGCTATTGAAAAACAGTGAAAAATGTGAAACGCGTGTCGCGAGTAAAAATTTCCAAATGTGCGCGGCAAGCAACATATTTTTGCGTAATGTTGTTTTGAAGATCGAATATTTTTGTGGCGATAATTTATCACCACTTACAATGACTTTATAATTACTATTGTTCTCACAAAAACCGACAACTGAATCTTTTCCGGAAATGCAATCAGAGCGTTTTCGTACTTTTCCTGAATATCCCCCACCACATGATTCACAAAAATTCTGTGACTGAAAGTACGCGAACAGACTTCAGCTCTGCTCAGAGCTAATCATTTTCATAAAAAAAAAACCTGTTCAGCTGCCGCACAACTAATTAAAATACTACGCACAGTTTTAGTGCGAATCGAAACTCATTGATTCGCTATTGACGTGAATTACATTACATCAATATTAACAAATTTTTATTTGCACCAAAAAAGTTGCCCTTTAATTTTGCAATATTTCACGCCGCCCTCGTCATACAAACACATTGCGACCTCTCGCTCACACAACTACACCAGAGGTCGAAAATTGCTTCATTTCTCTCGGCCCATTTCGTATCCATTCCTCTCTATATCTATGCTATATGCTGATGCTAAACGATTAAGAGACAGAACAAAATGGACGGACGACTGAGAATAGTGTTGATGGAGTTGGGCAGACATACAATTGCTATTCAGGTGAAATATAAATGACAGCGAGCGAACAATAGGAAAAGAGAATGGGGAACACTATGAATGGTTTTGGAGATAGTTTTGCGGGATTTTCATAACAACCTGTTTTGTGCCGTTGTCACTTTTTGTGTTTTTAGCAGTTATGACTGCATGTATGAACTAATTATTTTTGTTCGGAACACATGCTCGTAATTTATTCATTTGATACTGAGTGTACACAAGTTTGAGTGTTGATGCTAATAAATGCCAATAAAACCGTGTCAAAGTTGAAACTAGAACTGCGGTAGAACACATAATTTTGGATCGCTAAATAATTTCAGCCCCACTGCTTGTTGAACGGCACTGGCCGTGGTAATATTTTATAGCTGAATAAAGTGCGTAAGTGCACCATTAACGCTCAAACTAAGGCATAAAATGGCATGTATAGCTATGATTTCCAGTTCGACTGGTACATTCGACATTTAAAAAACATTTTTGATGATGATTACTAAACCTTGGAGGATATCTTTAGTATAAGGGAGATACATATGGCTGAAGCCGATTGATGTTCCACAAAAAATCATTTTATAATGCTTTACGAAATGCCGGCACTATATTCAGTTGACGGTTTTGAACACAAAACGAAACTAAATACAGCCAAGAGCGTACCAAAGGATGTGTGAACCAACACGCAGTAGATTTCTGTTTCAGACTGACATTTTGTCGAGAGATAAACCTCAATACATGGCCAAAAGCATCATTTCCGATGATTCGTTTCGAAGTTAAAAACAAACTTTTCCAGTTTTCAGACGAACTGCTTTTTTGCATAATTTTAGGGTCATATCTCTCTAATAGCACGTAGATAGTACATATCCACTATTTTTACTAATATGAAATAAAAGGAAGCATACTCAAAATACGCAAAATTGGTGTCAGAAGTGGGATTTTTACACGAGTAACTATAGTGAAAAGTGAACGGGTACTTGAAATGAAAACGAAAAAACAGTGAAATATAAATAAACAACAGTTGAATAAAAGTGAGAAATAGTGAGATGAAATAAGGGAGGCAAAAACGATGTGGATTTTTTTTAGCTTAAAAGTATTGTACTATAAACTGTGTTTTAGTTAAAGATCATTTTGACTGAGGAAGGCTCTTATGTGAAAAACGTCATGTGAAATAAATGATCTGAGCTCGGCTGAGGTAAAGGAGGAATTAGAAAAGTGAAAGCTAATCCTTTTGGAGTTAAAATAAAATTCTTAGTACGCTTAACCGACGAACTTGCGTCTGGACTGAATCGTAAAGCGTTTGAGTTGCCATGTATGGAAAGTGTTACGTGAACATAAAGACTTCGGAAATGCACTGATGTAAATACCTGATGTAAATTTTTCAAACGATAATCATATGAGCTGAAAATAATCTTGCCCCGTAAGTTTGAGAAGACCATTTACGAGTTAGTGAACTAGGAAAGCAAGTTGGAAAATTATGCGGTAGATTTGAAAAAAGACTAGATATCTAAGCCGGAGTCATGTTAGAGTAAAAGTAGAAGCAGTAAGAGAAGTGGAGTGGACGGTGAAAGACTTGGAGCAAACCAAAATAAACGTAACCAGTAGACCAGCCGCAATTCTGACTACCCACAACAACACATCGAAAAACATAAAAGACCTAATATTTTATGAACAAACAGCATGTAGCATCTACAACAACAGATCGAACATGTAGCAGAAAGCCAGAAATGGAAATGAGCAAAAACCCTGATTTTTGCGCTGCGTGGGTCAACAGCCACCGTTCTTCAAAATATTCCAGTTGAACTAAACTCGAACTTTCCAGCTTTAATCAATGCGCTAGATATGCGATACAGGGACATTCAACTGAACCAGATCTACAGGTCGCAGCTAACTGAATGCCGAACCCAGGGGAAACTCTGCTGCAATTGGTTCAGATTATTAAAAAGCTAGCACTATTGGCCTAACCAGCATACGACCCAGAACATTGGGATTATACAATGACAACAACCTTCATCAGTACATTGCCAGATTGAGCGTTCTAGCGGACAGTTCGACTACCAGTATAGTGAACTGTAAAGGACACCTTGCCATTTGTTTTGAACTCTGGAGCAAAAAAAGTGACACTCGTAACACAACTAGACTTCAAGAAATAAGTTTTAAATATGGAGCTACAGATATATACTACACCTAGATACCAGAGCTGCTGCAAATGAGCACATTGTAAATTAGAATTGCCGCCAACGAAGACCGAATTATTGCTCAGTATGTTCAGCAAAAAGTCGGCCAAAATTGCCAGCTGAGGAGGCGGGAAACATGTAAGAATTTAATTCATGGGGCAAAAGGTGAGTAGGGGGATCGACGACTCTAGCACTACCGTAGCAGTTTCCAAGCTACATCGTGGAAAAGCAGACTCTTAGCTGAGTGGACAAGCCGACGAAGAACAATCCACCTTAACTATAGACACTGCGGCAACAAGGTCAATACTACGAACACATCAAGTGTAAGACGTTCACTTTACAAGGACAGGAGTCTCTCGTTAAGGATAGCTACGGGAAAAATTGCACTTATCTACGAAGGATCAACGGCTCAATAAATTTTTGGGGACTTACTGCCCAACCACTGATTTTTGTTCGCCAACATTTTCGCATAAACTGAAAGGTTCTGATCGTAGTCAGTTTTACTTATGCCTATGAAAACGGATAGTCACGAGACATTTACAGACCACCATTCGATTGACAGTGAAACTTGATGGAGTGCCCGGTAATTGTTTCTCCTGCCTGTGCAACTGGAGCCTGTGAAATGAATTATTCAGAGTGACAAGCGTCCATCCTGAATTATTTGATTTTGTCAGCAGGCCAAAGGTTTCTTACAGATATGTTATCAAATTCTGAGAAAGATGCCAACGGATTTGAGGATGCGTTTAAGACATAGAGGCAATTATCCTAAATGTTGTTTATTGTTGTGTTTGGACGCTTATAGGCTGAGTTTTTCTCGTCAGCTTTTGCCTGCGAACCTTTTGGTTCTTTCAGACAAAGCTCCTTACTCTGATGTTTTGCAAAGTGTTTGATTCTTGACGAATGAATAACGCGTAGCGTCCCTTTTTTCTCTTTTCAAGGACCCACCCAAGACACGTAGAGCAAGCAAAGTGACAAACCAGCTTCCTTCGGATGTAGATTATAGGATATCCTTCTAATGCGAACAAGGGACTATCCTGGCCATTTCTAAGGCACTCTGTTCTTGGTGAGTTTTTTTTGTCTACGCCTAAGTATTTTGTAGCTCTTGACCATGATACCACGGCTCCTACGATGTTACGTTGTTAGCTAGGGAGAAATCTTCAAGCTCTTTTTCTGATAAAAAAAAAGGGGGGGGGGGTGTTTATTTTTATTTTCCATTTTTCGCAAAAAAACATGTTGCAGATTTACAATAATTGCAGGGTTATTAGAGGAAGCTAAGATTGCAGTTTCGTCTGCATACATAGCACTGGCGCAATTGGGATATTTTTCCATGTTAAAAGTGTACAAATTATAAAGAGTTGAACTGAGAACTGATCCGTGAGGAACTCCCGCCGGAATGCTGTGTTTAGTGGAAGTAGGACGAGCTTTCACGACAAATGTTCTTGAATGAAGGAAAGATTGGATTAGTTTCACCAAGTAAATGGGTAGCGAGTAATTCATAAGCTTGTAAATGAGCCCATTATGCCAGACGAAGTCAAATGCCTTTTGTATGTCTAAGACAATCATGCCTATCGATAGAATGTTAGCAAACCCTTTTTCAATAAGACTGACTACTCTCTTTAGCTGGTGGGTGGTGGGAAGTTCGGGTTTGAATCCAAATTGCCAGTCGGGAATGATTTTGTACTCCGCAATTTTTTGCGTTAGCCTTGTAGGATGATTTTTGCAAATAGCTTGCTTAGTATTGGCAGCAGACTTATGGGTCTGTAAATCAGAGGTGAGTTTGAATTTCTACCAGGTTTAGGTATTGGGATAATGGTGAAAGTTTTCCACGCACTGGGATAGTAGCTCAGCTTTAGGCAGGAATTATAAACGAAACAGAGGAGGACTATAGCCTTTTTTGGAAGGTTATTTTATGAGAATGTTTGGGATATTGTCAATTCCGGCAGATAATTTTATTTTAAACTTTTCAATCTGTTTTTTTTTATTTCTGCAGGAGTGCGAAAGTCTGCCGGTATAAAGCCGGAAGGTTTGTCTAAAAGCTCTTTTATTTTTCGACCAACTAGGGAACAAGTTTCTACATCTTCAAGATCTTCTGTAATACATGCCCATTATGAAAGTTAATGGCAAGTAATTCAACATTCTCATTGTCGGAATAAACCGTGGAACCGTCGAGTGTAAGAAGATGAGGAATTATGCGATGTCTGTTTATCAGCGATTTGCGAAGCTGCCATAGTTTCTTTGCACCCTTTTCTTGAGAAGCGAGAAGATTATTCCAATTTTTGTTTTTTTTTTAGGATTCAAAGCGTATTTCTAATTTGTACATTTAACTCGTTAAGGAGTTTTCTGGATCAAAGGTCTCTATTGCGTTGCCATTGGCGTCTGTTTCGAAATTGAATCAAGGCCTTAGTTTGCGAGCTGATTAATGGCTAGGACTGGCGGATTTAGGTGTGGCTTCATCTTGAGCTTGTTGAATTTTACTGACTAAATCATTGATAAGCTCGTCAGCTTGATCGCTGTTAGTGATTTTCGACAAGTCGATGCCTTGTAATTTTATGGAATCGTTCAGAAATCTTCTATATATTTCCCATTGTCTTAGAATATTTGAAGACTTTATAAGGATGAACGTTCAGATAATAGTTCACTGGAAAAGCAACAGGTAAGTGGTTTGACGACAGATTGTATTGCACCACAGGTTGCAACTGTTTTTTTTTTAAGGATTTTAAAATTGGATTTAATTTGATATTTTGTCATTTTTTTGCCTATTGACATTCAAAACAGCATTGCATATTTGAATTTTCCATGCTTTAGCTCTATCACAAGGTTAAAAATTAGACGACGGTCTCGACGATTTATCTACTTTTTAAAACTGTAGTAACGAAGCGCTTAAACCAATTCTACTTCTTTTTTACAGTCCAAATAATAATCCACTTCTTCATTCTCGAATATTCTTATGTATTTTTAAAACCAAAAAAAACTTCACATTGCATATCATCATGAATTTATTTCATTTTTCGAAAACGAGCTAGCCACTTTATCCCTGTGAATTTTTTCTTTTACTAAAATTTAATATTTTTCTCATATTTCCACTCTAATTACACTAAAAGCAATTTCACTTGCAACAATTCAACAAACAAATTATTAAATATGGATATAAACAACAAAAACTTACTTGGAACTTTTCGCTCTTATCCCAAAGAGGATACACGAATCATCGAAAAATATCCTGCAGAGTTCAAGCCACTTTCGGTCGATGGCGGCGTGGTTCAGTTACGAGTATGAATTCGCCTTTTTGACTTCAGCAACCGCGTCTTAGCGCGTTTGTGGTTTTCACTAGCTATTGCTATCCAGCTGCTTCTCTGGTCGCTGCTGAACCACATAAAATACAACAACAGCACCATGGCAAGGAGATTGCAACATGGTCCGCCACAACAAACCAACTCTTTTCATCCAAAATGCGGCAAGCTATCGGGCAAACTAGTGGAACAGTAACCGTTTCGATTCAAACATAAATCATAGACCGGATATCAACGAATTGCGCGCTATGAAAGCTGAGGAAACCCAAACGAGAAAATTCGCTAAAGCGTTTCCAAATGAAATACGGAATACTCATATTGCAGAGGAAATTTATTAGCGAAATGCAAATAATAATAACAACAAAAACAGAAAAGCTTATATTAGACGAAGGACAACACTGCATGGGAATTATCCAGAGCAGAAGTAGTTGTATTTAGTTGTGGATGCGAGGAATGAATATGAGCAATTTAGTTTGCCCGGAAGATGAATTAATTAGACTTTAAGTATGTTTACTTTTCCCGTTTATTGGAAAGTAGAGTTAACTTTCACATGGTCCCCCTGCAAGATCAACCAACATTGCGATTTCCTAGGTGACGAATTTTGGTTTTGCTTTACTTCAGAAAGTTGTCACTTTATCAAACTCGGGTAGAAGTAAGTAATTCACGGATGCACTATTATTTGAAATTCATGAAATTCATCTGTCACAACTATGGATGGCGTCATTATATTCTTTTGTTATTTTCATAATAAACATTACTTCACTAATCACACGATTTTGCTGTGAAAGAAGTATAATTTTACAAATCACACACACTTGACACATCGGTTTTGCTCAGCAGTAGCGGTATCACTTTGACACAGACCTGCGAAAATCTTTAACAGCCAAACGAAATTCCAAAACCACCGAATCAATCGAGCACGAATTTAAGTCGCCGAGGTTTATTTAAGCTCAATCGCCATAGAGAAAAATAGTTTAGCGTCGAAATTCATTTTCGCTATCCATTTCTTTCAAACAACACGAGATTAAAAGGACTCAAAACCCGAATCGCGATACAGATGTATACGGATCAACAGTCAGATAAGAACTGACTGACTGAATAATGTGGGCATATACAGAGCCTTCTTCTTCTGGAAATATTCAACAAAAGTGGACGACATTCCATGGAGCTTGTGCTGAATGGGTGGTATGGGTCCTTGCCGGCGCTACCGGCTAGCAAACGGATCGAGTGATTGCTGCACAATCTCTCGCTGCTACAACTTGCCCGCAAACTCTACCGCCATTCTGAACTTGACGGCCTACGACAAGCTAGCCATCATCCATAACTTGCCGAACAACAAATGATCTGGATATATACGACGAAAAACCATGCTCTTTAAGTGTTAAAATTTCAGCCGAATACCGACCACACTCAAAGACTCATCCTTAGCAGTTTTTGGACTCCCTTTGTCGAAAGGCAGGCAAAACCTGACGAAACTCCATTCGTTTAAAAAGCTCCCTTCGAAGCTCTTTTCGACACAAGCGCATTGTCAAGGGTGGATTTGTCGTACTCTTTGGAATAGACATTCACATGGTTTACGTGAATTCGCCGCGTCTACCGGTATATTTTTCCCACAGCTGAAATACAATATTTACCAGCGGTACTGGTAGCGTTCCATACACGGCGAATTGGAAATAGGGGATTTGACAAGTATCCAAAATCATGAATTTCGAACGAAAGCCTCCATCAAACGAAAGGATGAGAGCACAAGCGAAGCAATGTATGGAATTCGAAACTGTAGAGAATGTGTTGAATTTCAGGGTGACTCGAAGGGATGCGATGAACTGAACTTTACTTCACCTTGTTCGCTTTTCAAAACAGTGTTTTTGTTTTATTTTTCGACTTCCGTCTATCTGATAGGAGATAAAATCTCACACCGGAAAGGTAAACCAATACGACGATATGTCGACGGATATGTACCTTGAACTGAAAAATGTTTTATTTTTTTGGCGTACAGTCGAACGTTTTATATTTTCTGTGTCTTGTTCTCTCAACAATTTGCCCCAAGTGACTTCTTTAAATCAACAAACTTTCTGTAAAGTTTGTCAATATGGTAGCATTGACACTTCTTTTTATAGCTGTTAGCGCTAAGTAGAGAGAGAGAGAGAGTGAAGCAGGGCGTAAGGAAATAAGAAGTTGTTTTTGATTGCCGTTTTAGTGTAGTAATTGGATAAATGTGTTAGGGAAGATATTTTTTAATAGATAATGTATGTTTCTGAGAGAGTGATTCGCATTATTTTTTGATGGGTTTTCATTTTAGGAAAGCCAGTTTTATTTAGAGTGTAGTGGGCTGCAATGCAGAATTGAGTTTTTGAATTACAAAAACATTTCATATTTTGCTGCTTGTTTTTATTGGGCGGAAAATATCATGGGTGCTGGGAATTGCAACAGATTAAAAAAAAAAAATCTTAACTGCCTCAGTTCAACGTATTTGTTGGATGTTACGTAATAAGGATAGCAAGTGATTTTGTAACGGGAAAAACATTGCCTTGCCTGCTTTGTATCGGTTGTTAGAATCTCCATATTTGAAGATTATAATCCTTCACAATGTGTGGAAATACTGCGCTTCAGTGAAAAGTTTTATTTTCATTCTAGATTGAAGTAGTTTGTACACTCTAGAAATATTCAATTTTAACCTAACTTGATTTTCATGCACGTTAGATACTTTTTTACAACTTGTACTTTTTCCAATGGCTGTTGTATGACCCTTAAATTATAAAAACAAGCAGAACGATAAAAATAGAATAAAAGCTGCCCACAATCAAATCACCATTCACAATTGATAATCATGAGTCTGGTTCATATTTTACTAAAAATTAACTTTAACTATAACGGGGTAAAGCTCCTGCTTCCAGGGATTGGTTCCACCCGTATCTCGAGAGTGATACGGAAATATTGAAAGACTCTTAAAAATTATGTACGACAACTTAATGAGCTATATCGGGACACTAAATTCGGAAAAAGACAATATCATATCCAAGCAACTAGCACAACCGCGAACAAATGAAGAATTCTTGTCGGTAATATCGAATCATTTCGATGGTCTGGCGTCTGCCTTTTCTAAATCGAACAGTATAAGCCACGGAAAGTCTTTTGACACGCTTGGGAAGAAAATGGATACTCTAATTGATAAAATGGATTGCATTGCGTCGAATTTGTCCACTTGCAATAATGCTAATTTTACTTGCCAAGCAAACAACAAAGGTACGCTTGAAAATTTTGAACAATTTTCACGAACGTTAAAAACGCAAACTGACAGACTAACAGACGCTTTTTCCGAGTAAAAACTAAAATTAGCTGATATCAGCAGAAAATTGGAGGATTTAGACCGTCATTGCAAAATCTCAACAAATGATGGAGACGAAAATTTATTAGCGAACGAGATAACACTCCATCAGGAGCTCCTTAACACAACGTTGGAGATAAAGTATAGCACAACGGCTATGGATACGAGGACGCAGGACAAAGCAACATCACCTATAAGAAATCTAGCTGAGGGTAGAACTCCATCTACTCAGCGAAAATCATCAAATCTCAACTGTGAAACCCCAATTTACAAGGTCGGTACTTTTTGGTCCCAAAACGATTGGCAGAATCGTTTACAAAAAATAAAAAAAACGAGCGATATTCTTCACAATAAGAGCACGTCCTTCAAATTAACGACTTCAATAAACAAAAGTGCATTCTTTGTGAAAGGGATTCCTATTTCTGCTCACGAAAAATGGTTGGGAAAGATTCTCGAAGCTGATTTTCATATAAACGATGACGAAGTGAAATTTTTATCCCAGCGTAAACATATATCATCAAGATGGTTTAAGGTCTTTGTCCCATCAAAATATGCCTGGCTTTTTACTTGCTTGAATGGAAACAACAGCTATATCAATTGGAAAGAAATGACATTCAGCCCCTGGAGAAACATCACCGACAAAACTAGGAATAAGAATTAACAAAAAATTGTAAGAAAAAATTGTATCCCTAGTCACACCTTTACCCAGTTTCCTTCCACCCATAAAACTCTCTCATCACCTACTCAGTCCCAGTCTCCAGTGACAACAGATAACTCTTCCTTAACTGACTGTTCCAATGCTTTTAATCGAATCAATATTACAGTCCCGACTCAGAACTACATCCAATTTAACATCGCAAGAGCATTCGTAAGTCAGTGATGATAATAAGGATAGTGGACTGCACTACCCTTTAGAATCCTGATTGCTCAAATAAAATCTAGATGAATGGATCACAGATCTCGATATATCACACAATGGAAAATAATTTAATATAATAATAATGAGTTTGCTTGGGTACTGAAAAATATCTTGACAAATGAAAATTTTGCCGACTATTCTCAATACATTGAGCATCCGTTGTGATAGCCAAATATCAGTGAAAGTGTGAAAGAAAGATAATTTATTACCTACAGTAAAACATGGAGGTGGTGGGGTCATGGAATGAGATTGTATCGCAGTTACTGGAGTCGGCAAGCTCGTAATTATCAACAGAGTTATAAATAAATTTATTTACATAAACATAGATAGTGCGAGAATGGGTTTTATGCAATATCATTTATGCTATAAACACTTCCCTCGAATCTTCTAGTGTAAACCTGATCGAGCATTTTTGGGTTGAACTCGCAAAGCGGATTAGAAAGCATCACATTACCAACAACTTTCCGCCCAGGGAGGTGATTACGAATGAATGGAGATAAATAGAGTAACAAGTAATGCAAAATTTGGCATTACCAATGCCCTAAAAGAAAAGTATACAAACAGAGTACTAGATTGAATATTTTCCTAAAAATCTTTAAAGTATTTTAAAATAAAGTGTCATTTCAATATTTTTTTCCACAAAAAAATTAAGTTGTGTTCGTTTGAAATATATTTTTCCCCATTACTAATGTTACAGCTACTAACAAATGATTGCTTTTATTGAGATAATAAATAGGCAAATATGATAAAAATAGTTATTCAGTTAAAAAATTTCAATTACTGGTCCTGGAAGAACTTATCTTTAATAACACTAATTATGTCGATTTTTTGTTCGGTCTGTGTATATTAAAGAGATCGTGAAGGCAACTCATACAAAAAAATAACACTCTGTGACTGAATATTTATCATTCAGGCACTAAAAATATTGGTTTTGAGACGCTTACTTAAATCAAACAATGCTTGCCTTTTATAGGGGAACTTTAGTACGATTAGATAATACCAAGAAGCTTGAAAAACCATTCGTTTTACCTACTATTTTCGGTACTAGACACTAGACAGAAGCTAGAAAACATAATTTTATTGATTTTTAAAACATTTTTAAATAATGTAGCAATGAATTACGACGATTTTTTACACTGACAGAACTTACACTCTTGGCAAAATCAACAACTTTCCTCAGTTGTTTTTGCATTAACTACAGACCATAGTTAAAACAACCATAAGAAAATTGTTGATTTTTTGTTGAATTTAATAATTGTAGAGTGGTTCGTTTACTATGGAAATTGTTAATAATTCAATATTTTGTAGTGTTAAATGAATGGATGCTCATTTTTTTATAGATCAACTATTTATTGTACTTATGAACCAATTAACACAGTTGAATCCTCGAAGGTTCCGATATTTTTTGTATCAGCAAAGACAACTACTTTTGTAGGGTCACATGAACTATTTGAGCATAGTAGAAAGAACCATTTTCCGCAGTTCATTCGACAATTTTGAAAGAATTGTTGCAACACTATCAATAAACAGTTAAATCAACCACAACCTTTTCTTTCAGTGTACCAAATAATTATCTATATATATATGAAAATAAACAAAGGTATTTTTTTTTCTAATAACAAGCAACTTTTGTTTTTGCCCAATCATACAAAATTATAAGCATTAACTTTCGTAATGACATCACAAACCCCCACACTGGGCGCGTAACAAATCCAGTGTCTTCCACGCAAAAACGTTTTTTTTAAAAGACAGTAATCGTGACAAATATTACTATGTCGATATGCTATAAATACACTGCCAGTTAATATTTTGTCGCAATAATTTATTTTCTATATTACTAAAGAGGACAATATGAAATTTAATATGCTTATACATCTCAGTTCTAGCAACAAAACAAAAATATCTATTAAAACGTTGACACTGCAGCTTGCTGCAAAGATGCTAAAAACAGATTTTAAGAAACCGAGTTGTTACGAGGGTCGTTTGAAAAGTCCGTGCAAGTCCGAGAGATGGCACCACCGGCGAGCCCGAGAGATGGCACCATCTCTTGAATGAACGCACACCAAGTGTCAGCCATAATGGTATATTTCTTTGTGTTTGGCATTCGTGTGAATCAAGGAAGTCGAGTGATTTTCAAGAAATGGACGAAAAAGAATTTCGTCTGGTGATTAAACATTACTTTATGAAAGGCAAAACGCCTCAGGAGACTAAAGAGAAGCTTGATAAACATTATGGTAACTCTGCACCTTCGATTAGAACAGTTTATAAGTGGTTTCAAAATTTTCGAACTGGCCATATGGGCACAAGTGACGCTGAACGTTCTGGACGGCCTGTGGAGATTACGACTCCAGAAATCCTTGATCAAATCCATGATATGGTGATGGATGACAGAAGAGTTAAGGTGCGTGAGATTGCTAGTGCTGTGACCATCTCGACTGAACGGGTACATAATATTTTGCATAAACATTGGGACATGAGAAAACTATCCGCAATATGGGTGCCGCGATTGCTCACGCTTTACCAAAAACGGAATCGTGTGAAGTGTTGCAAGGATGGTTTGCAGCTGTTCCAGAAGAATCCGGAGAACTTTAAGAAAAATAAAAAAAGTTTACCCCAAACACGTAAGCAGTTTTTATTTTTGCACGGACTTTTCAAACGCCCCTCGTAGATATTGCTTGGAAATTAAAATTTTTGGAACCTTTGATGTCAAGAATTACTTTCAAAATGATAGGACCGACAAATACCAGCAAAGGTGTATTTCATTTCATTTTACTACTTCAATGCATAATTGGTGCTGATTTTGTTAAAACTTTTTAAATTTCACCAAGACTAAAAACAGCATGAAAAGCAAAATGTGAACTATGTGATGTACTTGATTTTCGAAAGAATTGACGGAAAAAATTGTCAAATATCTACAACGTAGCGTTTTATGATTATGAATTTATTGTGATTAAGAATCTTTCAACAGAGACAAAGAATCTTTCCATGAAATCCAATGCCTTCGAGCTTCTTGCCAACCAAGTGAACATATTTTTTTCAAATGTCATGCTCAAGTCATTTTACATCACATAAGCACCGAATGAAGTTAGGGCCCCTTGATTTATTAACAATAAAGTCAATCCTGCATGAAGAACAGTGGCTTTCAACCATATTAGGAATATAAAAAATTTAAACATTAGTATATCACTCCCCTTTCAGAGAAAAACGATTGAAAGAAATTGTTGCCGCCTACACCTCAACTTTTGGAAACATTTGGAATTGAAGGAAAAACGTAAAATTTTCAGCTAGTTTAGCATGGGGTTTTCAAGACTATGTTTTCCTGTCGTCCTTTTAGAGGCAGCATCGTCTAACCGTTTACCTCCTTCAATGGCCATTGAATCAAGTAAAAAACTAGCCCAAATGGAATGAGCTTTATCGAAAGATTCGTTGACTAATTGGGGTTTTCTTAGTAAAATATTTTATATAATTGTTATTTATTATTTGTCTGAAGCTGCATACACTGCTCTCTGGAAATTAGTCTGAATAGCCCAGAGGGTTAAACACTGTTCATGTTAAGCAACTAAGGTTCAAATCCTTTGCTGGGTATATGCCGTTTTTGCGCACTTGGCTTTCAATTAACCTAGTGAATACAGAGGTGATAATTGAGAAAACCTAATGGCAAAAGCAAAACTTGTCATAATCTTACCAGTCTAAACAGCCAGGATTTTGGGTTTAGTTTACTTAATTGAATAAACCTCAAAATTTTCTTGTCTCACTTTCAAAATTAAAAACTTTAAACTTACTGTAGCCACTTACTGAGTACTATTTTTTCTACTGATTGCGTATTTACCTGAAAGAAAAGAGAAAAATTAATTTAGAAAAGTTATTTTCAAAATTTTTGAAAATTAATAATTCAAAACAAGTTACTAAATTAAATCGTATGTTTCTAAAATATTAAAAAATAATTTAAAACAAGTAATTTTCCAAATTTCACAAGCTCAACACTCAATCATTTAACTTCAAAGAGTTCCCCAAACACCATCTGAATATGTACAAGACATTTGATTTGATTTTTCTCTGAAGAACCAGTAGTATTCAGCAGATACATTGTGTTCTATTGACCGAAAATTTTTACCCTAAATTCAAAGAAATCGATTCGAAACGGGAGAAAAAGTCCTAAACATGACATAATAGCACATAAATGATGTAAGTGGTGCTCAGAGAACCTCCTCTTATATAAACAACATATTTACATCATCCTTGCATTCATTTCCTTTTAAAAGGTTTCAATAGTCATTTCCTCATCAACTTTGTCACATCATTCATTTCCTCCCTTTCGCATCAATCTATGTCGATGTCGTTACTTCTTTCGCTCTTGCGAAACTATACTATGACCTAACTACTCGAATTTCCGATTCCATTTTCGCATTTTCATTCTACAAATAGGCTAACCATCTCTCCTACTATTACTTCACTATATATCTATGTTCGCAATACATACAGCCAAGATAAAACCGACGAACAACATGAAGGCAGCGGGCGATAGGAACTAGGAGGACTAAGAGACAAATTTCCCTTTAAGGTCCTTCCGCCCATTACAAAAGAAAAAAAATAAATATTCACACAATACACAGAGCAGATAAAGTGAAAAACTTTTCAGATTATATCAAACAGGATAACCGGTATGTACAGGACGAATGGACGTCAACGAGGTAAGATTTGCCTTCCGAAGCATCGAAACATCGAGCAGTGATGGAAGAAAAAAAAACTATTTGTTCTGATGTCCTAGTTTGCTTTCGATTACAGTATTTTCGGAACTTTAGTGAAGAGACAGGACGAATAGTGCAGAAAGATTCAACGAATTCTACTATCAGCAACTAGACCCGAACTGAAAATCTAGAACGGCATGGTTTCAACATTTCGTCTCGTTCGTAAGTATGTAGTGAGTATTTACAATGGAAAAGAATGAAATGAAAACGAAACATCGATATAACTGGCAAATAGAAATAAATTCAGAATCTTGTTCGTATGAAAATAGCAAATAGAATACAAAAGTCATGTCATTTGTCTTATAGGTATATTGCCCGTAGTATCAACTGACAGTTGAAGGATATACCGCTGTAGCTAGGAGAAGTCAGAATACACGGTACTTTTGAAGGATATAGATAGTGTAAAGACGATACGGTATTATTGTCACTACCGTTTGGCAAAGGATGTATCCAGTATCAATTCAAAGCTTACATGGATAGGATGTGCAAGAATGTAGGAGAGTAGTTTTACGGAATCGAAAAACTCTCTGCGAGAATAGAAAGATATGGGATTTTTTTTCATAGACAATGATAACGATTTGAACAGATGAACTTAAGGTTCTTTTTTCAAATCGATACATGATGCAAATTCGCGTCAAAATTTTAGCTCGAACATGAGCGTCATTGCATAAAAGCCAAATTAGAGCTAATTTCTAAAGGGAAGCTTTTTACAATTTAGTAGTTCGGAAAAAATAAATAATACAGAAGCTTTAAAAGATTAGTTTTAAGCTTGGGATAAAAATTTAAATGTGTGTTCGACACAACTTAATTTTTCTTCCTCAAATTCGATAGAAAGCATTCCTATCTTTTATATTTTCACTTATTGCACATTCAGGGTCTTATTTCGAAGCGAATATCATAGAGCTATTTTAAAGTTCTGATAGCCGCTTTCAGCTTTTGCATAAAAGCTGTAACAATCAGCGAGCTGTTGCCAAACATTACCTTACATGCTTTCAATGTCAGCTATTATAGCTAAGCCGGCCGTGCGGGATCATTTCAGCAAGTTTGTATGGCTTAGTGCAATATCCAAGGCCACAACAAAAGTGGTCGTTAAGTTTCTCCAGGACGGGCAATAGTCATTGAAGTCATGGCGTTAAGCACATCACTACGCCTTTATATTTACCGCAAAATTAATACTTCAGGTCGAGCCAACCGTTCTATTCTCAATGCTACTTGCGCCTACATCGGTTATGACCACAGGACTTGGGATAAGGTTAAAGTCGAATCATGTACTGCATTTTAATCATTAATTTCCTTATCACTTAATTTCCTTTTATTTGTTTTTCACAGTATTTAGAACGGCGGTGCAAGTGAATTGCTATGAAAAAATGGAAGCATTGAGAAGGAGTCCTGCCGAAAAACGGACAGGCCACGGTGTATTCAGAAAAGGATGAAAGATAAACTGTCTGAGACCCATGCTAAGGGATTCCGAGTGCATGATCCCCGAACTCGCAACAAATCTTTCACTTCTGGTTAAGAAATGTTGAACAAAACGCCGGTATTAGCAATGCCCATGATCGCTTTGCTGGTAAGCTCGCACCAAAATTCATCTGATTATTTGTACGGTAAAAGCTGGGTGGCATGAAATGGGAAAAATGCTAGGTGTTTACTTTGGCAAGGGTATTAGATCTTGATGGGTTGTTTTTTTATTACGTTTCTAGTTACTTTCATGTTTTATACAACCTCTTGGAGACACTTCTCAAAGCAGGGTCGTCCCCACGACTTTTCCTATATAGTGCCACATTCCACACACATATAGAGCTACACGGTTAGAAATTTTCGGATAAATTTGATAAATTTTGGAATGCATATAGGTCCAAACGAAAGTTAGTATCAATCCAATAAGTTTGTTTAAGATCAAACAATTTAATCTGATAAGATAAATTTTATCTGATAAGATAAAATCAATACCAATTATTCATATAAATTGAATAAGACGCTCTTATAAACGGTATCCGAATCGCATATAAATGAATACACCACATTCTTATTAAATGTACACCATTTAGAATAAGAAATATATTATTCTAATTTCGAGGTCACATATTTATCCCATTTTCGAAAACCCAAAATCATTTAGCCCAAAATCTTATTCTGGTTTTTTCCCTCCTTTTTATTATGAATATATATATTGGGAACAATTATCCATTATGATGAAAAAAGAATGAAAACAATTGAATATTTATGCATTCGAAGATAAAAGTAGGTGTTGTGAAAACACTTGACATAGTACACCAAGTAAAACTTTCGAGCATTAAATTCAATTATGTACTGTGAGATGGATAACGATTATTTGTTTTATTATTTGAAAAAAAAATCGATAGATTTTATTCATATATACTTTATTCACCAAAATCAAAGTTTTACAATATTCCTATAGTGATTGAAGTTGTTCCTTATGGCTTCCACAAATAACTTTAATAAACACTTTATTAAACACTTCCAATTAACTTCACTTACAAACTCGAAATGCTAATTGCACGACTTGCGACGCAAAAGTAATTTTAAACAATCCGTTTCACGAAAACACTCCCGAGTATATTTTTGCGTCCAATGCAGTTCACTTACAAACTTTTAACATGATCTTTACAACTTGCGACGCAAAAGTAATTCTAAATAATTCGTTTTATTTTTTATGAATTTTTAATATGAATTTATGATAAATATTATCCGATCTTGGTATAAACCACCCGTTTATACGAAACTCGTACAAAAGTTATTCCAAAATAGGATAGAACAATTTTATCCAACGTCAACATATATAATCTATACGAATATTAGGATACATAATCGTATACCATTGTGAAGATCAATTTTATCCGAATATTTTTCACCGTGTATGCGTGTCAATGCAGCCTGCAACGGTCAAATCTATAATGCCCGAGTCCGAGTAATGTCGCCCGAGTAAAAAAAAAACTAGCCGCATTATTTATACGGTGACTGCATTCGGGACAAGCTGTGGAGGAATACGTTGTAATAATTCGGAATTAATGCTGTTGTATCGGTATGTGTTGGAAATCTTACATGGCATTGAGTCTGTCTCGCTTTCATACAAACTCATATAGATTCGATTTATTTCCTTGTTTGGTTAAATTGTTGTTTTATTGACAAACTTCTTGGTCCTTCCAAAAAATAGATAGAGAAAGTAATGATCATAATAATTATAATAGGGGAGATTAAGTCCTTATAATCAGCTTGCGGCTCCCGAAACAATCGACCGTCGTCCGGAATCCGTAAGTATTTAATCAGTTTATCATGTATTTTGGGTTTTTTTTATATATCTAGTTACATTCTCTTACACTATTTTTATTGCTATTTGACATCTTATTTATATCGTAGTTATTTATCTATTGGATTGTAGAATTAAAAGCTCTTAAATTATACTGGTTGATTTTTTTCAATAAATATATGAACATGATGGAGTTAGAAAACGGAAAAAATCCATCCAGCTGGCACCGATGCCAGAGTTGACCAACACCTTTCTTTTTTTGTGTGTAGAGCTGTTGTTACACAATAACATGATTTTTGTAAATAGCACTACTCTATCATTCTCTAGGGCCATCGCAGCTGAGTTAGCTGGCAAAGGAGAGTAGACAGGGCAATGTTTATGGAGTAGGGTTTTGCATGCTGCATTAGCGACAGCTCGTTAACTGTAACAATACTCGCCCAGGAAAAAAAAATCTTTGGTAGAAGGGGTTTATATTGATTTTTATTCCTTTGACTTTTTTTCCACTAATTTCAAATGTTATGGTTAACAGTAATTTTCTATAACCATGCATCCTCTAAGACAGTAGAAAGCATTAAAGGCTGAGAATATTTGTCATCCATATTGTCTTAACTTTTTATTTTCTCTCAATATATGTAAATTACCAAAAGAAGTCAACTTCTTACGCTATTAGTCTACACACAAGCAAACAAAAGGATATACAACATCCATTTCTGAAAAATTCAGACTAACCAACATCTTCGCCATTTATCTTTTCATTTCACTGACAGACGTTTCTCATATTTCAGTTAATTTCGAAGCGAACATGATAGCACCACTTCAGAAACTGAATTTACGCGAGGAAAATGCCAACTTTCGAGCAGCGCCATTCTGTAATTCGAAGCCGACAGGGATGCACAGACGGGAACGCGATTTTCTGTTGTATTGAAAAACTTATGTAATTTTGATTAATTGTCCAAGAAGAGTTTAAGAGTCGAGATGTCGTAAAAAGTTGGCAATATCAAGAATAAAATGAGATAGGGTGTAGTGAATTTTCCATAGTTTTAATTTTGAAACAGTGCTTCGTGAAATGTCAGCTCATGAAATTACGAAGAAAGTTTATTTGTTGGCAAGGATCATGTTGAATTTTGCGTTGACTATGTTTTTTGTTGTTTGGAAATTATATGAAAATTACTAGCTATTCCGCACATTAACATAGTTGAGTGTGATTAATGAAGCTTATTTAATTTTCAACCAAGACTAATTAATGATTTGATTTTTTCATCATTTAAATATGAGCCGATGGAAGTGAAAGCTTTTTTTCTGTTTTGCAATATTGGATGGATCACAATAATTTTGAGCAAATCTAGAGATTTTTTCGGAATCACGGCAATATTGTAAACAATCACCACTTGGGCTAACATATTTTCTAGCGAACGATTTGATAAACTACCAACATTTTTACTAATGTTCGAAGAAGAACATTAGTATTAAAATCACTTTGGCCAAAAATTCATATTTCTTTATATATATATATATATATATATATATATATATATATATATATATATATATATATATATATATATATATATATATATATATACATATATATATATATATATATATATATATATATATATATATATATATATATATATATATATATATATATATATATATATATATATATATATATATATATATATCATCAAAAAATTTCAGTGAAAAAATCTCAGGAACGCGCAATCCGATTGCGCTGAAATTTTCAGGACACATTTGTGTATATGCAGAATAGTGCCAGGTCTCAGAAAAAGTTAAAAATCTTTAACCCTTTGGCGCCGGCGGCCATTTTAGTGATTTTTTTAATATACCTATTATTCCGTAGACAAATAATTTTTGCAAAAATAAAGTTGACGACATAAATTTCGAACAAGTTTTACATGTGAATCGGATAATGTTTTGGAATTTTTTAACCCCATGTGTGCGCTGGGTGCCTAAAAAGAGAACGGGAAAACTTGAAAATTTTTAAATTGCGATAACTTTTGACAGAGCTATTCCATGATTACGAAATTTCCAGGACATGTTTGTTTTATTTAGTTGTAGATAAGTGTACGTTTTAATGAGCGTGCTGGCAACCCTGTAGCTAAAGCAGGCACTGAAAGTGAAAACCTCCAAATCATCGTCTCTCTTGAAAAAAATGTCGTTTCTTAAAAAAAAGCCACTCATATGTAAATTTTGTGCTTTGTTTACATAAACAAAAAAAAAATTTGATATGGTATAACGGGCACGCCTGGTAACCCTTGCCCAAGTTACCTATATTTTTAGCATCAAAAACTTCTGTTCACGGAAACTCACGATCCGATGAACAGAATTTATTGAAATTTGCACAATGTATTGGTCTTAAATAGGACCAGGTCTGATAGAAGTGATTTTGAAATGCGGGTGATTCTGTGCCAGTGGTGCCATCTTGAAAAATCACTAAAAAAGATAACTGCTTTTAGCCCTATAAGTTCTGATTGAATCGTTCGATTTTGACGAAATTCGCACCGTAGCTGCACCTTACTTCAAACCACGTTTGGTAGTTGTTTGTTTTGGTTCGGTTGGAGCTGCCAGCTATGATAATTTTGGTGTCTTAAATTTGAAAAAATAAAAATTTGGAAGTGAAAACATTCAAACCATCGAATATCCTAAAAAATGTCCGTTTCTACAATAAAACCAATCTGTATACAAATCTTATGCTCAATCTACACAGTCAAAGTAAAACTTTGGAAATTTCATGTCGGACAAGAACGGTAACCCTTTCTCAGTTAACCTATATTTTTAGCTTCAAAAACTTCTGTTCACGGGAACTCACGAATCAATAATCAGATAGAGTTGAAATTTACAGAATGCATTGGACTTAAGTAGGGCCAGGTCTGCTAGAAGCGATTTTAAATTGTAGGCAACTCTGTTCCAGTGGTGCCATCTTGAAAAATGACAAAGAAAAAAAAAATGCTTTTTGCCCTATGAAATGTGAATAAGTTACCAGATTTTCATGAAATTGACACAGTAGCTGCACCCTACTCTAAACTCTGTTTGATAGAAATTTGGTTGAAAAATTCGATTGGTGCTGCTAGCTATGGTAATTTTTGTGTCTTTGGTTTTGAAAATTCGCTCAGGAAAATAAAACTTTTTGCCCTATAACTTCCTGTGCAGTCATGAAATCAATACGAATTTCATACAATTAATGAAACCTATTATAAACATTATTCAAGCCAAATTTGGTTGAAAAGCCATGATAGGGTTGCCAGCTATTGTTGGTTTTGTGTTTGTTTGCAATATCTTTATTAAGCGGTTTTATCGTAGAATTTTCAATTGGTTATGATATTGTAGTGGCAATAAACAGCAAATATTAAGCTTTTTATTATTTGAAAAAAACTCGCTGCAGGTAACCCTAAATTTCTTTATACTCCTATAACTTCAAATGTTATATAACAAGGTGAAGCAGATGTTATATATTCTGGGCTTTGATACTGGCGAAAGGTTGCCAGCACGAGTCGGTTGTGCTACTTTTGTATCAATAAATGCTTACAGTTAGTATTCATACCGGAAACATTTACAATGAAAATAAATAACCGATGTTTCAATTCCCAAAGTTCTGAAAATTTTTCGGATCGCAGCCCCAAACTCCAACTTCAGTTACAATGCTGCAGGCACTGAGCATTTTCTTCATTGATGTTATATGAGATGCTGCTTTCAAAGTTTGGTGAAATAAGCAACTGATAACGAATATAATTAACAAGTGTTTTTCTTTCATAAACTTTGAAACCCATGCCAGTGGTAATATCTGAAACCTTCTACCATATGAGTTATAATGCATTCTTGAGACCAAAGTAAAACGTGGCATTTGAATTAGTTTGGCCGTAATAAGCAGCTCATGTGGTGGAATATGCACTCAAAACCTGCACGATTCTTCTACTGTTCTTCGAACATTAGTGTTTCTAGCGGTTCAGGTGCGCTAGAGTTTTTTATTTTCAAACCATATGTATTCCTGACTTTTCAAGGTCTGAATAATAACTAGAGCATATTTATCTTGCACAGTTTTTTTCATAAACTTTGCCCATGAAACATTTTCCATGAAGTTTTGTTTTGTAATTTCTATGAAATTCACCGCTCTAAATTTTAGCAAGTACAAGTCGGTTAAATTTCGGTGTCCAGATTGCAACAAAAAATTATGCAGGCAACGCGAAATAAATACTCAATTTTTCTTAAACTTCGTTGCTCTGGTTGTAACAACCAAACTTACAGGGCCTGACACTTTTATCTTAAAGTATCGCAGAGGACAGAACTATATTCAAGGCAGATAGTAACATTAGTTTGCGCTTAGTGTTAAGTGCTGTTTTTCGGGAATCTTGCTCAAACCGCCGCGCCAGACACTTGATATTGAACGAAGGGGAAGTAGACTCCTTCGTGAAGCTTGCAAGTTCTATGGATTTACTTTTACGTTTGAATTAACGCAGTATGAGTTATTTGATTTCAGTTGTGTTTCGTGTATAAAATCTGAGGAATCGCCACCAGAATATCGTACATAAGAGGTATAATTTTGAGCTTCACTGTAAACGACTTTGATGATATATAAGATTTTTTTTTGTTAAATAAATTAGAAAGTACATATTACTAAGCTTGTAAATAATTCATCAAACCGATGGTCTAAAGAAAATCCAGGTCTGAAACGAAATTGCCAATCGGGGTTCATTGAGACCCTTTAGAGTTTCTGACATATGACGATAGCCCTGACATATGACGATAGCCCTGACATATGACGATAGACCTGGAAGCCTGTGAGAAATGCTGTCAATCGATGGATGATTGATTGCCATCCAAATGTAAGTACGCGTCTACTGAGTTCTATGGAGCTTACGTAACAAAGACAGACATGCATTATATTTTTTATACAAAAAAAAACAAATTCATTTTCAACAAAAGTCTTTAACGTCGTCGCTAGTCTTTGACTTACCGATCAAGACTACCTTTACTTTTATTTGCATTATTCATTTATGGTATACTTTTTCAAACGAATCGATTTGAATATATGGTTTGGTTTTCAATTAAATTTATATACGAGGGTCGTTTGATAAGTCCCTGGCGCAAATAAGAAAATAGCATTTTTGCCGGATTTTTTTTTTGATTTTTCAACATAATCTCCCTGAATGTCAATACATTTGGTCCAGTGTTTCTTAAATCTTTTCATACCATTCAAAAAGAAATTTATGTCGCAGTCTGCAAAAAATTGGGAAACGGCGTCTTTCACCTCATGGTTCCACGAAAATTTTTGCCCAGTGAGATGGGTTTTCAATTTGGGGAACAAAAAAAAATCACATGGGGCCAAATCGTGTAATTTGGGCATGGAAACCGCGCATGTATGGACAGGTGCATTTTCGTGGTGGAACAAGATCTACTTTTTCTTCAAACCGGGACGTTTCTTTTTCATTGCCGGGTCCAAATGGCCCAAAAATTTCGCGTAATATTCCCCATTGATGGTTTTCCTCTCTTTTAAGTAATCGATCAGAATAATTCCCTTACTATGCCAGAAAAGAGTGGCCATCATCTTCCTCGCCGATTGGACCGTCTTTGCCTTCTCTGGAGCCGATTCTCCCCTCTAAGTCCACTGCATCGACTGTCGTATCATCTCCGGAGTATAGTAATGGACCCAAGTTGCATCACCAGTAACGAAACGCCGCAAGAAATCGTTAGGCTTTTACAATAACGTTCGAGGGACGCCGTTGAAGTCATGACTCGGTTGCGTCTCTGGTCGACTGTGATCAAGCGCGGCACCCAATGCGCAGTTAATTTTCTCATGTCCAAATAAACTGTTAGAATGGGATGCGCCCATTCAGTTGAGATGCCTATGGACTCAGCTATGTCACGCACTAAATCGAGCTCTTTTTCAATGTTTTTGTCTGTCGATACAAGAACACTCGTACGGCCGCGTTTGAATTCAGCAACCCAAAATTTTACTGTTGTATATGAGGGCGAGACTTCACCATAGGCGGGATCGACTTCGACTTTTATCTCGGCCGGATTGAAACCTTCTAAATGAAAGAATCTAATGACTGCTCGGTACTGGACGTGCTCCATTGTTAACGATTCGCACAACACGTCTACTTAGAATGGCCGCCAAAAAGAACCTGTTACCTACAGAAACTTGAAAAAATTCATGAGACCGTTCGAAAGTGCCATGCATCTAGCGGTAGCAAAAACTTTTTCGTGAAATCACATTTTATCACTTGGGCCAAGGACTTGTCAAACGACCCTCGTACTTCTATTATATTTATTGTTTGATGTTTTGCCGGCTGAGTGATTACCAACTTCGACGCTAATGGCGACCAGCTATTGAAATTTTCAATGTGTCATTTAGTGTGCACAACAGTGTTGTTGGTCATTCAATACCAGAAAAACAACCAAAAATCAGAAAGATATAAAGATCGTAGAAGTTGAAATACCATCTTAAAAACGATAGATATGTTTCCTTGCTCGATTTCGGGTAAGTCTGGTCGTCCGAGGGTTTCCAACTCGAATTTCTCTAAACTTTCTATGTTTCTATGAAAATGACGTAGTTTTATTTGGACCTAGTGCTTCTCAACCTTACTCGACTTCGCGATCTTGCGCCTACTACAGGTTCACCATTTCAATAGATTATCTGTACAAGAGTGGAGACAAGGATAATCTTTACGGGACCCGAGCTCCTATGGCCCTCTGTAAGGAAATATACGTGTCAATTTTTAGACGAATTTCTGCTCTTAAAGAATGAATCTATAAGTTGAATTAGAGGTACAGGGACTAGAAGGCATGTATTTTGAATATTTGAATTTGCATGTCAGACTTTGTCGAATGCTTTGACTATGTCAAACATAACCAAGTCAGTCGATTTTCTATTGTTAAGCACTGTGCGAATGTGTTGGACTACCATTGCTAGCTGAACTTTAGTAGCGAAAAATGGCTTGAAGCCGAATTGTTCTTTTGCAAAGATGTTTTTCCTGAACACTATTTCTTTTAAACCTTATAGGAAGATGCGTTGACGATTGAGAAGTTCTGAAGAAAAGTCAGGCTTTTGCCGGGTTTCGGCTCCATTATAATAGTAGACCGTTGCCATGCTCTGCTCAATTGGAAGGATTCGTTAATGATTTCTGTCATAGTATGTAGTCCTGAGCGTAGATAAAGTAGAGGTTACTGATTAGGTCTGTTCCAGTCGATTTATGTCGATTAAGACTATCAACCTTGCTCTTCACTTCGTCCAGATTGGTTATAAAATAAGAACTTGGAGTGAATGATCGATGTTTTCTTCCTCGCCAAGCTCGTCGTCTGATGACAAGCTAATCTGAAACTGTAATTTCAGAGAATCAATAAAGGATTCTGATTTGCTTGCCAAATCTAACTTGAGACCTTGGGATCCGTGAATTTGTGGAATTATTCGTTTAGTTTTTTTTTCTTGAAATATATGAGCAGTCGCCACAATGTGCTTCCGCTCGGATCAATGCTCTGTATAAGGCTCTCCCACTGTTCATTCAGTAACTCGCTTATTCGACTGCAGATAGTGTGGATAAGCCGGTTCACTTCCCGTTTCACTCTAGGGTCAACTATATTTCTAGCTCTTGTTCGGATTTGATTTTTTTTTCGTGTGAGGCCTTAATGCCCAAACGTAAACCCTTTCGTAGGAGGCAGCATGCGTACTGGTGGAAGGACGAAATCGCCGAACTGCAACGCAACGCTTTGGCGTGCAGGCGCAGCGAGCCAGGAATAGGCCGGGAGTGGCTGAGCTACCAAAGAGGGAGCTGACCAAGGCCATCATGAGGAGCAAACATACCAAATGGCAGGCTCTTTGTGAGGAGGTTAACTCAGATCCCTGGGGAGATAGCTACAAATTGGTCACTCGTAGACTTGGCTGCATGCGGCTTAGCACTCTCGTGGATGCGGTATCCATGGAGCGTATCGTTGATTCGCTGTTCCCGGTGCATCCGTCAAGGACTGATGATCTCATCATCGTGAGTCAGGGGAATGTTCCTCCCTTTACGGACGAGAAGCTGAACAGTGCAGTGTCCAGGATGAAAAATCAGAAGGCTCCGGATCCTAATGGAGTACTGGTCAAGGCGCTTAAAGTCGTGGCGCATCTATTAATGGATTTGTGTAATTCGTTTTTAGTCGCGGTGGTCTTCTCGAGGGCTTGCTCAAGCCGCAGCTGCTGTCAGCTGTGATCTTTGTTGCAGGCAGCACGGCTTCCGGAAAGAGTATTCAACAATCGATCTTATCTCAGAGGTGGTTGGGGTTGTAGCAAGAATGGAAGAGGCATGTCATCAAGCTAGACCGGTCGTCCTGCTGATAACGCAGCAAGTACAAAACGCTTTCAACTCGGCGAGGTGGACAGACATCCTCCGAGCCTTTGAGCAGACAATCCGTATCCCTGACTACCTGCTAGACATGATGCGGGACTACCTCAGGGACCGCTGGTTGCTCTACGACATCGACGAAGGAGTCAAAAAGGAGCCTGTCACCTCAGGTGCGGCACAGGAGTCGATCTTAGGACCGACCTCTGGAACAGCAGGTACGATGATCTGCTGCGTGTGGAAATGCCTGCAGATGTGTTTCTGGTAGGTTACGCTGATGACGTATGTCGCAGCGGTAATCACTTCCAGATCTGCTGAATTCGCTCAACTTAGACTTAACCAAGTATTGAGGAGGGTGGATCGATGGATGACCGAATACGGCCTCCAGTTGGCAGTCTGACGATGCGGAGGATACCAACTGTCATACCCATGACAGTTGGCTCCGTCGAGGTCCAGACCAATAAGTCGGTCAGGTATCTGGTAGTGACCCTGGACATGAAGCTGATGTATTGGGATCATATCTGCAGGGTATGTGACAGGGCTCTAGTAGTGGTCACTTCGTTAAGTTGGCTAATGGCCGGCCAACGTCGGTGGGCCCAGTGAGACGCAACGGAGGCTGCTGTTGGTAACGACCGATTCCATCTTGCTATATGGAGCCGAAATCTGGGGAGATGCGCTTCGAACTGAATTGCCAGTGTCCAGTGCAGGGTTGCCCTGCGTATTGCCTGTAGATACCGCATGGTCTCAGAAGAGGCTAAGATGGTGGTATCGGGAGTATTATTTTAATTTTTCCTGTAAGTTTTTTTTATAAAAGTATATTTATTCACTGACTGCAACACTTGTATTTGTGTTTTATGAGTAAATTGTATTCACAGAATATAATATTCAACGGTCTAAAAATTGTCAAAGAATATTTCCGATTTAATCAGTTAAACTCTAATTACGACTAAATAATTATTTCACCTTGCTTTATCACATAATTTTTTCAATTTTCTTTTTTCGTTTCTTTAAATATTTTCGATAATTAATAGTACTAGATTATTTGATTTTTTATTCGAAAAATCTATTGAATGTTTTCCTGACTTACGTGACATATAATTTGTGAAAAATTGTTTCTTCCTGCACTTTATTTGTTTTTGAATAGATTAATTTCATTTTAAGATAAACTGCATCCACTGTGAAGAATTAGGGAAAGAGGTAACAGATATCTTCAAAAGCATAATTGAACCAAATGTCTGAAGTACAGTTGCATGAATAAGAAAATGGTAATTTGGATGCATTAAGCTGGGTGCAGTCAAGGAAATTCGTGGGTTATAAAATCCTTAGTTAAGAGTGCAATTCGGCACAACTTTCCCCTCTAATTGAACTACGATTTCGTTAAGAAATCTGGGAAGCTATGGTAGGCTGTGGTTACGAGTTCAATGGGTCATTTGGACTGAGTACTTAGAAATGCCAGGAGCCTCATCCCCAACACACACACCCTAAAAGATCTGGTCATCTGAATTCAAGTAGAACCAATTTGATATAAATATTTTTTGCCAGCCTATCCGAGTAAAAAAGCACGAATTTGAAAGAAAATGCGAACAGGAAAACAAAGAATTTCTATCATTAATATTGGTACTATTCGATAGCTCCATAATCATTCTAAAAATCCACTAAACAAAATCTCACCCCGTTCAGTAAACACCAATTTTTATTTGTCAGACATTTAAAATCAATTTCTCACTCAGCCGTTGAAAAACGGGGTAATTATATGGTTCCCAAACTGACAATTAAAACTTTTTTATAGCTTAAATTAAAATTAAGCGAATACGAAAGATACTGGTGCGGAAAAAAAATTAGATAGAATCTGTCAGAGAATGGTTCATAGATTCAACGAATAAACTTACGTCTATACGCTCGAAAAAGATTCGTCTTTCGTACAGCGCAAGAAAAGCAAGAAGGGAAAACATAAAAGAAAACAAAATCCATTACCAATTAATTACAGTTTGCCTTAGTGAAAAAGTACTTTTACGCATTTTCATTTAATTTGCATGGAAATTTAATGTGTTCCTTCCTGCTTGCTTGCTTGTTCTATCTGGTTGACGTAGCCTTACTTGTGCGCTTCATGGTTTTCTTGGCATAGCCCACACATTACTATCGTTGAGATTTGGTAGAAGTCAGACATTCATTCTTTGTACGATAACTCTTTCGCTGTTGTATGTGGGAATGCTTTTGTTTCTCATTACATTCGATATGTGCTGCTTACATACTTTATTGCTTTTCCATAATAACTTTCATTCGTACAATCATTTTTCAATGTCTTTGCCAGGACTATGTGCATGGTTTTTTTGGGGGTTCTGATTTTGGCAGTAAATACTTAAGTGTAATTATTAACGCAATATGGGGTAAAATTGGATAAATAAAGTTGGAATTACTTGGAATTAAGACGAAAGTTTGACAAAGGGTTGGCTGTCGACGATGATTATTCTATTTTTGTTGGGACTTAAGGGCGGTCATACACGTGGATTTTGTCTGCTTTTTATTTCGTCAAAATGATAATTTGTGCAACGATATTTCTACAGGATCAAATATTCAAAACTTTTTATACGTTTTGAATAATATAAATGCTAAACAAAATCAGCCTAGATAAAATAACGTCTACTAATTTACATCAGGACTCTCCTTTTATTTACAATATTCTAACACAACTAGCTTTATAAACCTGTTTTCAGAAAGTTGTCCCGAAAAAGAAGAAAAACCTCGATAAGTATAACTCTTGAGCTCATGTCACTCTAACTTCATAAACAAAAAAATAAACGTTTTATAGACAAAGTGCCTTCTTCACATACATATATGTATGTATATATCATATATAGCGCTCTCAGCTTACATCTCCTCTGTCAGTCGTTTCGAAATCGAATTATCCGCATATGGAGCCTGAGAGGGTATCTGACGCCAAGTTCGTCAGACTCCCAACACCAGCCGTGCACCCGGGCATAAGTTTAGCGAATCGCCGCCTTCTCTTTATAATTGTTATTGTACTTGTTGTTGTTGCTGTTGTTGGTGAATGAAACGATGAAAATTCTCGATATGTTGGCCCAAACAACAGCACTCTCATCGTTGTTCGTCTTCACGTCTAATAAAGTTAATTGAAACCTCTTCGTCTTCCTGTCAGGATTTATTTCGAAAACTTAAGTTTAACTTTTTAACTAATTCGGAATCTGGCGAGCGGATATTCAAGCCCTTCCTTGACAAGGGTGTGTAAGTTTGTTTCGAATGCGGACGAGTGTTTGTGTGATGGAAAATGTGTTTTTCGAGTATTATGTGCGGTTCAATAAGGACAAGTCATAGAAGGGTTACTACTTGCTTGATGGCTTGCTGCTTTGCTTGTAGATTATTGTTAACGAATTGCATGATGAACAGAGAAAAGAAATAAAACAGAGAGAATACAGGATTTTGCATTTTCATTCGCTTGTAATTATATGGTTCATTGTACAAATATAATTAGACAATCAATTGCTTGTGAATAATTTCAGGAATTTTCGGTTCAAATTTTATATGGAACTGATTTTGGATTTCGAAGAAAGGATTAGGGAATAAATAAGACAAATGGGAATCGTTGTTAAATTATTTCGAAATTGTTCGTGGCAGTTTAATGGGTAGATTGAATTTAGTGTTAATTGATTTTGAGTGTGATAGAATTTTGGAATTAGTTTAGTGAATGCTTCGTTTTTTGCACGTGTTTTGAAAAATTCTTGGATATAATTACAAAAATCCTAAATCTGATTAATTTTTTTATATGGTCAATAAGTTTTGCTTTGGATTTAAGTTTAAGCAGGTTGGCTACTAGAATAATTTTCGTTTACAACGTCTATCAGACACTGCTTTGTTGTTCTAGAAGAACACAATCAATCTATCAAAAATAAAAAAAACAACTGCTTGTTTGTTGGGGGCGCGACTATAACCAGAGGGACTGAAAAATACCGACATAAGGAAGTATATTACCACAATTATTTTCTGTTTGATTTTTTTTTCTGAATTCAATTGAACTATTGAATTCTTAAACACTCAAACGAGATGAACAATGTGTCCAAAAAGTGTCTATGAAAATCCGCCGATAGCGTACTTTCGTTTCAATGTGTTTATTATTCATGAATTTAACCTTCAACTAGGCACGTGGCCTTTTAGAGCGGCAGTAGTCGCGCCTAACCTAAAAGACGTATTGGAGATTTAAGGGATTTAAAACAACAAATCGTTAAATAATCATTAATTTTTTTATAACTAAAACAATTCTCTTTCAATTAGGAATGTATTTAGATGCAGAACATTATTTTAATGCTTGTAAATTGATATTTAAAGAAAATGTACACAGTTAATTCAAAAAGTTTCGGGACTATTTTTTTATAAAAATTACAACTAGCGATATTTATTATTTGATGGCAGGACTATCATATCAAGTCTTAGTTACACATACTGGTGATAGGAGCGCTGTAACATCATTTATTTGCCAGCTGTGTTTGTTTACCTAGACAGGTTTTTATCGGTACGTCACAATTTTCGCTATGGAACAACGTGCCGCGATCAAATTTTGTTTTAAATTGGGAAAAAGTGGTTCGGAAACATTTGAATTATTGAAAACTGCGTATGGTGAGGATTGTTTGAGCCGCAGCAAAGTTTTCGAGTGGTTTGCACGATTCAAGAGTGGTCGACAGTCGCTGGAAGATGATCCACGAGAAGGGCGCTCTTCAACCTCGACTAACGATTTGCACGGAATTATCCATAGCAAATTCGTGCCCCCGGGTCGTTATGATACTTGGCTTCCGCTTTTCATTTGTACTTTCATCTGTTTCAGCTGCACAATGTAGTGATGATATTAGTGCTACATAACTTTTTTTTTATCTTATTCCTTTTAACAGTGAATGCACAATTCTACAAAGGTGTCCGGGATCGACTTTTGAAGCGGGTTCGCCGTGTGAGACCGGAATTGCAATGCACCGGCGATTGGTTTCTGCTGCACGACAATGCGCCAGCCCATTCCTCAATGTTAGTACCACAATTTTTGGCCCAAAAATCGATCTGCACGATTAATCATCCGCCCTACTCACCAGATCTGGCTCCGGCATACTTTTTTTTATTCCCTACAAAGGGAGAACGTTTTGAAGACGTTGAGACGATACAAAGGAATGTAACCAACGCTCTGAAAGCTATTCCAGAAGAGGACTTTTCCAGGTCGTTCCAGCAGCTGTATGAGCGCAGCAAAATTTGTATAGAACGAGAAGCGGATTATGTTGAAAACTAAACAAAATCTTTTTTTTAATCTCCTCTTTTAATTCACAAAAAAAAATAGTCCCGGAACTTTTTGAATGAACTGTATATACTATCTTTGGGATGGGCTTCAATTTTAGTTCATAAATCTTACCTAATCAATATCAAAGTAAAATAAAATAAAAATCTTTAAACACTTACGAAACAAATCAACAATGCATAAATAATAATTAGAAAACAATCAATATTAAGAAATTAAAATGAAAAACTTTCTAAAACTAATCACTGGATTATAGATCAATTTTGCAACAAATCCTTATACAAATCCTTATAATATTTAGAGATAAAAATTATAATTAGATATAAAAAATCTGTTAAATAGTTAGTTATTTTCCTCATCAGTCTTTTTTTCATGGTAACATTCGTTGCAAACAAATTTAGTATGACCACTACAAATATTTCTTATGCTGCCTCCTCACTTTGCAATCGCAGGGTCGGTTGTACATTGGAACTTTTTGTTGTTGTATGAACTCATTCGTACGAATGACAATCTGTTCAATAATATTTTTACTTATAAATAAATTCCAAGTATTATCAAATGTTATCACCCCTACACCGTTTCTACGAACGCCAGAATCTTCCGATAAAGGCACATGTTCCTCTGAGCTAGAGCTGCTCGATTCTGCTACCGATTCAATTTCTTCGTCACTTTCTACTACGGAAACGTGGTCGGAAACTTCTGAACCTTCATCACTCGCCCAATGCCCAATGTTGCCCAATGTTCCCAATCAAAAATGTTTTCGTCCTTTAAATAACACTATTGCACTCCCCGACCACTTTCAATCATTGAAAGCGCCGTAAAGGCAGTTTTTGCCAAACTATGGCCAAAAAACCCCTTACTCCCCTATAAAACCGAAATATTTGTATCACAGCAATAGGTCTTGGCCCGTTATGTCCGAAACCACTCTAACCAAAAATTGGCCGATTTCAGCTACTTTTGCCATAAAAACTCCGTTAATATTTGAATATTTAAAAACATAGCAGTACTTAGCATAAACCTTCTATCTGCAGCAGATCATTTTATCGCTATCGTTTTATCGTTGCATGTTACGACAAAACCCTTCTATCTGCTCAAAACCTATTTTCCACAAATATTTTCAACGTGAAAGTATTTCTTCCAGATGTACCTCAAATAAACGTATTTGTATATGTGTTTAAACTTGAAGACGTCCGCAGCATTTAGAAAAACACAAATCATCGGTCGTGTACTCAAAATCAAAACTTTCACCCAGAAAATATACGAATAACAAATCTTATCTGACTTTTTTCGTTCCCTAATTATCTCATCCATCAGCTAATGCACTCAATAGCTAATGCTTCCGAACCCGCAAAATGTGTACACATTCTGCAATGCAAACAACGCCTTGTTATCGAAACACATCATATTAATGGGCAAAATCAACGCCACTCGTACAGCATTCGTACCCAAGCACATCAGTGTGGAGTGTGCCTGCCAGTACAAGTGAGCCGGCAGTGTCAGTGTGTCAGTGCGTCGGCACTGGGTCAGTGTGTCGGCACTGTGTCAGTGTGTCGGCCCTGTGTCGGCAGTGTCAGTTTGTCGGCACTTTGTCAGTGTGTCGCCACTGTGTCAGTGTGTCAGTGTGTCGGCACTGTGTCAGTGTGGGGCACTGTGTCAGTGGGCGGCACTGTGTCAGTGGGCGGCACTGTGTCAGTGTGCGGCACTGAATCAGTGTGCGGCACTGAATCAGTGTGCGGCACTGTGTCAGTGCTGGGAGCACAGTAAAGTGTGCTGGTTTTACCCATGACTATTTAAATGTCTACAAAACACAAACTTAGTTCAAAACACAAGAAAAAACAATTTGCGCAAATAGAGTCGCGCGGTACCTTTTGGGCATATCGACGCCTACGACACGTTTGAAACAAAAGGTATTTATTAAACACGGGACGTGCGGAGAATGGTCTGGTCGTATATAGTTTTTTTTTTTATTTATATTGAGCTTAGAAAATGATACTTGAGACGAGAAATGTTTGTGACGAAAACACTCGAAATTATAGACAATAATGTTACAAGTGTAGTCGATTCGACGCTGCGCGCCCACTTGAAGATTAAGTGATTTTTTGCCAGACGTCGAATTCCAGTTCATATTGGATGACTTCTTTTTAAGATACAGCAGGTTACAAATCGGATAACTGTTCTGTGTTAATAAATAAATAAATAAATATTTTGTTCAATTTTGTGATATAGGGATGGAGGTGAATTTTTGTGATAAATCTGCTAATTATATTTGGAGTCAAGAGAAGAAAAGAATTTTAAATTGGGGAATGAATTAAAACAATGCTTTAACCAATTTTCGGCATTATAAGCACTGCAAAGATTCTAAAGATTCTTGCAAAAATAAATTAATTGAATCTTGCAAAAGTATAGCAAAAATAAGCAATAGGACTGATTTTTTCTTGAATAAAGTTCATAAAGTTCACTTAAGTTGGACTTATACTGCTTTGCGAAAGCCTAAAATATATGTTGCATGAAAAATGAACGTCGAAAAAGTATATTTAATTAACATAGCTTTGTTATCAGGATATATAAATAATATAAATAAAACAAATCAAATAAATTAAATACTGAAAATATATAATTAATAAATTAAAATAAATAAAATAAAACTCTTTTTGAGCCGGTTAGTAAGATATTGGGTTGGTAAGAAATTAATTTCGATTTTCACAAAGAGTAAAATAGATTTGTTTTGAAAGACCTCGGTACGTTATGATTTTTTCCCATTTTGTTAGCTTTTAACTTTTAGCTTACTTTAGAAGGATATTGCGCATAACTTTATTTGCAGCTATTAGTTCAGTGTTTGTTTAATAAGCAATGCAAAATGAAGATTTTCAACATATTTTACCGTTTTTCTCCGTGAGGCCAAGAAATACGCTGAAGCTCTCAAAGAAGCATGTGAAATTGCAAACAGAACGTTCATGTCAGAATCGTAACAAATTTGGTTTTATAAATTTTTCACTCAAAGATCACCAACGATCTGGCCGACCAACCGAACTTAGTAATCAACAAACCAAGGCCACAATTTATGCGGATCGATTTGTAAGTATACGAGAAATCACAGAAAGGTTAAATGTATCGCACATCGCAATTGAAATCAATTAGTGTTTACAATATGCATCTCCTACTCAATGAAGTGGACCCCTTTTTGAAACGAATGATCTGTGTTGAAAAAAATTAGTTGTCATCATGGTCCAAGCGTGATAAACCAGTACAAACCGCATCGAATCCTGAAGAAAATCATGCTATCAATTTGGTAGGATCTTAAAGGCATTGTGTATTTCGAGCTGCTTCCAAGGAACCAAACGATCTACTCAGATGTATAATGTCCAAATTGTGTGAAACTGGAGGCAGCAATAAAAGAAAAAACGATCAAAATTGGCAAATCACAAAGGAAACTTTTTTTACAGGACAATGAAGGATCTAACACATCTTCCATTTGTTTCGAAGTTTGTACAGCTCTTTGAATGGTAAAATTTTCAAAGCTATGATGGACGAAATCGCACTTGATACAGGTATTATGAGCACTGGATCATAAAGTTGCTAGAAACATAGCCATGTCTGTTGGCTTCCAAATTGGAAAATAATTGGCAAAAATTTAGAAATTTATAATTATATTGGAACAAATTGAGTTCCCATTAACTCAGAACTAGCCTTAAGAATGAACTGCACATGTGTCAATGCCATCTGCATTTCATTTCCGAAAGCAACTTTTGACGGAAAGAAGCAACTTTTCACGCTAAAAAATGAGTACAACTTTTGGTTATTTTTGAGCTAAATTTTCGCCGAAACAAACTTTACGTGAAATTTTGTATGGAAATGAAACCTTAAATCGAAGACAGAATTGACTTTAAGATAAGATGATGCAAGATGAACAGCAACATAGCAAAAACTTAATTAATATTTAATTTGCTTAATGATTTTTTTTTTAATTTCCAAGGGCAAATTATCAGAAGCAACGCCAAAATCAAATGAATGAAATGAAATGAAATTCGAGGTAATTTTACCTTATGCTGAACATATGAATAGTATTTCCACAAACATGTCTACATATGCTATTCTTTCTACTATATGTCTACATAAACTATTTATCTACTCATCAATCAACATTTACTCTATCGTAATTTATTACAATTACAATGTCTACATCAAGCGATTTACGATTGAATTAAGCTTAGTGATTAGGATACGAATCTATTTTTAAATCTTTATAATCAAAATTTTTTCCCAGATATGTTTTGCGTAGCTAAACTTAGAATTAGGCTGCATTAATGGGCTTGAAAATTTATTCAAAGCATGGCCTAATAGCCTGGGTCTTTTCATATTTTTAATCTAGAAAACAGAAGAACATGTTGAATTAAGTTTTCAACTATCTAGACTCATCTTCGAATCGAAATTTAACCTTATCAGCACAATATCAATCGAAAACAATTCATTATACACTTGAGTTAACCACTCAAAATAAATGCGCCCAGCGTGGGTTGTTAGCCATAGTCGTTTTTTTTTCTATCAGTCTAGTGAAATTTAAATACTCAGTTAGTAGGCCTAAGCAGATTTAATTCAAAACGGGATAACTTCATTGATTTCAACGTATCAACTCTAGTCTACCAGATTCCTGGAAAAATCAATCTCAAAATAAATCCAACTTAAATCTTCAATTCGCCACTTTTTACTTAAAAAAGTTTTTCTTGCCTTTAAACCTAATACAAAGCACTGTTTGTTTGAAATAAAGTGTTGAAAAATAATCTATTAAATACTTTTGGTTATTAAATCAGTTTTTACTTAAGTGCTTTCAAAAAATTAAATATTTAAAGGAGATAAACAATTTCGCTTGTTTTCGTCTTAAGATTTTCCCCGTGGGATTTTTATACATCGATATTAGATGGAAAATCCAAGCAGTAGCTATAGAGCTTAGCATACCTTAGACGAAATTATTTGGGTTATTTAAAGTTTGATGCAAGGAAATTTCTATGAACCATGTTTTTGTCTTATAGATAGATACATCATACCTTGAAAATCAAATCATATAATACTCAGGAAACATTTCGCATTTTACAGAACGTATTTAAAGCGACTCTGTGCACAAGGAATTAGTACGCTTGACAGGACTGCTGAGCCGAATGCACAGAGTTTAGTAACGAAGAAGCGTGAAACCTAACTACTCCAATTTCGGAAAATAAACTCAAATTTTCGAATCAATATTTTGCGTTTCGATGCTTTTCGGTATCGAGAAACGAGCATATTTCATGCACTTTATCGTGGGGTTTCATATTCACACCGCACACGAGATCGTGGTCGGCAGCTAAAATCATATTTCGCGTGGCAAATATTGTAATTACTATCCAGATTTTATGCTTAAATGACTTTAGATTTGAAAGCATCGATGATGGTGATGATGATAATAATAATGGTGGCGTTGATGGTTGAGAGGTGGTTGCTGAAAGTGATGATGTCTTGCTGATGATGATGTTGTTAGAGGATGTGAGCCACGATACTGAATCTGACATTTCATTTTGGCAGTTTGGTAATGCGAAAAGTAATGATTACGGGGTGTGAGTTCAAGCTGTTTAAGAATTTGAGTAGTAGCTGTTGGATAATGAAACATAGAACTTTGGCTTATGAACGAGCTGATAAAGGTTGAAATTCGGCAGGCACATTTGGAACTATTGATTTAAAATTAATTCTGCAAACAGAAAACGAATTGACAAATATTAATCACGAATTGATTAATTTACCAAATATCTATAAACAAAGATATTTTTAGATCAAGATAAAGGTCGGCAGAATCCGATGGACTGAGCAGCTATCTCGTTTAGGCGAAGAGGAACCTGAGCAATAAACTATTTGCATTGGCAGTATAACCTACACCAGTACGGTCAAAGCTTAGGGATGTCTTACTGGATGACTTCAGCCCGCAATTACAATGGAGTGGAAATTTACTAAAAGGGGTAAGGGGTAATCAGACCCTGTTTGTAGCACCGATGATAATGACTTTATTTTTGGCAGTATCAGTACATTATTCGAGAATGGAGTATAATTAATACCAACAAATAGATTTCAATGCTCGAAACCAATTTGTTTGCAAAATGTACAACAATATGAAAATAAAGACCATATTAAGCATTTATTCGCAAAAGTTACATTCATTTTTATGCACTGCTGACACTTATATTGAATTTAATTGTTTCAATGCTGAAAAAATGCGTATCATAGGTCGACCATTATGTTTAGCTGAAATTCGTATTTCAATTACTTTTTCAACGCCCTCTATTAAAATTGAATAACTTTTGTTTTTCTATAATATCCGGAAAAATACATCCGCTTATGCCTCTCTGCTCAAGCAACACTCATTTCACTTGGTCAGTTATCGCTAATATTTAACAATAAAAATTGAATTATGATTACGTAACCAGTTTGTAATCAAAAATCATAATCACCACTTGCACGATGCGGCCGATTCATTAACCAATTCAACAAAAACAACAACACCTACTTAATCCTGCAAAAAATGTAAATATGAAACTTCTGTGACACTGTACCAGATACATAAAATTAAAATAATGCACCTGTGACCAAAAGAGTAAAGGACACAGAAAGGATTACGTGACACATAGGTGCTGTCGAAGCGATTATTGGCTTGAGCTCGCGTTGTTGTTGTTACTGTAGTCGTTAGCGAATCAGTTTTGAATTTTTCAGTAATTAAATTTTCGGTGTGTGTAATTAAAAAAAGATTGCCTGTTTGTTAGGGTTTTCGTGGATGAATTTTATGTTTATTTTTCCAGAACGAATTCCACATAGTAAGAGTTTTCAATATCAGGACTATATTTAAGTTTATAGTGCGATTTGATACGTAATATTTGCATTACATGTAGGCATTTCAATATCATAATTGAATATTATTTTATATTACTGAATTTATTGGCCTTATATGTTTGCCAGAATATATTTTAGTGATTCATTTTTTTACGATGTATATTGGTAGAAAAAAAAGAAGAAAAAATCAATTGCAACGTGTTTTGACAAAGTATATATAACTAACATTCATTAGAGTTGGAATTGAAGAGATATGATAAACGGTTATCAAACGAGTCCAGCATGGGTTGTTAACAAGAATTATGCTGAAAATTGCGACATTGGGTTAAAATTGATTTATTTTTAAACTATGACCAAGCTCAATAGGCTATTAGTAGATACGTAAACGGACTAGTTACAAAATAACAACTATCTTGAAAAAAAAATCACTTTTATTGATAAAATACAAACAACTGATGAACATGAAGCTTTGTCTGGACAAAGTGTTGCCAACCGCTCCGTGTTTCCCGAGACATCCCGTATTTTTTGCATTTATTTCTTTGTTCCGCCGAGACAGGCCAAGTCCCATTTATCGGTCAAAACATAAATTCAAAAGTACGAATATTGCGCGTAGCACGCTTATTGACCGCGCGGGCAGCTACATGATTGTTGCAAACTTATATAGCAAATATCCCAAACGCTGTGTTCGCCCTTCCACGATATCAAAATAGGAGCGAGTGATTGTCACCGACCACTACCTCCCTTCTTGTATTCACCGAATACAAACTGACTGGAATCGCATTCTTTCTATATTTAACATACGAAACAACTTCATGTCTCTTATCTACTTCGTTGTTTCTAGCATCGTTATTAATGTATTAATGGTACTAGTCAATTACCAAATCCATCAATTATAATAGGTATAACTATGAAAAAAATCATTACAAAGGCATGGGCTGTTACAATTACGTTATAAATTTGATCGTCACCAATTAGTGATCCTGGATGACCCAATTCGGTTCGAATTAGTATTCTTAAAGATGTTCCCACTATTCCTGCTCATGCACCAAAAATAAAATAAAGTGTACCAATATCTTTATGATTTGTGGAAAAAAGCCATTGTCGCGAATGATTAAATGACTGAAATTTAGGCGATAGATTGTAGATTGTTTTGAGTGCAGTGTCAAAAAATGTTTTAAATTAGAATATTACTGCGGTGTCTTGACATATTGAAATTATCTATCAAATGAGTGACCAAAACGATAGTGATGCTTCAACGAGGGATTCAATTGTATCCGCTAAGAAATTTAAAAGGCTAACCAAATGCAACTCCAGATGGGAAAGCGATTTTGGCTGGTTAAAGAAAGTCAAAGAAGATTCGTATAAAACATTTTGCAAGATTTGCCATAAGGATTTCTCATGTGCTCATGGTGACATTGCTGACATAAAACAACATGCATCAACAAAGGCTCATTTATCCATTGTAAGTACGAGAACATCAAGTAGTCTTTAGAAATTTTTATCACTAACTCCGAGTCCAATGATAAAATTGCTGCTGGGGAAATTAAATCAGTTTATCACACTGTTAAACACTCTTTAAGGTATATATAATAAGATGGACTGCTCGCACAAGCTGCTATCTTACATTTGCACCGATCCAAAAATTGCTAAAAAAAATTTAGCTGTGGAAGGACGAAAATAGAGATTATTGTTTTGGAAATATTATCCGTAGAGTCAGTTAAGAATATTAGAAGGGCTATTAAAGACCAAAACTTATATTTTTCGATTGCTACTGACGCAAGCAATAAAAAATATTAAAAAATGTTTTCTATTTGTGTAAAACTTTTCGACTTTAATACTGGCGTAGAAAATCGACTTCTTAGCTTTGTAGAGCGCAACGATGAATCTGCTTCTCCAGTATCAAAGCTTTAAATGGATACTTTGAAAAAATATGGCCTCCTTTTAAACAATATATCAGCTTTTACCGCCGACAACACTAACGTAAACTTCAGACAGCATCACTAAATTTATACTACTTTGAGGATAGAAAATGATAACATTCTTGAAGCTGATTGCATAGTGTATATTTTGCACAATGCAGCAAAGTTTAGTACTGATAGGTTGGCAATTGAATGAAAACGTAATGTTTTCATTAGAGGTTACTATGAAAAAGATTGAGTCTGAATCAATTACAATTTTCGAAATGCATGCTGAAATTCTTGGAGTTCGCGAAAAATTTGAACAATGATTAAAAGACAACTTTTTGGCAGCCAGGCCCGTCAAATGGCCGCCGTTTTATGTGCAACCGAAAAAGAAGCTGCAATAAACCACTTTCGTCACTTTTATTCCAACTTTTTGGAATATTTAGCAAAAAGTTACGATATTTCCGAAAATAATACCTTTTCAAAATTGAATTTTCTAAATTTTCAATCAATGATAAATTATAATGATTTTGTATCGGCAGTGGAACTACTGAAAATTGAAACTAATACGGACACACTTTACTAAGAATTCTAATTGATTAAAAAGAGCCTAGAAATTGCATGTTCTCATGGTGATCCAAAAATGAATACACTCGAGAAATCGAAGAAATTAATAGAACCATTTTCGAAGACCGAGATAGGCAACATTTTCACAATACTTTCTTTCATTTTTAGCATCCTTAATTGAAATTGTTTCGTCGAAGAAGTATTTTCGCAAATGAGTCTAAAATGGACCGATGTTGCCGCTAGTGCGTACCCCCAGGAAGCACAACGATCTTTAGCTTGGTCCTTTTCCGCTAACGTTCTTTCAATTTAAGTCGCAAATTAAAGATTTAATTCTTAAAGCTCCTTATAATGTTTCATTTTTTTTTTAATTTTTTGTTACCGTTTTTGCACTTTCTTCCATGTTAACTTGTATATTGCTTTAATTTGTTGAAGTTTCAAATCTGTATTTATCTAATATTTTCAATTATTTATTAATTTTTTTTTAAATAATTTTTTTTTGGCTTTATCTAATATTTCTATTTTTGCGATAGGGCATTAGCCTGTTAAAATAGATTTAAATAAATAAATAAATAAATACAGGACTAAGTAGTTTGTTAATTTTTTTCAGCTCGAATGAGATATATGTTACATCGCAGTATTAAAGGCTACATTTCGCTTTGTGTTACTGTGGTGGGCTCACGATGGATTAACGTGGACCCTAGACCATCATGGTAACAAATACAGTGAAGGCTAGCGAACAAGTTTGAGTCGTATCAAGTAGACAGATGCTTCTCCGAAATTTGTTTGAAGTGCTCAATTTTTAATAATTAATATGATGACCTTTGAGACCCGTAATTCTTGAGGTTCCTTAGGGTTCTCCTGATCTAGACTTGATCAAGTCATGAGTGCTTGTTCCAGCTAGCGCTGTTGAAGACAAATTTGATAATGCTGAAACGGAAGATACCGAGTGTTGTTTCTTTGATGGTGGGCTCCGCTGATCCATAAACCAGCAAGTTGGTAAGCTACCTCGCAGTGCAGCTGAACTACCGGGACCACATCCGTGAGGCATGTGATAGAACTTTTTCCTAAGTTTCTTTAGTTTAAATTGACACTCAACATGTTAATAATCAGCGATTAAGGAAGTAAACCTATTTTTGAACAATACTTGATGCCGAATTTTTTCAACCCATCATATTTTTATTGTGTTATTTATTGTCTATATTAAAATAGTGCTTTCGGCTGAATAATCAGCCATATTGATCCCATCAATTCTATCGTATCTCTAAACGAATATCGAAGTATTAAATTCTTCTGATGAAATAAAAATAAACTAAGCATCTTTTTTCTTAGCTTATGATCATTAATTAAAATAGCATTTCATCATGTTCTATACATTTTAAATTAAAAACTAAAAACTTCTTTCATAATTGGAAGAGAGTGCAATGCATATTGTATTTGCATCTCTTGGATAGCACACTGCTGAGCTCACTTTACTTTCGGATACAAGACATATCGAAATCATAGACTACTTAATTCAGATAACGATACAGTCATGCAGCTTTATCTAAGAGAAGTATACTCTGACTTCAGTTGGTTTGCGAATTCGCTTGAAAACTTTTCCATAAATACTATAGAGTATCGTTGGCATAAAATGCAACTGACTTACTTCAATCTCTTTTCTACTCCGCATACACCCACTACGCAAATAACTCTCTTGTCTGCCTTTCGCTTACGAGTCAACCTACAACTCTAAGCGAACAACTTTGTCGCTAACATCATCCTCATCCACATTATCATCCTTGCCAACAAGTTTCATTTTCCTAAACCGTTTGCTTTATTATTATCCCAGTGAAATGCTGTTCGTCCTATAATGTAACGACACTGCTTCAAAAAGAACTCCATTCAAGTAACGCATTACAGCACAAAGAGCAGAGAGCACCACATTTCAATTTATACATATCTTGTATTGTTTATTCATTTCCAACAACGGATTTGCACTAATTGTTTTGAAGCCTCTGAGGTATTCTAATGTGAATTAAAGTTTAATTAAATTTGAGTTTATATTAAAAAGTTTTAAAATCACGCTCGAGTTTGATCTCGATCTCTGTTGGCAGCTTTCGTTTTGTAATTCGCATTACAATGCACGCCAACTTCGGGACGTGAAGTATAAAACACCCTAATGTCAACTTCAGGACAACATTGGGTAATGTAGTGTGGGAGAAGTGTGGTAGTAAAAAGGAAATCCGACCATGATAAATAAATACCAGAAATGAATATGGGACATAAAAGTTGGTATGGCCGCACGGCAACAGTACACACAAATTTCGAATCGGAAAAGGATTTCGGGCGGCTAGCAGAAAACTGGAGAAAGTATCACTTTCGATGAAAGGACCGACATGGATATCGTTGCAGCGAAACAGGAACTTTTCGAAAATGTAAACATAATTCTGTACGCTCGGTAGCATTAAAAGGTTAATGTCTGTTTGTGTGCTGTTTGTTGTCGATTACACATCCTTATTTCTCGTTTTTGTTGTTCGGGGGACGAGAAAGTTTTCGGAGAGTTGAACTGAATGCGTTCGGTAAATGTCCCATCGCTAAACTACAAGTTTCATTTCGAGGAATACGTAAATTAAATACAGATTACTGTGCATGAGTTAATACGAGTAGTTAGAATATTGTTTGTAAGTTTACGAAAATGAAGTTGACGTGCATTTCACTAAGAGGCTTTCGGAGAGTTTTTAATGAATGTTTTTTGACTTTTACTATATATTTTGTATTAGAAATGAATGAGCTGTAGGAGATTTGAAAAGGGAAGTAATTTAGTAGTAATTATCATTTAAAAAGGTTGAGAAAATTTTTGGAATGATTTATATTCATTATGAAGAAATAGTTTTTCAAAATTTCTCATATAAGCAGTCTTTCGATGAAACTGAGTGCTGTTCATATTTCAAGGCAATACTACAAAATTGTTTTTTTGACTCTCAGATGCCAATCCTTCTGCAATACGATAAGTGGCTTGATTTCGCTTATCGTATTGTCGAAATAATTTCCCGGAGTACGTTAAGAAAAACGGAAATATTTTTTTTAATATATGGGAATATACTCCAATCAAGCTTATAATAAATATTTTAATTCAAATATCTATTTCTCCTATAGAAGCTAGATACATTTTAATTTCTTGAAATTAGCATTTAATTAAGGGGAGGTTCTTTCAGATTTGGGGTAAACTGGACTTGATGCCCCACATCCGGGAAATCCTACCACCAGAGGGCGAAAAGGTGGTAGAAGGGCTGAAAAAATGAAGAAAAACAGATAAAATTATACGTAAAAATAAAAATGAAGATAAAACAATTAAGAAAAAAAAAAGAAAGAAAAGAAGCCCCAAAAGCAAACGCACAACCACAAAAACACAAACATATTAGCCCGACATCTATCGGCAAATTCATGTAACAGCTGTGTGGGGCATCAACTCCAGTTTTACCCAGATTTGTTCATACAAATCGATTTTTTTTTGTTTTACAAAAAAATGAAAGCTACATACGTGTAGAATATATGTGCAAAAGGATATTCCGATCTGGAACATATTTATCGCATTAGATCGTCTCAAACACACATACCTCACGTGCGCTGGGGGAACGCTTAGGTATAGCTTATTCACCGCGTGGCCGCAGATGACTTTCTATGTAGCGGAACTAATTACGATCTGTACTATCGCATACTTGTTCGTGTTGGGATACACTATAGGTGGCAGCACATGCGAAAAATAACCGATGCGTCAGAAAATTGCATATCTTTTACTTCATAGTTAAACGACTAATATCGCCCGCCTCGCGCAACGTCTGCTGGAACAGGCCAACCAAGAGCGGTTTGAAATCTAGGAAGGATTCCTATACGGCACAGGAATAGCCGACTTAGATCCTAATGTGAGTATAATGGAGCCAATTGACGATCGGCGACCACGAAAATCTTCATATAGATATTTTGGTCCAAATTGGCAGATGGAGATTTTTTTGATCCGCCGTTTTGGATCTGGTATCTTGCATTTTAAACGCTTTTTCTCGAAACGATATTTTTTATCATAACTTTTTCATATTGAATTCACTTTCATATTGATCCAATTCACTTCATTCTAAGTCTGCCCAAAAGAATATACTTTTTTGTATGTCTTATACCTAATATGAGCATGAAAAATTTCAATTCATAATTATTAAGCGAGGTCAAATTGAAAAAGAGCCGGGTTAAAGGTTGCACTTTTTTTTAAATGTCCATAATTATTATATATAATAATTTGGTTCAAAATTTGGTTCAAATTTCAATGACTTTAAACTATGACTGATATCAGTTTACTACGAGAAGCTGCAGACTTGAAGTTACCGGACGATGTCCCGCACGCTGATGCAGTCGAGAGCCGCCATTTTGGAGCCACCACATTGAATTTCATCGTAATAAAAACGATTTTAAAATGATCAACAAATAAAATAATCAAAGCCCGAACTTCGTATGTTTTTTTCACCATCCCTTGAAAAATTCTCAAACTTTGTCTTATTTTCGACCGTATCTGAGAGAACCTTCTCTTAAGAAATTAAAATACATCTAGCTTCTAAAGGAAAAATTGTTCTTTAAATAAAATAAAACAAATTTTGCTAGCTATAAAAAAAGTTGATTCATATTAAAACAATGAAATTAAATATATACAACGCCGCAAAACTACACTAACAATAATATAATCAAAGGGTAACAATTTAACGCGCTAGCAATAAACGAAGGTGATCTGAAAAGTTTCCGACCTAACAAAGATACAATACATTTTTTCTTTAAATTTATTTTTATTTTTCCACATAGTCTCAATGTAAGTCAACACACTTCTCCCAGCGATGCTCCCATCTTTTTGACCCGTCCAAATAGTACTCGTCGTTTTTCTCTACAAAACAATTGTTCACGAAGGTGACTGCCTCCTCATTTGACGAAAATCTGTCCTTTTTTAGATGAGGAAAGGAAGCGCCATTTTTAGATGAGGAAACTAAAAAAAAAACGCTTAGGACTAGATCTGGTGAGTAAGGAGAATGGTCAAACCGTAATTTGCGGATTTTCGCCATGGCAACCGCTGAGGTGTGAGACGGTGCATGTTTTAAACGAATCAACAGCCGCAGCAATCATGGAAACATCCTGCTTTCTGCCCGTTTTTATATTAGAAAAAACTTTTATGAACTCAAAGACATTTTTTTTTATATTTTCAGGATCTTTTATCAGTGCAATAAAAGAATTAAGCTGGCACAATATTTGTTATTTCGTACTAACTACAAACACAGGTGTTGATGTGTACTAACTAGGTTCAGATCAAATCAAATTTATACATCATCAAGCTTCAATAGAATTCTTTTAAAACAAAAATATAAGGCAATTAGTTCTGATCAACAGTGAAACACTTAACAAGTAAATTTGTTCAGATAATCGGATCCAAATTTTCAGCGCCCAGTGTGGGCTCAAGGAAGTTTAGCTCTTATTCTAGTGAATCAACAAAGCCCAAGAGCACCCAAATAGCCACAAGTTTCTTCGTGACATTACAATGACAAACATTTCATGTGAGTGTAGTGCGTAAATATGACACAATGTAGAACAAAACTATAAATTCCTTTGTTCAATCACACAGTTGATTAATTGTTCTATAAAGCAAAAAAACTGGCAGCAATCTCTCGAAATAAACTGTTTTCGTCTAAATATTTGTTTTCATCTGCTAAAAGTAATTTAATAACAGCTGTATGACTTCAATCTCTAAGCCCACTCCTTTTGCAATGGTTTTGTCAATAGACTCCCATGTCTATGTGCTTTACAATCAAATTGAAACTTCTAATAAAGTTAACTATTGTTGGTCACCGGTTTGTAGAGCCTGTAACTTTAATTTTTCGGATATCTAAAACATCACCTAAACTAAAATAACATGGCTACATTTGACATAACAAAAAGATTCGGGATCAGGGTTGCCAGGTCTTTTGGCTTAAATTACCATACAATTAATCAAAAATTACCTGATTTTCACGTTTTTACCGTACGCCATTACTTTGTATATGTGTAAAACTAAATACTTGAGTTTTTGATAGAGGATTCATCTTCTCCATGAATATGATTCTTTTTTTCGTTCATTATAATATAGTTTTATTGGGGCCATGTTTTTCATTTTGCAACTTCTGAGCAAGAAGGAAACAACGCGGCTACAAAAATATTGTAGCTTTTTGGTTGAAATACATAAATAAAATAATGATTGAGAGAGAAAAGGTGGGTTTTCAGTCAAAAACTATAATTTATTGGAGGAAATATTTTATAACTAACAAAATTTATTAACATGTGTTTTACTATACAAAAAACATAAATTGATTCACGCACTTTTTTACATCCATGCAAGTACAATAAGCTGTATATACATATTAGGCACGTACCTATTTGTAAATATCTTGATTAAATTTACTGTACATATTTTTGGAATTCGCTGAAATTAACAATTTATCTGATATGGAAGGATACATTTTCTCAAAATTACAGTTAAATATATCTCTTCCATTTACCGCTCATGTCATGCGTGTTAATTACTTGCATTGAAAACTTCCATTCAACTTTACTATTGGTGAATGAATTTTCTAACAAACATTCTCCACATCTATTTGACTAAACACAATATTTCACCCACTATCGCTCCGGATATACTGAGTACCTTTCCAATTATGACAGCTACAACTCGCCTCTGTGACCAACAACATTCAGGGAAAATTGATACTACAAGCACTTTTATGTTTCCGCATTACGTGCACTCCTAACTCAATAGATAAGAAGAAAACAATTTACTTTCACCTAACGACCTTACGTTTCCATACTCACATACCAAAACAAAAAATTTGTTTAACGAAACAAACACTGATTTTGCCTTGTTGTATCGTATTGCGATCATTCAAGGAGAATTCACCAATAGTTTTGCTTTTAGATAAAATTGTACCGAAAGGAAGTGACATGTACTACTACTACTGCTGCTGCTGCGTCGTTTCTGCAGACTAATCAAATCGATTAGGTGTGCATGAAATAGAAGTAGATGCATTTTATTTATTGCATTGCACAATGCAAATCGCAACGTCGTCGTAGCTGAGTACAAACTTTCATTATTTATCCATGCAATCTTTTCAATATCAATTGGAGAAAGGTACACAGACGTGTTGACGTTAGTGATTCATGGATTGTAGTCCTCCAGTCTTGCAGCGTATTAGTTCTGAACGTGGTTGTCGAATAGTAATTGATAAGGGGAACCACTAACTTTTCTATTTGTGGAAGAGTTTTCTTCGTAATTAATTAAGCTGATTGAAAACGAAACCAATTATTGCGCAAATTTCCAGATATTCGTTTCATTCAAGACTACAGCGAGTTCAATTTTTCATGATTTCGACTCTTTGAGGGAAAATTGACCTATTAAGCTAAACGCTGCATCGAATTTCAATTCAACTAATTTTCTAGCTAAACAATACCTTTGGTACGTGCAACCTATGCAACAATCAAAATATATGTTTTACGAGAACGGCTACCACCTGTATGCATGACTTTCAACTACTTTTCCTGTGCACTCAGCAACGACTTGCCGTATCTAATACGATGGTCTCATTGTTCCGAAAGTGCATTCGGCGGTACGATTCTTTAAGTATTTACGCTCGAGTTGAAATCAGTCCACAATCGAACGTGATCCTCATTTGTAAGCAAACGACGAAGACAATCTTATTTTGAAAGGAAGTCCAAGCATGGTTTCTTTCCTTTCGTCTTTAAGGTCGGTTCTGGTCCATGTACGTTAAGTTTATATGGAAGAAAGGAAAGAATCTACAGAAGACTTTATTACTGAGAAGAAAACACGGTTCATACCAAAGAGTAGTGGTTCTTGGGTTAGTCGACCGGTCATTTAGTAGGGGGCATCGTGGTCGTGTGTACTACCTTTGTTATGCAGGTCGACCTCGCCGGTATGCTCAACAGTTTGTGAACGAGAGGAGCCCAATAAGTTGAGATGTTATTCGATGCATGCACACTTGACTTATTGAGAAATATGTTTCATGTTATTCACGAAAAACTTTTTAGATGAATGAACGTTGAAAGTGGATCAGGATTTCGTTCAACAAGTAGCTATTGGTTTTTGTCCTACGAATCTAGCTACTGGTGGTGATTTTTTTTTGGCTCGCCGGTGGACGACGAATGGAATATGTAATGATAGCATTCAAATTTGTGGGTGAAGTAGGTATTTATTACATATTCATACTTGTGTGGTTCTTTCGAGAGGATACTTCAAAAACGAATATGGTTTACTCTCCAGTTAAATTGCAATATTTCAGGAGCGCAACGGTAAACTTGAACAAGTGGATTATAAGCATATCTTATGGATTACATCAAATCGTATCATAATTGTTTGTCATAGTTATATACTTTGCTTATTGATTTGTATTTATAGAATTGATGTTGAAGTGTTATTTTGAATATGGAAAAGGTTCTTAATGTTTGACAAATATGTCAAATTCAATGGCAAAAGAATCTTCTGAGATTATCTTTGGGAGTTGGCAGAGTTTTTATTTTTTAATGGGTGTCGATGATTGCGAAATAGGGGGAATAATATGTAATATACGTAAATATGCACGTACCTCAACTATTTGGACTGATGACAATCCTATCTCCAGAGAGAATCGACTAATATGATCAGACTAGTTCCTCTTTATTCTCGACTGTAAAAAGAATTGATTCTGCCGCATGCCTCTCCAGCCAACAGTTATATAGGTTGCGTAAACGAAAACCTCACCCGTGACTGGCAGAGCGGCGCCCATGTTTGTCATCGCAGGGGTGACAGAAAGGCTTGTTAACGGGTGTGACTCTAGACTTTAGCGAGCCGTGGTTTACAGAATAGCGACCTGATAGAGTAACGTAGACACCTTGAATGTTTCGGCAGCAAGATAAGCAGATTCGGCTTACTATGAAAGCTTACGACTAACTAAGATAATCGTGGAGGAGTTTGCTTCACGATCTCTAGAGAGGGAAGAACGGTCAGATCAGTACGCTTTTCCTATGGGGCGACGAGTGGCGGGAGGTAAATGCTGGCGCTTGACTCGGCTGCGATCCGAGAACGTGAAACCCAACTTGAAGTAAAAAAATAATTTTTCTGGAATTAATAAATATAAATAAAACCAAACTTCCAACCATTTCTTCTGGAGAAAAAACACCTTTCAAAGGGGCTCCAAGGTGATATGACCAACAAAGGGAAGTGATAGCTGAGGAGCCTGATTTGGTGATACCACTCAGCAAAGCAGCTACCCAGAAGACTGGCAGCCGAACTAAGGAATCGGTTATTAATTAAAAAATTTCAGAATCGCATATTAGCAGAGCGCAGCCCAGGTAGAAGAGACAAAACAGAAAGATTAACCGGAAAGAAAGCGACGACCAAGCCACTTATCAGAGCAGGAACCGGGAATGGAAGCGGCGGTCCCAAGTCTCAGCGCCTCAGAAAAAGAGAGGCAAAGCGAGCGGCCATGAATGTGGTTACGTCAGAGTCTAAGGGAAAACCTGAAATTACTCAGGGAAAACAAACGGACTTTTAAGGACGTGGCTATCAATTACCTTAAACTCGCCCGTCAGCAAAGAGAAGCATCTGGAAAGGAGACTTGGGGATAACATGGACAAGTAGATTTTTAAGCGAATCACCGAAGAAATCCTCAAGTTTACCATGTCAACGCATGGGAAGTCGTCTTCCTTTGAAAGCTTCAACATAATTCGCGGCCACATTGCGGTGGATTGCAGTGACGTTTTCACGACGGATAGGCTTCGGTCAACCGCTTGAAGGATCTTAAAGAGACCGGCCTTGATTTAAAAGTTTCCACTTCGAGATGGTTCCAGGGAATCGAGCATAAAAATCAATCAGCACAGCAAAAACAGTGTTACTTCCGGGTATTGCTCGGGAGTCCAGGGATCAAATACGAGCCAACAAAAGGTTGATCAGCTTCGCAATCAATCAGCACAGCAAAAACAGTGTTACTTCCGGGTATTGCTCGGGAGTCCAGGAATCAAATACGAGCCAACAAAAGGTTGATCAGCTTCGCACTGAAGAGGACACCCTGATGGTTGGGGCAGAGAAAACGACTGAAGCGATTCGAAGTGCGGGTGGTCCAAATGAACCTGTACCATAGCAGAGCGGTGATGATTAATCTGATTCGACACCTTAATCGGAGCAAGCTGACGCCGCGCTGATAGAAGAGCCGTTTCTATATAAGAACGATTTCACAGCGTTGTAACAAGGATACAACCATTGTATCGCAGACGGCGGCAAGCAACACTGTCTACTGCCTACTATCTACCGTAGCCACGAATGCAATCAGACCTGAACTGATATGTGTGGTGGAAGCGACGAAGAAAGCTGATGCTATCGCCGGTTGTGACGTAAATGCTCACCGAAAGATATGAGAGGGCACGAAAATAAACGACAGAAGCAGATATTTACTTGTATTTTTGATTTCAACCAACCTCAATATTTTTACTATAGGTAATAAACCTACATTTAGTACGTGCTATAAGACTGAGATAAGCAATATTGCCTTGGCAAATAAAGGTATAACAGCGTCAACAGCTGGCATTAGTCTAACCTGCCGTTGCTCGTGATCTAATAATGGTTTTGCTGGAATAGCGATTGTTCTGAAATCTTACGCAAAAAAGTTCCGAACCCAATAACAGTGCAAGAGGCAGTTTACTCCAGACAAAAAAGAGAGACAACTCAGGGTATTAGACGTCCTGGGTCTGACCAGTCCAGGACAAATTAACGAGCAGGCGAATCATTCAGCAGGCATTTTGGGTTCAGAATTCAAAGACGTGTGCACGGAAAAGCTCGTAAGAAAAATTTCTATCGTATGGTAGAATGGCGAACTTACGAAGGTTAGATGCCGCTCATGAAGGGCGTTCAATAACGCAAGGCGATCCAGAAACTCTGAAACTGAGATTTATATAAGCAGCAGTTGCGGCTCTTCAAAAAGAAGATGCGACAGACCAAATCCTAACTCATTGATAGAAATCAGAGAGAACATCGTTGGAAGTTCAGAAACTGTCGGAATCAGGAAGGTCCTAAGTGTAACTCCTCACTTACCTACGCTTCTACGTAAGGAAACGGAGATTGGGTAGAGGACTCGAACGAGTGTCTGGACACGCTAATGGAAACTCACTTCTCGTGTAACAGATGAAGTCAAAATTAAGTGATAGGCACATTTCGACCTTTAAAAGACACAAGGATAAATAAGACATTGCCCATTATGCTCCAAAGGACTGAGAGGACCATCATCTCCACATTCTCCAGGTTATTTTTACGACACGTCTCAGTCCCGGAGTAGTACTCGAGCTATGGACAAAAGCTAGAGTGGTTGACTCACCACAAGGTGAAAGATTTTAGAACAATTGGCTGAAACTCATTTCTGCTCAAAACACTAGAGTCTGGTGAATTTGCAGCACATCAAGAGCACGATTGTCACCTATTGGATGCATACGACATCCCAGGTGGATATCCTTATACATATGACATCCTAGACATCTTCTTCAAAAAGAGTCCTGAAGTCTCATGGTTGGGCTCTGGCAAGAAGACATTCGTGTGCCAAAATAAGCATCTGTCTTTGTAGGCTTTAATTACCCTATTCCTAAAATGGTACACCTAAAGCGAATTCAGGTGCCTATAGCGGAAGCGTTGAACTTGCTTCACAATAGCATCTTATTTCTTTTAACACAACGGTATGCAGAGAAGACGCACCTTATTGAACCCGCCGACAGAGTTCAGTCAAGCCCTTCATTCCTTGACAACTTTTGAAGTAGTTAGGAGTGATCAGTGCCGTAGCTTAACTGCCGCTACAGATAGCGATACGTTCTAATCAATCGCCAACCAAATTGCCATCAAAACAGCGAACAGTTGCGAATACCACCTGCCATTCGATGAATGCAGATAGACACCATCTCCACATTTAACATCTGTCTTCAAAATGTTTGTGAAGAAAATCCGAGAATATCCCCTTGGACAGACATCTGGTTGCTCTAAGTCACTTCTGCTCAAAAAGATTACATCGTATATTCTCCTGAAGTCGAGTAAAGGTACTTAAGCGTCAGAAAGCATTGCCAGAGTCGGAGAGATCTCACGCATGGAACTTCTAATAGAATGGACCCCACATCTTCGTTGCCTAACCATAGGCTCAGTTGACTTATTTTATAGGCAAAGTTCATCGCCAAACTTCGAATTTGAATGCCAAATTGAGGTAGATTGAGAGCCACTAGTACTGACCACCCCTGGAGTAGATACGTGGCATTACAGATACCCATACACATAGTTCTCTGTAGAGTAGCTCACTTTTTGCGAGCATATATGAACTTCAAAATAGTCCATCACACCACAGATGCGCATATGATCATCGGCTTCATGAGTGCTATGTATATACCCATAACTGGAATAAAATCCCCTAACACTATCCAAAAGCATTTAAAGCTCTAGTTAGTTTTACTTCCGCATGCTTTTTTCAAGGAAATTTTTTGCCTTAGATTATTTCAAGATAATTGACTTAATCTGAAAGTTGAAAAGTTGCAGAATTGTTAGGTTGATCGGCCTCAAATTCCTTGGATCTGAAAAATTATCCCTCCAATGCATGAAAACTACCTTATCCTATCGACAAAGCGACGGAACATACTCCGGGTGGTCAATTACTTCCTGCCCAACCGGAAAGATACTGTCTAGGGTCGGCGATTTGAAGTTTTTAATAGGTATAATTACAACGCTGATCGTTTCGTTGGTAACCACAGATCCACCTGTGTACCAGCAATTCCTACAGCTACAAAGAGCTGGAGATTTGAGAGGCACAGAAGCCTTCTGCGTTACAATCACAGGCAGGTATAGCAACAATATTGTAAGCAAACTTTCATAGGAATCATTCGCATGACCAATGCTTGATGTACATCTGATACGTTACTTAGCTATCCGTAACGATTATCTTTTTATATGATTGGGTGGGATTTTACCTTATCATTTAATGTGAGACTGACAGATTTTAATCAGATGGAAGTAGGAAGAGATGTTATAAAACTCACCTGTTTTGCTACATTATCAAAGAGATTTTTCTTAAAAAAACTATGATATAAGCCAGCTCGAAGTAAATATAATAAAAATTTTGAACATGCTAATTGATTTTAGAATGGTTTGCAGGGCTTGAGAGAAAATTTGTGTAAAACTGAGCTCAATTCTGATTAAATTGAAAATTGATAATAAAGCACCTACTAATACAAACTTAGAGAAATCAAGCACTGGACATATTTTTAAAGAAAAACTTTTCAACAATCATCAAGGATTATTACGAACAATTAATATCAACAAGGTGAAACAAGTTTCTCAGCGTAAACATTTTAAACGAAGCACGAAAATTTTTTGTTTGTTTTGCAAATGATATTTTCCTTGTAATTTATGTCATTTTTCTCTCCTAAGTTTGCAACAAAACTGTCTAAGCTTTCACAGCCTCAAAAGCTCGCTAAAAGACATAAAACTGACATCATACAGCACTTTAGTATTGCGCCCCAAGCGAATATCAAAAAGTAATTTTCTTTTAAAAATGTCTGAAATAAACGATTGCTATGCAGTGCCACGAATGTTTCAGCCAACTCCTCGTTTAAATTGAATAGCGGAACGCTATCTACCCTCAACAATATCCAAAATTGTAAATCTTTAGAAGAATTTTCTGCAGACAAGAGTTTGACTTTTCTGTCTGTTAATATAATATCAATTCCACAGCTTCAACAAGCAGCAGCAATACAAATTTTGCCAAAGTACAGCATCTACTCACATTCCGAAGCCATCATTCATTTCAAGCTTGTATAACAACGGTAAACATTCCAACCTTCATAAAATACTCGGACCTGAATAGCTACCTACATCTTGTTATCGCACCTTCTCTAGCCAGTAACCCGAACAAGATTTCGTCATTGCCATTTCGCTAGTAATTTACAAGGAAAGTTTTCCTGAAAGCAAACCATCTACTCCTCTTTCATAATTTTGTCAGACACATTTCGAGCGACTTATCCCTTTTTCAGAATCAACATACCTTTTAAATACACCTTTTTCTATCGCCAGTCATTTCATCATCCCCAACATTTCTCATCGAGGACAGCGTTAACTGATCGCATTTCAAAGTGTACCTCGAAGTGCATTTTTTCTTCATTTTTCTCAGCCAGGGAACGAACCCGTTTGCATTGACAGTGTTTGTTTTGAAAATTGCCCATTCAGACCAAAAAACAAACTGACAAACACCTCAGAGAACTTTTTCCCATCCTATTGTTTCTCTGGACCGATGCTAACAACGTGCGTCCTTGTTGCTGGCTCCATTGTATCCTGACTGTGGTGTTGTAGTGTGCTGACTGCCGTTGTGACACCAATGACGTTTACGAACACTTACGAAAATTAAAGCGATAATTAGATGCCTAATTGAGTACCTTCATTCACTCCCCGCGGGCAAATATACAAAGCGTGTAATTTTGTTAGGCAATTTTCATATAAAAGTGTCCCGACGGTGCCATATCATTTTCAGCACGATTTGGGGCATATAATACAAATGTTGTTAGCACAGTCGACTCATACACGACAAGTCCCATCTCTAATGTTTTTCATCTATGTTGTTGCTGGTTTTACCGTTGAATGCGGTAGATTTGGTATAGACGAGATCTGATCACATGAATGGAAAGTAAAACATCAATCTATTCGAGATATTATAAATAGGTACAATGTGGATGGTGATTGGGGATTTAGTTCGCGTGTTTTATTTTGTTTTCGTGTAGCTGAGTGGGTAGAGTACTCACCTAGTAAGTAGGGTACCTGGTTCGAATCTAGGTACGGACAAACTTTGAGTTAAATTAAATAGATGCCGGAATCAAACCAGGGGTAAAATGAGGCATGCAAATAATTATTTAATACTCGTACAAATTTTGGTCATGAAAATAGAGCTCTACCAACTCCAAATCTCAAGATTCAAAATGGGTAGCAGGGGGATAATTTAATACGAGTGAATTATTGATTTCAACAATTTAATTTTTAAAATAGTAATAAATGCTGTGACATTAGGTCTACACTCTGATGTGGTATAGTTGTTATTTAGGACGATCAACATACAATTACAACTCACATTTTTTGGCACAAATTCTTTGAATTTTTGAACGAAACATACCTGAAAGGAAAAAATAATAATTAATGGTAAAATAGTTACATATGAGTAGACTAATGTTTATCCTTATTTAAATACATTCGAATGCACGTAGCCTACAAAATATTTAAATAATCAGAAAAAAGTAAAATTTGTACAGTTTTAATATTTTGATTTGCTTTTATTTATAAGCTTAATAGTTACTTATCAAATCATTTAATGGATTTGGTCATTTGAGACTATTGATTGAATGATTTGACAATCAAAATCTTTCGGAAGATGATAGCTGACTAGTTAAAAACCGAACTCTCGTACGGTCTGCCACCTGGTCGCAGAGAGGGGCTCAGAGCAGTGGCTCACCAAGCCAATTGTGTTACTACCCTGCTAAGAGCGGGCCTACAGAAAGGATATCCGGAACTAAAAATTAATCATGAATGACAGGGCAGTAGAAGTGAACAAGCAGGCACCGAGACGTCGAAATCCAGAGACAGAAATTCTATGGAGGTTGACCACTTGGCCACCATAGCAGATAGGCCACACGGGGTTTCATTCGCACTAAAAATGTCATGAAATCGGTGCCGGATACTTTCAGGAGGAGATCCAGGCTACTCCAGTTCCCACTACTAACAGGAACAATGAAAGAAGCAATCGAATCTGTTGACAGCAACGCAAGCCGCATTGTGACCAATTTGCTTGGTGACAAACTATCTCATTTCCCAGAGAGGAAGCAATGGCTGAATTGGACTCAGACGACAGCAAAGAGCAAAAATAAGCAAACGCTTAAGGACTATGTTTTCCATAATAAGATTCTATAAGATAATAAGTAGCCTTTACCGACCATGAGCCTCTAAACTGCGAAGTGATGTGAAGGCTAGCACTGACTTGGTGGCACTGATTGATCGTCAATTGTCGCGTCATTTTCGTATTGTCTCTGGCAGAGGAAGACTGTAGCCGGAGGATTATAAATTGGTTATTTTTCTCCGAAGGATGGTTTTTCCTTGGAATTGAGCGTACGAGGATCAAAGCGTCATAAAGGCGCAATTGTAAGTGTATAAAGTGTAAATAAGTGTTCAATAAGATTAAACCCACCAAACGGTTGTTATCGGAACCGATGGCTGATGCGAATCATTATAAGCTAACCTATTCCTCGCAAAACAGGAAACTATATGTAAATTAAATTGTCGCTTGAGAAATGGCAGACCGCAAAGGGCTGCACAATGCGATGAATGACCGTATGGAGAGGCAACCTAAACTGATTATGCCCTCGTTTGATAGGGCGGGCTGGTTCAGGGATGTTAAGATGATCAAGTGTAATGACGAGCTCACGTATGTGGGCTTTGGAAAGTGACCTGGGCTATGTGAAGTTATCTGGGCTATGTGAAGTTATCTGGGCTATGTGAAGTTACCCGGGCTATGGGTACCCGGGCTTACAAGTTACCTGGACTATACAAATAGTCGGAAGGGGGAGCATTCCAACACTGCTCAAAGCGAAAGTGGTAATACTATGGGTAGTAGAATCGGAGGTGGACCTGAAATTTCTGCAGAGGCATAATTCGGATGCCTCTGCAAACAGATCCTGGATGTTAAGAAGCCGGTAGCATAGAATGGGGCCAGGTGTACATACCATAGACAGTGCTGTCAGATAGACGCTGCGGCTTACCCCCAGATAATTCCTATTTATCTCTAAAATTACCCTAAGTAGCCATTAGGGTATTAATCCCGAGATTGAAATGGTGATCCCGAAATTCGGGATTAGAATTTCCGGGATCCCGAGATAATCCCGAGATTTCGGGATTTTAAAAAATTACTATATTTTGGGAATTTAAACAGATGTATTGGCTTATTTGTACTCAATTAAAACTTTGTTTCAAATATATAAGCATAAAACCGGAAGTTAAGTTCATTATAATGTTAAATTTATGCACATATGTACATGGGTGCTAGCAAGTAAAACCTTAATCTATAATTGCATCTCATTTAATCTTATGATCTAATTTCTTCTTATCTTCTTGTCCAATAATTTCTCCTTATTTGGTCTGATGGTTAATTATAAAATTAGTTAAAAACGAATTAAAATTTAATCAGCATATTTCCATACCATTTAACCCCAGAATGGTACGGTAAATTTTTGGATGATTTTAGGTGCATGTTTTTACTAATAAGAAGGCAACAATAGTATTATGTACATTTTTTATTTTATCATTAAACATAAAAAGATTATATAGCTTCTAGCCTCATGGCAGTCAGAGTGGCGAACTGGCTGATGCGCGACGAAATATATACCGAATGGGAGCAAAAATTACTCATGGGTACCATTCTAGGGTTAAATAACAATTACAAAATAGTATTGTTTTTCAATGAAACAAGTGATAAGTAATAATATCGATCGGTTCAAACTGCTGATTCGTTTTGAAAGTATGCTCGTAATAAACACAATTCGTCAAGAGTTTAAACATTTAAACTAAACTGATTTTGCTGCACATATATCTAGCTGCTGAAAAATATATTTCGGGTTCTACACTTTTTAGTGGGTTATTAAGCATGTAATCATACGCCAGTTGCAATAATCAGCCCTAAGCGCCTCCGTTTTCATAAAACTATATTTTTTGGCATTAAGTTCTGGGTTGTTTGCTCAATTCGTAATGATGAAACTTTTCTTATTCTCAAAATGGGTTGAATTTTATCAATCCCGAAATCTCGGGAATCCCGATAAAAAATTCGGGATCCCGAAATTGTCCAAAATGAGTCGGGATCCCGAGATCCCGAAATCTCGGCATTGCATGCCCTAGTAGCCATCGTCACGTCATTTCCGGGAAATTTTTCGGCATTCGCAAAAACCAGGTTATTTAAATGTTAATTTTTATATGTGTTATTAATGTGGTATTAAAGGTAAGTGAAACTTTCCCCCACTCATCCTAATGTTTCGGGACTAATTATTTCCTAGGTGCGTTAAGTTTTCACTCAGAAAAATGATTCCCAAAAGGTTTATTAACGACGGGCCGCTAGAGAGACAGTTAGGCACTCCGCACACGGGTCGTTAGCCATGCGATACGTGAGATATGCGTTTGACACTTGTGAAGCTCGCGAGAAAACGAGTGCCGTCAGCCTCGTATCATGTCCGCACACGGGTCGCGAAGAAAACGTCAGTATGCGTTGTAAAATCATACAATTCGGGGCATTTTTCCACCTCCCCCACGAATTGTACGTTGCCGTCATCCATCGCGCTTGCAAAAACGACTAGACATTCGACTTGAGGCCTGCAATGCACAACGCTTGAGATGCACTCAACGTGAACCGACTACGCTTCTCGCTCTTCACGATAGGCTAACGCTCCGTTAGCGGTCACCCATTGATTTACATAGGTTGTGACGACCAAGCGTAGAAATATCGCATCTACGACGTTAGCTCAACGACCCGTGTACGGATTGCCTTAGAAAGTACGATGGGAAGCCGACGAATGCGACCAATCATAGCACCGCGATCCGTAATCAATTGACGTCATTTTTTTCATTCACTTTTTGAAGTACAAATGACGGTCTTTTTACATCGGTCATTTTCATTTTTTGTCAGCAATGCGTTGTTTGACGGCCTTTTGACGATTAAATGACGCGTTATTTCACGGCCTCGCATCTTTGACGGGAGCCAAAGGAATAAGGATTGCGGGATTCATTTAAATGTCACAATAAAACATTTATATTTGTAAGGAACAAGTATTGCATGTATTGCACATGCATATTGAAACATCCGTTCCGGTAAAATGCATTATCAAATTTCAGAATGCCCTAAACAAAGCCCTGAATATTTATTTCTCTGTTCGTCCCCTGAAGTTTTTTAAATATCCCTAAATCTAGGGTTAAATTCCCTAATATGGCACCACTCACTCCAGATCAAGAAGAAGTCTGGCTACCTGCTCTATTAGCGTTTTGACAAGATGGCGTGAGGCGTAGGTAGCATTTACTTGCATCTAAGAATGTGCCACTCAAAGTATGGGAACAAAAATATCTTGGAAACCTGCGATATCCGGCCACAGGTGATCCGCAGGATACAAGGGATAGTTTTGATAACGACTAGACGTAAGTTGAGGATGAGGTCGATGGTGACGCTGAAAAGACTGCAGATTAATGGTCCACAGAGGTAAGTTTGACTCAGCGCTGGTTCAGGAATCTTGGACCTCTGCAGAAGGTCAGGTTGCTGGACTGTGATCACGGCATTTCATTTTTTTCTTCTCAGGTGCAAAAACCGAAATAAGAACGCCTATGCCAGTAAAGAAAAATATTCCCGTTTACCTTTTATCCAATTTCAGCACAGATAATCTGACTGTCGTAGCATGTGAAGGGAGAAAGGAGGGGTTCGTATTCATAGCCTCCGCCTACATGGAACGCGACAAAGCCGTTCCGCAGCAGGATGAACCGAAACTCACCACGGATACACGCAACAAGAAAAAGTTGCTGCTCCTAGAAGCAGACGCCAAGGTGCACCACACCGTCTGGAGCAGCAAGGAATATAACGAAAGAGGTGAGTCTCTGATTAGTATCATTATTAGTTATAATGCAGTCCTAGTAAATCGGAGTAATGTCCTTACCTATAGAGGGTTTCTTAGCGACAACCTGCTAGACATCACTCTAAACAATGAATCTAGCGAACGATTGGAAGAAAACTCAAAGGTTCTTTAAGGCACATCGTTCTCTGGTCATTAGCCTCGCTTTGAAATTCAGCTCACCTTACAATTTTCGACCGTTTCGCCATCACAGAAACACAAACTGAGAAATCATCAACTGGGAAGCGGACAACGGCTTAGGTCCCAGAATTGACTCTGTAGAAGACCTGGAGGTATCAGTTGACATACTCATTGGAAAACTTGTCTAAGCTTCTGAGCGCTCCTGTCCCAAAGTCTGTCCTAAGCGCATCCCTAAGCCACCCTGGTCGGATAGTGATCTGGGTTGTCGCATAAGACAAGCGAGTCAACTGTTCAAATGAGCGAAAGCAACTGATTGCAGAGATAAATAGAATAATGTTTTTAGACTTTATAAATCAGAAACAAGGAATGCGGAGAGGAGTTTCTTTAAGGAGCTGTGCGGCAGTATTGAAGCCACTTCGAAAAAAGCGTAACCAAACAGAAACTAGTCTGGGCAACCGACACTTTCGAGTGCTTAAAGCCTCTAGATGTGGATGGAATTTTGACGGCCATGATCCAGAAGACAAGAATTCTCACCATATACTAGTTTATAACAATTTACAAAGGTGGCCTAGTGCTAAGTTATGTATCCACAACTTAGAAAGCCGCTAAATTTTAATTTATACCCAAAGTACGTAAAAGCAACCATGAGTATCCGAAAAACTAGCTGAGTTCATCTCTCTCATTTCATTGGTAACAAATACAATTTTAAAGAGGGAGGAGACCAAGGGACTCATTGTTGTGGTCTATGCTGATGACATCGCGATAACAGTCCCAGATAGATTCACACAAACCTTTGGCCAGCTCATCGAGTATGCTCTGGGACTGGTAGTTGTGCGAACGAAAACGAAGATCCTTGGCTCTAATTCCGATAACACCGGTCTTATAGCCTTCACTAGGAAATACAGGATTCTTGAACTAGCACCTATCAGGTTTAGTGGCGCTAGATTAAGTCTCAAGTCGCATACTAAGTACTTGGGTATAATTCTAGACAGCAAGCTCACCTGGAATGCAAGACGAATCAAGAGGAGAAGCAAAGAGGGTATGTAATGCGATTAACGCCAGGTAGAAGATGCGAGAAAAAACATTGGGTCTCAAATCTACGCTGGCACACTGGATTTATACGGCGATATTAGAGGCGCAAATAAAGCTCAGCGATTGGCAGATCTCTATATTACAGGTGCCGAAACTGCGCTAATTCATCTGTGTTTATTGTCCAGCTTCATCTTCCGGTGCTTGATCTACTTATAAGAATCGCGGCTGTAAAAACTGCTAAAGGAATCGGGACACTAGGAGTCACAAACCTTTGTCCACAGCGATATTAGAAAAAGACTCACAGCTTTTGCTTGCCCCGAAAGCACCAAGCGGCCGAAGGAGATAGACAGGAATGGAATCCGCAAATAGACACAACAACAATTGACGAATCCAAAAAAGACGCTAAGTAGATGCTGCAATATACCCTTGAGACCGTAATATAGACTTATATAGGCTTTTTTATACTGTAGTATTTTCTACGCTGAAGTCTTTGCGATACGAAAAACCGCAGAACTTAGACATATTAAAGATCCTATAAGGCAATGAAGCGGCGGTAAAGCACGGATGTCCCAGGTGTATAGATCGAGGTACGTGTTTGACTGTATTTAGGTCCTGAACAGACTGGACAACAATAGAAGAGTCGGCATCTTTTGGGTATCTGGTCATATGACTATTGATAGGAAAGAGAGGGTGGATGCGTTGGCTAAGCCTGGGGTCTGCTTTCCCCTTAATACGATCGGCGAAAGTTGATATTGCTATTCAAGCCGTTAAGTACTTGATTTACTCCAATATGATGGAAGTGGTGATTTACAGATGGCGAGTAAATCAGACTAGCAAAATAACCAAAATCATATAGGGGTCAATCTCGCAGATACTAAGGCGGACTAACTGGAAACGGCTGGTCGGCATCAGTTCTGAGCACTGTATTGTAGCAGAACATTTCATGAAACTGCTACTTCTTAGCAGCGACACCTGTAGGAAATGTCAAGAGCCGGGAGTCTCTTGGGTCAATGCCCGGCGTTGGCGAGCCCTGGCTGGTGGACCGAGCACATGTGGCGAAGCAGAGGCTGGAACCAAAACGACATGAGATCATCGATGGCCACTTGGACGAAACCTTTCTAGCTCCAGGTCTTCTTATCTTCTTATCTGACTAATAGATCTATGTGTGACATTGTGCCATATAATGAAACCTAACTTTAGCTAATGAAAAAACGAAACCAGGATTTATCGAAACTTTTATTGATCTTTTTTGTATTTTAATCAAAAATCGACTATTTGAATTGAGTCCTGGTGAAGTTTTTGACATATCTCGACCCCCTTTGAAAAAAAGATAACTCATTTCACTTCAAAAGATATCTTCTTATATCTTCTAAGTATACCACCAAGTATACCACCATATCTATTAAAGACTTTCCATGCGACGTGTGCGTGTTTAATGCTTCGCGCATCCCGATCATCTGCTTCATACGGAAGTGCCAACAATCTTGAAAAATTGCGTGCTTCGATGCGATTTCGTGTCAAATATCTACGCGGTTTTCATTCATAATAATCGTTTCGGTTCCGTCTATTGTTAGTAATAATAAGATATGTATTTGAATGGTGCTAAGCTACCGATATGCGACCACAACAAGCACTGCAAGCATAATCGGTAATGTACGATAAAATAGGCGAGCTGTAGCTAACCCTAACCAAACACTAAGGAGAAAATCTTAAAAGTCTTTAAAATAATTGCTTAGATAATTTCCTGTGCGTTTTTCATAGTTGGAATTCACAATTGAACCGACTGAACTAAGCTACTAATTATGTTTATGGGATTTTCTCTGATGTTGCTCTTTCTTCGTATTCGATACGATATCATGGTGATAAGCTCAATGGGTAAATAAGTTTTTGCGGTTAAATGTTTTGGAACGATAATTATGTGGTGTTCTGATTGTAGTTATGGTATACATCTTTTATATTTGAAGTGGATAATGACGAAGCCGTTCTGTGGAAATTATATACTAATTGAGATATTCAGTAAAGTAGGCTTAACGGGATTGTGTGGTTTTTAAGAAGAATGATATGGTTAGGAAAATATAGTACTTCATCATTTTTTTTAGAAATAACCTGATATGAACTTATTCCACTGAAAGTGTTTACATACTGAATCTGCAATCAAAATTTATGTCCTCACATTTATGTAATAGAACCACTAAAGCGAAATTCAGAAAACTTTTATTGCATATAAATGATCTTCACAAAATTATACATACTGTAATGTTTATGTGTCTGTGTTTCATAACACATTCATGGGCCCTCTTCGTATACCATAGAAAATCGTATCTAGGATATATTACATTAAAACTTTAAAACGAAAGTTATGAAAAGTAAAGAAATAAATTTCTAGCCTGAAATGAAATTGAGTTATGGTCATAGAAATTTCAGGGTAAGTTTAACCTGTCAACAAATGATGAGTTTATTACTATGTGCGTCATATTAGATCCCTACGGTAATTTGTTAAGTTTTCGTAACGATGATGTGAATCAAGATAGGGAATCTGTTGCAGGAATGAATTGATTTTGACTCAATTGATAAACAGGTCAATCATAGTCGTAGAATTTTGTAGCTAATGCTTAATGCTTTTAAAGTTTAACAAGCTGGCATTTGAAAGTTGTTCTTTAGAAAATGTTCGACAATGCTTTTCTGTAAACAACTACACAATACCATAAAAACTACATGATTCTCGTGCAACGGAAAATTGTCATTCACTGTCAAAATGCCATTCTTGGAAAAAAAATTATACAATGCAGAGCAAAATTGCACACTTCAATCCAAACGGGAATCATACACTAGCTACAAAAAAAGACCTGAAAACTATCTTGCAACCTTGTTCCACAATAAAACTAAAACTGATATTTTCTATGCATGCTTGCAGATATTCATCTACGCACACAACTTTGCGTCAAATGTCGAGTAAAACATCTAGCACTCATTTTTTACTCTGAGATAAACTCGACCGAATTCTATGATACTATACTTGCTTTCAATTGTTGTCGTCGTCGCTTTTGTTGCTAGATTTCAACTTCAATCCTTTGCAACTGACTTTGGCTTATGCTGCGGTCTGTTCCTAATATTACTCGACTTTTGCTAGTCGCAACTATTCAAATTTTCGAACAAGTACAAACAATCATACAGTTGAAAGAGAGATAGAGAGTGGGAAAACAGAAGTTGATCCATACTAATTTTCACTCAACAACAACAACACAAACAGTAGAAGTAACAATAATACCAGCATCGACAATTGTGATGATGATGATGATAAGGGACGACTAAGGACAATGATAGCAGCCAGCAGGCAACAGTTTCATTCGGTTTTCCTTTTGGCATTTGTCTGGCCATTGAAAACTTTTTAATCTTTTCGAGGTTTTTGTCTGTGAAGTGAAAACGGTTATGGATAAAGTCCTGTTAGTTGTAACGGTACACTTACTTTCCTGGTATGAGCTGAAGTTAGCAGATCAGAAATGGAATGAGAATTGTTGGTTAAAAGTGTTATTTTGTATATTAAGAGTGGTGAATGGGATGTTTTGTAGTTGAAATGGGACAAAATTCAATGGCGAGATAAGGTATGAACGGGTACGTTTTGATTTTTCGACTGCATTCAGATTATATAGCAGTTTGTCAAAGGCGCAAAGATGAAAGTTTATATAAAATTACTTTTAAGATTGCTAAGTTTTCTATTTGCCTTGCTGGCTTTATAGAGTATGAGTGACTTGGACCCCGCTTTAGATAGCGATACACAAAGGCTGTAAGATATTTGTATTCTAGTCAGCGTCAGAGTTTTTAGTTCTTTAGATCGACGTAGAAAGTATATATTGTCAAGCATTTGATTTGATATAAAAGTCCAAATCTTAAATGAATGATGGATGGGAAAAAAAAATTTAAACATAGCTGTCACTTGATCACATCTAATACCAAAAGGCATGACTTTCATCTTATAAAAACCTTTAAATTTAAGCAAAAAGGAATGAAAGTTGTCCGCCCAAGAAACGAGGAGATCTATGATGTGCAAACAAATCCCACCTAACTGCCTAACTACACTCAGCCAACAACTAACACACCACGGCTCGTTGCGTAAAATGCGACGGGCTTCATCACTTCTCTATCTGTAAGAAGTTGAGAGAGAAAAAAACGCAAAGTGCGTAAATTGTAGAGGCTTACACACTGCAAAGTATGGAGGCTGCAAACACAGTTCGATAAATTTGAAAACATCGTTTGAGCAAGTGGCTAATACGATCCCAAATATCCCCAAGATACCTTTCAAACCCGTTTCGAAGCCCCCACCTTAATCCTTTATCAAAACTAACGTAAACATTCAAAAACACAAATTTCAACCAGTCCCAAATACATGGGTGGCTTCTTCGTCATCATACCAAAAAAAAACTGCACACAATGAAGATAGACATGCAAGTCAAAATTGTTCAAGTTATACTGCCCAAAATGCATTTTTTGCAGCCTATGCATTTTTTGCAAAAATTGATATGATGTTCTTTCAAGAAATATTCTTTTAGCTCATTTATCATCTCCTGATCCTCAACTATATCATACACAGAAAAATTTAAATTTCTGGTAAAGGAAGAGGTACCGCAAGCCTCTTAAGAAGAAACACCAACCACTATTATGTTCTAAGCCACAGCATAAGGGGCGTGGAAGCCACAGCCATTAAAGAAGAAAGGAGCTTTGTCGAGTTGGTACTGGCTTCGGAGTACTACCCTACGAAGGCCCTGTCTTCCTTGCGAGAGACCTAGATGCTGATTACTGCCACTAAGAAGCTGTGAAACGTAATAAAGCTGCCATTGAGCTGCCATTGAACAATCAAGCTTGACTACCAACAATGAACCTATGGACTTCGGGCTCGGTATAGTGGTTTCAGACATACTTGACAAACAAGTGCGCATCAACATTTTTGACGAGATGTTATCTGATCACAAGCCAACCCTCTTTCGAGTAAAATAATCCCACGATAAACTTTTGTTAGCTCTAGGGGTCGAAACTGACAGAGAGCTTCATTCACAAATTTACAATCAAGGTATATAATCCGATTGTGATAAGTTCTACGACTCATTTCACCCCTGGTTTAACTTAGGTACCTATTCAGAGCTAGGTGAATTTAAAGCTCGGTGCATGGCTCCTCGCCCGCACCTGTATTCGAACCAAGGATCCCCAATACTTAAAGCCAAACTTCTACTCACCACACTACACGAATAGAGTAGAATATGTCTACATTAATAATTCAATGACAGAGAGCGAAATCGCACTGACTGAAGAAGCCAGACCTGAATCACTCCAAACGGCCAGCTATTAAGAATCAATTGATTTTCTCACCTAGTATAACCGTTTCCGGAATTCCTGGAGCTGCGATTCGAAGAGGAATCTTCATCTATTGATTAATTAGACTAACAAGGCCGCATCGAAGGTAAGGTAGTAAACCTTCCCAGTTTTAAGTTTCGGGAGGTAGAAGATTTAATGTTGGCTGGCATTGAGAAAAATCGTGCGAAATAACTAACACCTACAACGTTTGCCAGACCACATACTATAGATAATAACGGACACAATCGAGATGACGCTTCGCCTGAAAAGTCCCCTAAAGCGTGAAAATTTGCTACTAGTACCAAAACTTTATAATAGTGGCTGATTTTCACTTACCAAAACGTGGTATAAACCTAAAATTTCCGCAAATTTTGAGGCCTATAAGCCTTTTCATATCTTAATCTAAATAGGTTGAACAAATTCTCCTTCTTCGGCTGAGCAAAAATTTCTACGAGATAGCCTTTCTCCTGCAAGAACAGTTATGCTAAAGGCCACACAAACAGATAATAGAATCTTCAAGTGCAGAATATTCCGAGAAAAAAATGTGGATTCTCATGAGAACGGTAAAAACACAGCTGGAGTACTAGAAGAATTCCCAATATCGCCCATTTTGAATAACATATGTAAAGTAGATATCTCTCATAGCTTTACTATTTTTCTTTGCTGATGATATATGTGCTTTCGATACGTCTAGGCAGCCCTCCATAAACACGCTTTTCGGAGTATTTCCAAAAATTGGACAATCAAAATAAACTGGAACAAAACCTTGGCGATTTGACAATGATTGACCTACAGATAGCCTACAAGAACCTCTTCCAAACCCATTTCTCCTTCATAAAATTACAAAGTCTAAACCAAACTTACAGAACAATTACACTGAGACCGCCACTACTACATAGACCCGTTTCGTTTGGACAGACCTCTAAATAGTGGTAGCACACTGCTATTTTCGAACTACTATTTCTAACTAGCAATAGCCGGCTGCTAAATAGCAGGCTGCTTTTTTCGAAGTGCTATTTCTAAAATAGCAAGCTGCTGTTTAGCAATCTGCTATTTTTCTGAAATGCTATTTAGATTCCATAATAGCAGACAGTAGACTGCCGCGAGGAACAGGAAATAGCAATAGTAGCATGGAAAATGAAATACATCATGGAGTATCAACTACTGCTTGATCTTCATTGCATCGGCCGTGCTAGTTCTATCATTCGCTTGCATGATTATTTATCGACTTGTAAGCCATTTCCTGTACGAAGGCTTTTTGCGCATACATATATTGTCCACTTGACTGGGCAATACGGCTCCGCACCACGCACACCATACATATTACTCGGAGGGCTGAAGACCGTCACGCCGTTTTTAAATTGCTTTTGAAAACAATGAAACAAACAATCTAACAACTAAGTAGCACAGACGTCATAGCGAACGATAAACTAGTTTATCTTTGGCATATGGAAATCGAACATGTCGCAATGTCACAGTAACATTTTCTTTCGAAATACAGACTGCTATTTTTCAGCTGCTATTTTTTCGCTGCTGTTTAGAAATAGCAATAGCAGTTGCTATTTTAAAATAACAGTTAAGCCCATCAGTGCATTTAAAACTAATATACGAAAACTTCGGGCTTACTTTATTTTGGAATGTAGAAAATATTTAGGATCCCACGGTAAGCTAGAAATGAAAATCATCATAAGAAAATCTTCAACATAATAGGCACTCTAACAGTGCCATAGTTAGCCTACACCTGAGAAATCTCGCAAACTATTAACAATCATAAGTGACTAAATGCACCAACTTTGTCTTTGACATCGCTTAGCGTAAGACCACTCACTTATAGAGTGAAACCCTTCATTAGCTCCAAAAGAACCAGCTTCCTTTTCGTCGTTACCAAGATACTATATGAAGAGGGTTGGTAATGACATAAGCCTTAGGCAAGTTATAAACCAGTAACTCCGGAACTCCTGCTTTTCAGTATGCCGAAGTTTCATCCGGGACCAATAAGCATTTGAGTTTCATTAATAAATGCGTTCGAAAATTTATGAGAAAATTTATTTATTACCAAACATTTATTTAATAGCTGTTTCTGGCTCCATCTTGAACACTGTTGCATATTGCGCTAAAAAATGACAGACTCGAATCTTTTAAAAAAAAATGTTCTAAACATTCTTGATTCATACCTTTGATTTGATTCAGGTACCAACTTTTAGCTAAGTTAATTCAAAATTCGGACTGTGATCGCGTCTGGAATTGAACCGTAGACACCGGCTCATTCGGTGCTCAAGGCACTCGATTAGCCAATGTACAATAGATTTTACTATGCATATAATACACCTATGAATATATGCTGCGTAAAATGCAATGTTACTAGTATTTATTATTTTTCGGATAACTTTAGATATACCTTTAAACACAGGATGACAAAGCAAACTAAGGTTTCTCAAGGTTTCCCCCGCTGCAAGTTCGGGGTTGAGGTTGGTAGAGCCATTACAACTAATGTTTACTAGTGTGGAGTGGTTGATTCTGCGATTGGCTAATCGGATTAAGTTCAGATCCCTCACAGGTAAACTAAAAGTTCCGTGAGCGTCTCTGGTTTTTCGTTCATGACTGGATTTGAACCAGAGACTACATACATCAGCAGTAGGTACTTTGTCCAATCAGCTAGACAATTTTCATGGCGAATCGATTGATAAATATATTATAACTTTCAAAATCATAGAATATTATACTTTATGGAAACTATTTGGAACTTTTGAAACATAATATATAAAGGTCCATCACAGTTTATTAAAATACATTCAGCGAATCTTTAAAATTTAAAACGATTTTATTTGCGAAGCGAATGCCCCGAACATATTTGTAAAAAATATCAAAATAACAAAAATAACACAGCAGTAAAATCAATTTAACTATGCACTTTGAGCTCAACACTGGATACCAACAACTTTTGAATCATGACAAATGTCAATAAACATTTTGAGAATTTCAACCTAAAAAAAACCTCATCATCAGCTCCGCTTTCAAAGCGAAACAGTTTCAGTTCAGTTCGATTTCATCCTCGTTTCGCAAAAACACATACGCTCCTCTTCTCTTCTACTGCCTATATCTTCTATTCAGTGTGATATTCTAGTCAGGTTTCGAAACGTTGACGACAGCAACATCATCCAACAGAATTACGCCCAAAAGAGCAAAGAAACAACTTTTGTCAATGAAGCGAAGACACAGTAGAACAGTTGAAAATACCATCCTTCAGATTTATTTTCTGTACAAATATTTGGAGATAAAATTGGTTTTCCATGTAAGTAGTTACTCTTTAATTTTCCCCTAAGGAGTCAGAAGAATCAAGAATTAGGAATCGGAGGATGCTAGAAGGTCTCCAGATAGAGACTTTTTCTCGAAGAGATTTTTACTCAGAGACTGAGTGGGAGAGTGGGGAGAGGAAAGAAAGAGTTGGCTGTAAATGGTGTGTTCGATATAGAATTGCTTCGTTTTTCCCGATTTTCATTCATAATGTACACATTTACTTTTCCAATCCCGACAAATTGTGCACATATTTGACGAATGAGCTTGAACATTTTTTTAGGAAATGAGCTAAGAAAAGCTTTGATGATGAACGTTTAAGACGATAGAAGAGGAAAATAATGGCTGAGTGATATGAATTGAATAAGATATGTAGCAAAACACTTTGAAAAAATTCACTTTTGAGCAAAAGTTTTGTGGGTTGTGTGGCAGAGGGTGAATGATTATGTTGCATGGACTGAGCTAGCGGCAGATTGTATTGAAATGCTAAAAAAATGTTATAAAATTTGCAATTTCCAATATTTCGAAAGTATAATGGTTTATTGAGATTGATTGAACATGTTAATGGTTGTGGGCTGCTACATATCCTTTCTACGACAGGCAACTTTCTTTGTAATTTAGCGTTCGCGAATCAAATAAGTTTCCACAAAATCAAGTCTGATGGTCAATACTACAAGTTAAAGACCAACAACGGTTCTTTGAGAAAGATAGCCTGTTGTAGAAAAAAAACCCTAAAAGGAGATACTCCGGAAATACTCAAATGCAATAAACAGGAACTACAGAGTTTGATCGAATGCTACAAATCGAGGGAATCAGCATGAAACTTCGCGGGCTCTTAGCATCTTCTATTAGAGCTGCGGTGAAATATGAGTGAACAAATCATTAAAACAGCGAAAGTTGGTGCTGAAACGACAGTTAATACGAGAAATTTGAATTATGGAAAGCGATTCAATCGGTGCCATTTAATTTTGTAAAGTGACTACTGTTAGTTATATTAATACAAAATAAAGTACGATATTTCGAGTACAAAATCAAATGTTTCACTTCCAATTAACATGAAATTAGAGATTGCAAACCCGAAACGTGGACCAATATTAATTCAATTTTCTGAATACATCAATTCATATGTTGGTCAAGAGACATAGATCTGGAAAACATTCATTTTTAACCACATTGACAGAACAGTAGTGCGAATATTGTAAATTATATTCATGTATTAGCTTGGAGTTTACATATGGTGTCTTCAGATCTGTTCTTTCTCAGACTTTCTAATGAAAATATATTATTCTGCTTGTTAGTTTGACTGCGTGCTGCAAAATATTTTTGAGCTGACTTATTTACAAAACTTTATAACAAAAACTAAACTAACCTGAAGCAAATATTACTCAACAACGACACATTTTTCAATCAATCCGCGGACTTTAATGTCACTCCTCAGATATTCATAATATCGAATTGAAATTCCTAAACTCGTGACACGACCTAAATAGAAATTGTCACTGACAATAACGGTATCTACCACACAGAGAATACGAAAGTTTCTGGTTTTAAATCATGTCATCTAAAACGTTGATATTCGGAAAGAGAGAAATATTTCAACAACACGACACTGGAAAACTGATATTTAGTGTCAGTTGACACGGAATATCACTACTTGTGTTCTTTGTTTCTAATGCAGAAGGACATACATATGGGAATATTGGAAACATGTCAATAATATTTGCAAAATAATCGAATTAAGTTGATACGTGGTGGCAGACGAATTTCAAATATTGTTGAGTTTTTGATTCAGCATGACTTCGTAAACAAAATAGAATATTACTTAGAATAAAATTTGATACGCAAATGACTGAGAGATGTGACAACGCCAAAAATACCAAACATCAGCCGAAAATACAAACATTCATACAATATTACCACATCATGTGCAGTATATCATTAACCCGAATAAAAGAGAAAACATTGCATCGCCAAATCGATGCAAAACTATCAGCCGGTTAAATGCGAGCCACAAAGCAACACAGAGCTCTGCATTTGTACTTGTGGTCTTGACGAAAGAAGACAGTAGAGATTACATTTTTACAATCGACATTTTTACAAATGTGACTTGAGTAGTTTTATGCCTCATTTTGCGCCTGATTTGACTCAGGCAGCAAATGGGAGCTAGGCTAACTCAAAGCTTGGTTAAACCAGGGTTTCCACTACATGCTCCAACCAGTACTGCATTAGACTACACGAGTCTAATACACGATTTTCATAATTCAAAATAATAGATAAAAGGCAGCTTATCACTATTATTTGCTGAATTCAGCATATTTCTGTGAGAAATTTTCACTAGATGAAATTCGCAGAAACCAAAAAAATATCGCAGCTTATGTTCGCCATGTGTGTAATTCACAATCAATGATCTCCCACCTTCAAAGTGATCACATCAATCAGATATATCCCATGAAATGATGTCTCATAAGAGAGTTTAGCAAAGAGCTATATCATGTTACGACACACAAAGAGATTGGCTGTGTGTCATTCGTCGCAGTTAGCACAATATCTAATTAATTTGAGAAGTAAAAGTTGCTGCGGACAGCTTTTTGCCGCCAAGCAAAATAAATGTACCTAAAATGCAATTGCACTAATTTGATGTTATAATCTGGATCTGCGACGCACATTCAGATTATGTATTCAAGCTATAAGAGAGCTTTCATGCTTTGAGAATGCACTCAAGCTGAATTTCTAAAGCCGACTTCTATCCTACAGAGCAACGTGTTGCTCCAAAGCAGCCTGTTGTTCTAGAATTTATTGGTCTATATCGACGATCTAGTCTGAACGGGATCGTCAGCTGGGAATGCAATACACGAGGGTTCATTCAAACGTAGTGATAATAATCGGTTATTTCCAGTTCGCATAAAATTAAAAAAAAATGTTATATACCAACTAAGTCAGCATTACAAAACATATGAATAGGATACGATTCCAGGGAGGTACATTTATTTGAATACAAGCCGTCGAATAGAGAGCATCAAAATGGAGAAAAACAAAATTAGAGCTGTCTTTTGAAAAAAATGTCGACCAAAGATGAACGCTAAGTGAACACTCAAAAAAGATATAATCAAGCGATTTGTTCATTTTTTAAGCGAGAATAGATTAAAAAAAAGAAGATAACTAAGCTAAGAGTTAGTGTCCCCCAAATACCAGAACGAAAAATTGACAATTTATTCTATAAAAAAAAAAAAATTCTTTGCTACTTTTTGTTAAATTTCAAAATAAGAGCAGATTTACAGAAAAAAAAATACTTGGAGAAACATGGCGAACTTTTTTCTTTGGTTTCAAGCTCGAATTTGATAATTACAGTTTATTTCGTTAGTATATAAATTATAATTCTAAACAGACACACGCCAACCTGTGGCAAAAAGTGCGTTAAGCTTGAATTTCATCAGTTTATCGTAGCTATAAGAAATCGTCATCTTTGAGGTTCTTATTAAAAACAAAAAACCGTTGCTAGAGAAAATCCTTGGCTTTGAAATAAAGTCCGGTTTAAAAAAAAAATTCGATATGCCAAAAATCGACCTACAAAATGTTAGCTATTAAAAAATATGTCTGCTTTAAAAAAACGTTTCGGCTTAAAAATGTGCTAGCTTTAAAATTAAAGGTTACCACTTCAAAAAAAAGTGTCGGCTCTAAAATAAGTGTTCGCTTTGAAGGAGTATCCACTAAATGAAAGAAGCTACTCAACAGCTGCCATAGATCAATCTTTAGATAAAGACAAAAATATAAGAACTGAAAGATATGGAGTACAATGTCTTGATAATAAATAAAAAATCAATCAATGTCCCTCATTTTTCGCAACAGAAAATATAAATGGACACTTTTTTATGTTTATTAGTTGTTTGCAAAACGCCGTTATCGTTTTCTAAAACAACTTTTCTTTTAAGACGCCTTTTATGCAACTCGTTTTAGCTACGGTTGCATACCATTTTGGTTTTTGAAAAATAGGTTTCCGCTTCAAAGAGGGCTACTCTAAATACGTGACTGTGTTGGTAAAGTGTCCACTCTAAAGAAAAAGCGTCCGTATTATATCTATTAAGACACATTTGCAGCAAAGAGGATTTTGGGTTTTTTTTTTATAGCCAAAAAGTTTCGAAGGCTCCAGAACTTAAGGCAAACTAGAATCGTGAGATATTCTTTCGACCCTGACAAGCAGAGTCAACTGCTTTGCCGGACCCTAGGGCTCAATATTAGTGCGGGCTACTTAGAATAAAACCTCAACTTATCAATCTTATTAAACATTTTTTAGTTTTTTATTCTTCTTTTTTACTTATTTTCATTTTTTTTCTATATATTTTTATTCAGTATGTCTTTTATAATGCCTATTTATTAAATATTCTTTGTTTTATCCACAAGCTTCATCACCGGCTCTCACTGAAAATAGTATCTAATCTTCAAAACTACCCCCGTAGTAAAAGTGTGGCTTTAAGCTCTTCTATTCCTAAGACGCCAACTTTACTTTTTCTTTAAAGATACACTTTCCGTGCCATCCTTCTTTTAAAAAAAATTTCATTGAAACAAACCACAATTATTCCACCAAGCCTATACACCTGCCGAATCAATTTCTTCCTGCACAATTCACTCCTAGACTTCATTGCCATTACACAATTCAGCAATTAAGATAAAAATCAATTGAAAACTCTCGCCCAAGTGTTGCTTACAATTTCCGTACAGTGTCATGTTTTCTGTTTTTCTCTACTTTTTCCATTTCCTTAGTCATTATCGATTTCTACACACATGCAGAATCTAATGGCTACTACCAACAACCAAAATGCTTTGTACAAATTAAATTGAGGTGATTGTTCTCTCTATATTCATTTCATCGATTACGAATGTGCTGTTATCAGTACTTAAAGCATCACCAACTGACTGAAAAGCACGAAAAAAACGAAAGAAAATAAAAAAATGAAAACCAAAATGATCCACCACTGAATAAGTGCCAAGGTGTGTCTTTGTTCCGTATCGCGGTTGTCGTTTATTGAGTATAAGGCGAAAGACAAGAAAGAAAAAAAGAAAATTGAAAAAAAAATAGAAAATTCAAACAAAGTTAACTAAAGAAAGCACTCAAGTTAATGAAAATTTTGTTAATGAATTGGTCATGCGATGGTGAAATGTCTGCACAGCAGAAATACTGTTAGTTTATTTTTTTCAAGGAAGCAAAACGAATGTGAAAAAAAACTCTATCTCATACGAAATAAGTGTTTGAATTGAACAAACTGATATGGGTGTGTATGTTGGTTAAATGTCAAACAAATGTAATTGTTTTTTTTTCTCCTAATTTGAAATTCAGGCAACAAGGCAATTGAATTTAGTAAGAAGAATTTGAATGTAAACAACGTATTTCGAAACAATTGGAGAGTTTGATAGCGACCTGAAAAAACTGCATTTGATATAAAATTTTGCAAATATAAATCTTAGTGAAGTTATAGACTTTTCGTTTCTAATCTATTCTTGTACTCACTTGACTATGATAAAAGCATTATGGCGGATATGTTATCTTACCTGAAACAAATAGAAAAAATATCATGAAAATGGGGTTTTATTATTAATTTATAATTAATTTTTTTTTATTAGGGGAATTAAGTTTACATATCATAGTATATTTAAATGCAAAAAGAAATTGTATATTTATTTCAGAATAGGCTGAATTAATATTTCACTAAGCTCAAATAAGGACTTATGATGGTTTTTTTTTTACAGATATAATGACTTATATATTTATTTATTCACTTTTTTACAGACCCCAACCCATTTACAAATATCAAAAAATTTTGTAAGGACAATATCTGTCCAAAAGGCAAATGGAATAAAAATAATAGTAGCTACACGGTGAAAAATATTCGTATAAAATTGATCTTCACAATGGTGTCATATTATGTATCCTAATATTCGTATAGATTATACTCGTATATGTTGACGTTGGATAAAATTGTTCTATCCTATTTTGGAATAACTTTTGTACGAGTTTCGTATAAACGAGTGGTTTATACCAAGATCGGATAATATTTATCATAAATTCATATTAAAAATGCATAAAAAATAAAACGAATTATTTAGAATTACTTTTGCGTCGCAAGTCGTGCAAGTAGCATTTCGAGTTTGTAAGTGAAGTTAATTGGAAGTATTTATTAAAGTGTTTATTAAAGTTATTTGTGAAAATTATTTGGTAGCCATAAGGAACAACTTTAATCACTCCAGGAATATTGTAAAACTTTGATTTTGGTGAATAAAGTATATATGAATAAAATCTATCGAGTTTTTTTTTCAAATAATAAAACAAATAATCGTTATCCATCTCACAGTACATAATTGAATTTTTACCAAGTTTTACTTGGTGTACTATGTCAAGTGTTTTCACAACACCTACTTTTATCTTTGAATGCATAAATATTCAATGTTTTCATTCTTTTTTCATCATAATGGATAATTGTTCCCAATATATATATTCATAATAAAAAGGAGGGAAAAAACCAGAATAAGATTTTGGGTTTTTGAAAATGGGTTAAATTTATCGTGTGACCTCGAAATTAGAATAATATATTTCTTATTCTAAATGGTGTACATTTAATAAGAATGTGGAGTATTCATTTATATGCGATTCGGATACCGTTTATAAGAGCGTCTTATTCAATTTATATGAATAATTGGCATTGATTTTATCTTATCAGATAAAATTTATCTTATCAGATTAAATTGTTTGATCTTAAACAAACTTATTGGATTGATACTAACTTTCGTTTGAACCTATATACATTCCAAAATTTAACAAATTTATCCGAAAATTTGTAACCGTGTATAAATAATAATAAAAATGATTGTAATAAAAATTGTAATGAAAATAATAAAAAGATATATGATAATGATCAAAATAATAATAACTGAAAATAATCTAAACATGTTCTGCGCATAGGTGGTGGAGGAAGACTTTAATCAAGAATTAGCCCTCGGCATACAGCGTGAAAATAATGCATATTGTTTTTATTAAAAAAACACACAAAAACAACTTGCGCAGTATTTTTTAGGCACTATCAATGGACGAACCAATATTCAAACGCCCGCTACTGTGAATTTCAACTTATTTGGTTGTGTTATAAATAATAGGTGGGTTTTTTTGTAATCTAGCAGAGTAGATTAACATAGAGTTGCAAAAAAACGATCCCGAGCAGAAAAATGGCGTTGTTTGAAAATGTTGTTGCATTCGCTGAGCTTTCGCTTAAGTTGGTTGCTAAATTAGAACGACATATAGAAAAAACCTGAATGAAATCTTATCTAGGTTTTATTCGAAATCATCGAATGCACACTACAAGATTTAATGTAAAATAATTGACAATTGCGGATTGCTATGCCAATTCATCCAATTCAAACTGCTGGTTTCACAATAATCAACAGCAGTGGCACGAACCGTTTAGAACACTCTTACTGTTATAGTAGGTCTGTTTCCGTACTTCAGCAAACTGCAGCAGTAACAGAATTTGGCAGCTGGCTTCTTTTTGCTGCAAAATTTGGCTTGCAGCAAAAGTACGGAAACGACTTGCTGCGAATCTATTTTAATATATTATAATAGATTCAAGTACGGAAACAGACCTAGTGCTGATCTATCACTCAGTCTTACTGTTATCGTGACTCTACATACAGTGCCGAGAAAAAATGATGCAAAAGCTCATATTTCTTTGGGTTAACCTTTAATTCTTTGGGTTAACCTTTTCATATTTTTAAAGGTAGTGAATAAAAAGTCCGTTGGTTTTTTTCTTGCTATTAATATATTTCCACACAGTGATTAGATATAAATAACTTTTCTATAAGAAAAAAATTAAAAAGTTAATCAATTCATTTTTGGCTACCGAGAAAAAGTGATGCAAAAATTAAACCTCGATCATACTCTACCAACTGTATTGGGTAACTGGTAGCAATCAATGGTTCTTAATGTTTGATAGGATTTCCTTTTCGATCTATGACAGCTTGAAGCTTTCTTGGCATAGATGAAACCAACTTAGCGCAGTATTCTTGAGTGATCTTGCCCCACTCTTCTTTTATTATTTCCTTAAGCGTGAGTTTGCTGCGGATGTTATGTGTTGCAAGTCGACGCGACAGCTCTTCCCAAACATGCTCAATGGGATTGAGATCAGGAGATTGTGGGGGCCATTTCAAGCAATTTGGAATATTATAAAGTATCCACATTCGAGTTTGGTGGGCGGTATGCTTAGGATCATTGTCTTGCATGAATATGTAGTTTGCTCCCAAATTCAACTTTTGAACGCTAGCTGCCAGCCGATCCTATAAAATCTGGATGTAGACTTTGTGATCCATCGTTTTTTCTTCTATTATATGAAGTTCGCCAACTCCATTGAAAGCCATACATCCCCATACCAAAATAGAACCACCACCATTCTTCACAGTTCCTATCATATTTTTCGTATCTAGCTCCGTAAGAGGCTTTCTGCGCACTTTTGCTAGTCCATCGTGAGAAAACACATTAAACTTGCTTTCATCCGTGAATAAGACGCGTTTCCAAAATTCGACATCCTTATTCAAATGTTCTTTGGCGAAATTTAATTTTTTTTCACGGTTTATGTCGCTAACGAAGAATTTCTTTCGTGGAATACAACACACGTAACCCAATTTCCTTAAATGATTTCTGACTGAATGAACGCTAACATCTTTTTTATAAATAGATTTTAGTGTTGCTTTCATTTTTGTCGCCGGTATAAAAGGATCTTTCTTGACTTCTCGTTCGATTATTCGCATATCACGCTCTGATAATATTTTCTTCCTCCCTGAGCACTTTTTATTTTCTAAGCTTTTATTTTTGCAGAACCTGTCTATTATCCTCCAAACAGTGGAAATGGGTCTATTAACAATGGATGCAATTTCTTTGTATGGAACGGTCTGGTTATGAAGCCGAAGAATAATTTTTCTGTCATTTAAAGAAGTCTCTTTTCTCATGTTGATCGACTGAAAATTGGTTAAATAGTAATATTAATGAAAACCTAAACCTGGGGATCTAGAAATTACTTTCTTTTACGAATGTTTTCCTCCAATCGCCTCAAAAATTGATTTTCAATGATGAAAACAACTAAAAATGGACTGCAAACGCTGATAAAATGACACATTTTCAATGAAAAGCAATTATTGCATCACTTTTTCTCGGTATGTTTTAAGCTAGAGGTTAATCTGGAAGTGTAAACAAACTTTCAGAAACTGGTTCTTGAGAAAATGATGAAAAAATTTTACCTATGGCACATACGACCACACTCCGAAATATCAATTTTGCCGATATTACTTTTGAGAGTTCGCAAATAAGCTATCAAAGCCGAAATTTTGTATATTTTCATCTTTTTGCATCACTTCTTCTCGGCACTGTATAAGTCCATAAACAGCCGCTGCTTAGCATATACTGCTTCAGTGACGCGACATGTGCAGGATTTTGTTGTTGTATTCAATGTACTTAACAAAATTTGATCTGCTCGGGTGTACAAAAAACACATCTAATATTTAATGCAATTGGAAAGTTCTCGGATTACTATAACTCCAAGTGACCCCAAAATGTAGACTAGCGACTGAATGCAAGAATGTTGCACACAGGGCAATGCAGCAATCTCATAGAACGCGGGCATGTGACGGAGAATATAAAGAAAAAAACAGAGAAGAGACTTCACAGAGAGAAAAATACATGATCTGTGAAATCTAAAGATCTAGAGAGCGAGGTCCGTACCAGGAGCGGAAGTTCTACCTAATTGTCCGATATATGACGCAGAACACAACACGCTACACGTATTGTAAAGACAAAGATGATAATCTGATCACCGATCCTGAAGACCTTCTGGAACGAAGGGAAGTACACTATAGTGAATTACTTAGCGGTCAACTCAACGATGAATCGGAGGCTTAAACAATGCAAGAAGACCTTATGCTGCCGCCAACAAACATGGAAGAGGTAGGAGGAACCACAAGTCTGCTGAAATTAAGCTAATTAAATATTTACACCAAGCAATTCATGAAATTATATTGCACGTATGGGAACATGAAGAGATGCCAGAAGACTGGCGGAAAGGTATAATATGCCTCATATATAAGAAAGGAGATGTAACTATGTGCAGGAACTATAGGGGTATAAAATTGTTGAGTACCTCCTATAAGATTCTCTCTACTATCCTGTAAGAACGGATAGTCCCATACGCTAAAGCCATCATCGGACAATATCAATGTGGCTTCATCCCAGGCAAATCAACATTTGCGCAGATCTTTACTCTGAGGCAGGCGATGGAAAAATCTCTGGAATTCAACATTCCACTATACCATAAGGCCGCCTATGATAGCACAGCCAGGGTAGAACTATGTATAAAGCCATGAGAGAATTGGCATCCCAAACAAACTGACACGATTGTGTAGGTTGACCATGACCAAAGTAACAAGCCAAGATAAAATAGCCGGATTGCTAACCAGACGGTTCAACATCTTTAAGAGGCTCCTCTTCAGCCTGGCGTTGGGGAAAGCAATCCGAGACTCTGGCACGTCAACGAGAGGGACTATCGTCCCCAAGTCCTGCCAGATAGTGGCTTATGCAGATTATATAGACATAATTGGAAGGTCAGAACTAGCTGTACGAGAATTCTTCATCCAGATTGAGCGAGCGGTACAAAAACTGGCGCTGCACATAGCTGAGTGGCAGCATCTGCAGGAAGAACACCGAGAGCTGGTCAAACCTTCAGGGTAGGTGAGCATGAATTTGAAGCAATGCCATTTTTCAAATACTTTGGATCAATTGTAGTAGCCGGTAACAACATGAAAGAAGAAATACGCTCAAATCTAACAAAGTCTACTACAGTCTGTCAAGGCTCTTGAAATCCCGAAATCTCAGCCGAATATCAAAGCTCCTGCTGTGCAAGATCATGGTCCTACCAGTACTCACGTATGGATCCGAGACTTGGCTGCTCAGCAAAAGGGCCGCATTCGAGAGGAAAGTTTTGCGGAAAATTGTTGGCCCCATATGTGAAGAAGGACGATTCCGGAGACACTGCAACCATGCGTTGTACGCTATCTACCTTGAAGCAGATATAATTACGAAGATAATGCTCGGTAGACTCCAGTGGGCAGAACACCTATCTCGGATGAGCGAATAAAATCCTGCTCGAAAAACACCTTGCCTGCGCTGGACGGATGGCTTCGATCAGGACGCTCCGAGTTTAGGGGTGCCCAATTGGAAAAACGGAGACCAGGCGGAGACCAGGACCGGACCCCGGTTGTAGCGCCGATGATGATGATGAATTGAGTATAATAGTCTAAATAGAACTGGCAAGTCGGATAATAAAGGGTAGGACTGGGGTTTGCTGGAAATAGAATGATGTTTGGCTATTTTACTAATCTCTTGATGGTTAGAAGCAATGACATTATTCAGCCACACTGAAACAGGGAAACGATATAAACCTTTTTAGTGACCGGACATACGACAATAGAAGACTCAATATTGTCGTGTAAATATCATGCTATTGAGAGTTTTATGAAGCCATTATGATGTCGTGAGCCACTACACTTGGCGCGAGCTACGTCTACAACATTGAGGGAAGACGCCACATCAGACTGAAATCCTGCGCCTTTGGCTGGTCAGAGCAAATTGTGAAATTGAGATGGAAAAGAAGTCAAAAAAATTAAAAAGCATTCATCAAGAGAAGTCGTTGAAAAACGAGTTCTAAGAATACAAATTGATTTAGTTCGCGATAACTTCGAAGTTTTATAATAATCAAAATGTAAAGGTCTTATGGGAATTTGGTGATGGAAAGTTTATAGAAATCTTAATAGAATTCTTAATAGAAAGAGGAAAAAAGTGCATATCAGGAGTAATGTAAGGTACAAGGGCGTTTGTAGAGTGATATGTGGGAGGTAATTTTAGAAAGGACAAAATCTCGTATTTGGAACCTGAATAATTAGGGACGAATCTTCCATAAGAGAGGTAATTTTATGACCTCTTTGAACAAGTATGTTCTACGGTGAATAAGAATAAAAGTAAACAAATGAAATTTCTGCGAAAGAATAATAAAATATCCCCTTCTTCTTGAGCCAGCAAATGTTGATACTCCATCCAAAATCGATTACATGAGTTCTGCCTTAAATAATATTCAAATAGAAAAATTGTGTTGGTTCAACATTTTACAAATAATGAATATTTCAGGATTCTCAATAACCTTTTTCTACTTTATTCAAATTTCATATGCAAACACAGCTTTAAAATACATCTCTGAAATTCTCATATTCATACTCTTTCATCGACACAATAGCCTTTATATGACCTTGTCGTCGCATTATCGAAATGATAGGATCTTTCAAATGCGTTCAACGCGATACAATCAACTCGTTGTTATTCAAAGCAATGAAATGTACATTTTTCTGGGAATATCATCAATTCCAGCAAAAAATGCTTCTGCCATTCGTATTTTCTTCAAATAATTGAGGAATCATCCGTTTGAAATACTATCATAGAACCATTACATAACATTGCATACACATAGCACAATACGTGATCACATAACATATTTTCATGCGTACTTTTCTATAAGGATGAAAGGGACATTCAAGCTATGTACAGTCTGTCAAGAATGAGTTTACACATAGGAAAAAAATTCAATTTTTCATCTTTCTAATTATAAAATACGACTTTTTATTTATGTAAATGGATGTTTTTTTCTTAATTATAGTTATTTACATTATTTCCAACCGATATATACAAAAAAAAGTACAACTTTAATGCAAAACAAGAACGAAAAGACCAACGAAAACAATTATTGCAATTCTTGAAGTGTCAAGAAACTCTTTACACAAATTATTATTGTATTTAATATTTACATATTTACAGGATATTTAATATTATTTGGTATATTTAACATTTGGTGTGGCCACCTTTGGCATCCACTACACATCGCAACCGATTTTTCATTGAATGAACCAACTTTTGCAGGTCATACGTGGTTGGTATTTTTTGCCATTCTTCGAGAATCGCAATTTTTAAGGCAGTTCGGTTTTTGGGTTGCATTTTAGCGACTTGTTGTTTTAAGTAAGCCCATAAATTCTCGATGGGATTTAAGTCTGGACTCTTGGCTGGCGTATCCATCACTTTTCCGCAGTTGTATAAGGGCCACATTCGCACCATGTTCGCCTTATGTTTGGGATCGTTGTCCTGGTAAAGCTTAAAATTCGGTTTGCTGTTATGCATAAACCCGAATTTCTGCGCACTGCTTGCCAAATATGTTTTATGGATGTGCAAATATGGTTGGGCGTCCATGGTTGACTCGATGAATGCCAAGTCTCCTACTCCTCTGCTTGAGAAGCACCCCAAATCATAACGGACAACTTACCAAATTTTACAGCCGGAATGATATTTCGATTTTCCAACGATGTTAAAGGCTTGCGCCACACTCTAGCCGGTCCATCATTTTAGTACAACATCATTTTCGTCTCATCGCAGAATATGATGTCGTCCCAGAAGTCAACGGGTTGAAAAAGGTGCATCATAGCGAAAGAAAAACGCTTTTCGATGTTTAGTGCAGAAAACAGTGGTTTCTTTCGTGCAGCTCTTGATGAGAACTTATTTCGTAGGATGGCCTGTCGTACTGTTTCATGGGAAACAGCAGCATCACACTCTTCCTTGAATTCCCTAGCAAGTGTTCTGGTTGAAATCCAGGGGTTTTTATCAAGCTTCCTTTTCATAAGGCGCTCTATACGTTTAGATATTTTTGGTTTTGAGCCACCTCCACACTTTGGCTCCAATCTATTCTCATTTTCAGCACGATTTATAACGTTATAGACTGCCATTCGTGCTACACGAAACATTTCAGACAGTTCCTGTGCGCTTTTACCTAATTGGCGATTATAGTATATCATCTGAACTAGCTCAAAGGATAATCTTTTGCCTGGCATTTTAAAACACAATATCTCACTTATTTATGCGTATTAGCCAAAAATTAATCACACACTAATGATCAAATTTATAGAGCTTTACAATACAGACCAAAAATTATGGTAAATTTACCGTATCGTTGCAGTAATGCAAAAAATAAACTTTTGTGTAAAGAGTTTCTTGACACTTCAAGAATTGTAATAATTGTTTTCGTTGTTCTTTTCGTTCTTTTTTTGCATTCAACTTGTACTTTTTTTGTATATATCGGTTGGAAAGAATGCAAATAACGATAATTAAGAAAAAAAAAATTATTTACATAAACAAAAAGTAGTATATTATAATTAGAAAGATGAAAAATTGAATTTTTTCCCTATGTGTAAACTCATTCTTGACAGACTGTATGTACATACTGCAAGTAGGTACTAAGATTTAAATCGTTTTCTAGTGCACGCGTTTTACGTCGTGAACGACAATCGTACGAGAGCAAGCGGAGGATGACTCGGGTGGAGGTGAAAGACTGTGTCAAATATTTTGATGTCGTTTGCTCTCAGGAATGTGCTAAAATGAAATTTGTCGCTCTTGAGTGATAACATGAATGACGACTACTTTGCTTGGAACGTTTCAACGTTAATAGAAATACCGAAGTGTGTACAGTTTTTACAATCATATTCTATTCGCTCGATTTTGCGTAGAAAGGATGTTTTTAAAAGAACGCTTGAAAGCACTCCTTGTCGAATTAAGCTATGCAAGAAACAGGGTAAGTCAGCGGAAAGTTCAATTGTAGTCAATAAGTCAAACTTATCAGGACTAAGAAGATTTAGACTTCACAAAAAAATGAGGCCTACAACTTTTTTGAAATCCTTTACATGCTACTATATTCCTTTATTCCTTTACATTCTACTTTCAAGTATTATGTGGTGAGCAACATATACTTCACACACAGTGGTCATAGCGAATGCAGGCTTCCCACATCCATTTTTATCGTTGAAATGTATCAAGCTAACATTAACATATGAATTTAAATTTCTCCAATGATGATATTCTCTCAGTAATACTATATTTTGACAGCAGTAATTTCCGATATATTTTACAGTCGAATGCAAATTTAAATTAAAAATTAAAAAAGACACTCATGGAGCTCAAAAAGATTGAATGTAAATACTTTAGCCTGATTTTGTTACTTTCTTGCCTTAGTTATTCAGTTTTAAAAAATACGTTCCACCCATATTTTAAATGCTGCATTAAAGATACTCCCAGCCAGATCTTGTTCCGAAACTTAAATTGACCGAGATAAAACTCGGATGTTCGTTTCTTTAACACAATGATTTTGATTTCCTTCCTCTTTCAACTAGCTTCCATCATTTCCGTTTCGATGTCATTGACCGAACTGGACCTGATACCTACACCACTAGCCATTAGTCGATAAGCAGCATAAATAGATTCGAGCGTAATACTGAAACTTCCTTGCTCTTAAACTGATGCTACTGACTTAATCAGCCTCCCTTTCTATGTCATTCCTCCGCCTTTCCATCTACTCTCATAGTATGTTGAAAGCTAAGAGTTTTACGCTGCAGGCAAATCATTGGCTTTTATCGAGCTAGGATGTTTTCAAGTTACTATGGCTGAAACTAGACAACCACGATGGCGTCGATGAAGGCGACGATGACAGAATGAGATGTAAATTCAAAGTAAACCACTACCATCAGCATCATCATCAGCAGTAACAACATATTCGAACAAACTTCATTTAGTATGGTTCGAAAGAGAACGAGGTCAATTTTCCTTATCGTCGTGTCCATACGATGACAGATTCAGTTTCCAAATGGACAAAATGAATTAGCAAAGAGTTGGAAATGAGTGGTGATTCGTTTACTTTGTAGTACGGTAAAAATTTAGTTTCAAATATGTGAAGCGAGAGGAAAAGTGACAATTGACAATTGAATATTCTAGCAAAAAAATATTAGGTTGGAAGCGAAGAATTATTTACTATTCATCTGTTGCTTAGCACTCACACGATCTTTTTACACCCATTGTCAACTTACCCAGAGTAATGATTATCTAGCTTGCAAAAATTCGTTTTTCTATAAACCAACTCTTTCTACAAAAAACGGTACCATTTCTTAACCTTCTGATTCACTGATTCTATTAAAAGAGTCAGTACGCTGAATTACATTTTTTGTTTCAATCAAAAGAGTTCGGCTATCTATTTGAACTGGTGGAAGTCAGAACGTAACACTTAAGCGGTGGCGGATTGAAATAGTTTTTATTAACACTGGAGAACTGGCTAATATAGTCACGCTCAAGGGAGTTAGTCCGTAAGGGGAAAAGCGCAAGCCAGTCGTCGAAGAGCTTGCGCCAAATGTTGACTAGCTGCAGGGTTAACAACAGATCGAACGGAAAGAACCGGTGGTTTAAGGCCATCCTTCACACAAAAATAACTAACAAACCGCAAGGAGAACAAGTAGCAGAAGCTTTCGAATCCTCTCCCTATACTTACCCCGGAAGATCCTTAAATAAAATAACAAAAGAACTCTAGCTGACTCGAAGCATGGAAGCCTTCGATATGACTTCGAGAAAGACATGCGAATGATGTTCTTCATGAGAAGCATCATGACCAAGGAAGACGCCAGAGAAAACCAACTCCTCCATGGCGTCAGGAACCAATAAGAACCAATAAGAACAGACCCAGGCCACAGAATAGTACTCCAGAGACTCCGCTATAGAAAAGGAGAATGGATGAAGTTCCAAAACATAAAAAAAATCCTCAACTCATTTAAAGACAGTGATAGGTAAAATATAGCGAAGCTTATGGAGTGTGAAAATGTCGATCATGCCGAGAGGGCATTCGGTACCCCATTCAAATGAACGGGGTACCGAATGCCCTTGAGGAAAGAGTAGAAGTGGAGGCAAAGGGGCCCATTCTTTTCGCTTTATTAGCGCAACCTAAAAGTATGCTATGTATCCCCTTATTGTAAGGGTAGACCAACGGCTGAATGGATAAGGACAGAAGTCCTAAAGGAAAAGTTTATGGATTATGAAGGTATTGCTGATTGCCAAACCCAACACACTTGTTGGCTACTTCCCCAACGGTAATGTTAGCTTCAGGTTAGGGTAAGTTAAGTTGACCGTCAAAAAAGCAGGTGCAAAGGTATCAGACTCGGCGGTCGCTCCAGTCACCAGTATGGAGTGTCGTGGAATCAAAATGAAGCAGTACTACTTCCTTACCAAAAGATTCCTAACTTCCTAAGGTACTATCATACCAAAGCTGACTCGACGAAAACAAGCAGCAGTTTTGCCCCGTGCACTTATAATATGGCACTAATCCAAGTATATGGCTTACACATAACAATTAGTAAGCTGATTTGAGCCGCTGGAGAAGAAAACCTAAAGGCGACAATAATAATTAACAGAAACGGTAACTTTGTTCTAAAACCAGACTATACAAACAAGGGCACGGTGGCGGTTCAAATACAGGACCCCATTGAAAGAGAAGTAGTAGAGGCAAGGCCTCAGCTTTTTTTCGATGATAAAGACCAGGCTTCAAGTGATAATATCGAAGGACTGGCAGACTAAGGCAGAAGGGAGAATAAAAGGATGTGATCTCAACGCGCACCACACTGCATGAGGAAGCAGTGATGTCAACCATAGAGGTGAGCCACTCTTAGTATTCCTTTTTAAGCAAATAAGCTATTGCTAATAACGGTTGATAGGCATGAGATATTGTGCCTCTATCTATCTATCTATATATGGACACTTAATCTTCAAACTAGGAAAAGATTCTCATTCGTATCAGAATCGTAAAATAGGTCAGATATAAGCAACTGAAGTGGACGGAGTCGAAAAACTATCGAAATGGCCTTACAGAGAAACTTCAAGGGCTGTACCGGAACTAAACTACGAAAGCAGAATTGAAGTTACCAGGATAATCCCCAAAGCCAACTGATTTTCGAAATCAACTGTCTGTCCTGAAAAAACAGTGCCCCATAATGTGCTCAAGACTTTAAAAAAAAACTCCAAGAAGCCGGAAGAAAAAAGTATAACAGGGCCAAAACACATCGAACTGGAAGGCCTATAAAAAGAGACTCTCAGAATCCAACAAAGAGCTAAAGGAATTTGAACCAAAGGCACGTAATGCGTTTTGTGGATCTCAATAGTATCCCAGAGACAGCCAGGATACAGAAAGTTTTGTCTAGAAGCCACGAAGGGTATATAGGGTATAACGACTACCTACAGGGACACGATGGAAGTGTTGCTGAAAACATTTTTTTTAGAAAACGGTCATAATGGGAATCCCAAAATCGGATGCATCGGGAACAAAGACACAAAAGGTATTGAATGAAATTGTGCGAGGTAGATGGTCTATACACAAACCGTCAGAATCACAACACAAAAAACACCAAGAAAAGGAAAATCAAGATATGGGCCCTAAAAGTCAGGGGCACAGAGACGCTTCTAGAGCAAGAAGTAAAATATCTAAGAACTCCCAAAGCAAATGCTTCGATGTAGTTGGGGTCTGTACCAAATGGTCTTCGGGAAGATGTTTAAGGCTACAATTCCACAAAATAAACAAATGGGAGAATGGCCTACCTCCCTCGTACATAGGAGTGCAAACGTAATATACGGATGGTTCAAGGATGGATTGTGGAGTAGCAGCAGGGATCGTAGCTCCCAAGTGCAAAATGCATAGCCCTCTCCTAAAGGAGGTCACCATGTATCAGGCAGAACCATATGTCACATTAGAGTCTCATATATAATACATATTAGGAATACTAGAAAGATCAGAATTAAGATCCCGTCGGACACTCCAGCGGTTCTCAATGCTGTTGATCACTTTCACATAAATTCAGCTAAACTGTTAGAGGTGAGAGAGGCCCTAAATGAAATAGGACCACAGAACAGCTTCGAGTTGATATGGGTTCTCGACTATGAGGAGCACCAAGGAAACGAGGAAGCAGATACCAAAGCCAAAGAAAGAGCCACAATGCCCTTCATCGATCCTTCAAAATCCAAGTAGGGGTCTAAAATGTTCTACGTTGGTCCCACTTAAAAGATTAGACCGAAATTAGCAAAGATTCTCCGCACAAGCGGCATACGGGCTATGGATGTGTGGTTTAACAAAACATATTACTTGCGAAAAATTCCGACGAAAGATAGGTTAGGAGCGGTATGACAGCTGCTGATACTGCGGAGAAGCGGCAGAGAGTGTACGACACTACTATCAAGACAAAGTTTAAATGTTCTTGGCTCTGCTCTGCCCTCCAACTAAGGTAAAAGGAGAAACCGAAACTATGCGGCATTCTTCAGAATCCTGGATCTCATATTGGACATACTGCTTGTCACAGTTTAGGTCTACGTCCTTTGCTTTCATGTCCTCATTGTTGGCAATATTCAACACTCGAAAATCTGCTCACTTCATTTTAATGTCCACAAAAATGACACGGTCATTTCGATGTCGAATGTCAAACGGAGCACACGGATCCGGGGCAGGACATAGCTATTTAAGCTAATCAGCATTCTAATTATTTTTGTCTTTGTAGGTTTTTATTTTAAAGCTAAATAAAGTAGTGAAACGAAAAAACACTAATTATCTGCTTTAATCTAAAGGATATTAATCTGGAAGGTGATCCGAAACTTCCTCCAAGCATACGAGTTGTTATTCGAAACACCAGACCCAACACAAAAAAACCATCAACAGTGTAGTTTCGCACTAAATTAGAGTTAGTTGCAAATGTCTGGGGTCCAGAGGGTGGAACGCCACTTGCTATTGTGTGGTCCTAGATTTGAATCCGGCCATGAACGCTTGATCATGATTACACACCGAACTAAGAGTTCACTTAACTGAGATTGGGAACTAGGGTAAGGTGATTTGCAGGATTGATTGCCCTACATTCGAAATTTTTAATTGTAAATCAAATCTCTACTTACTTAAACTCTCAGACCCGAAAAGATTGTCAAAGAAAAACTGAGAATTTACAGATGAATTGGGGACTTTAAATTCTTCCCATTTTCTTAAAGTTTTGTTTTGTGACATGAATTTGGTTTTCCAGTCATTCTGTTCGTTACGTGTTGTTCTTGAAATCAAGCCAATTCGTTCTTACACAGGCGTATCTATAAACATGTTTTAGAGGTTTATGAAACATACGCTTGATTAAAAACAAAACTGATCGTCACTTTGTTTCAAGAAAAAGCAGTATTTTAGTAATCTCTAATATATAGCACGATGTTCACCCGACCAAATACTATACTTCCGTTTCGTTAGCTAGTAAATTGGCAGGTAAGGCTCCAGAGATATATTTTTTTCGAACTTCGGAAAAGTGACATAGACGTTAGGCTCAAAACTGGGAATCGTGAAATGAATCACCATATGAAAAGAAACTGGAAACAATCTTCTCGCTGCTATTTTATGTTAGAATAAATCATTGATTTTGCTTTGTACAGTTTTTGCTTTTAGACATAAATACCGCAGATTTTATTTTATTTTGGATTATCAGGAAGTTCAGAACAGTACGATGAAATTTTGCAACTTGATGCCAATTAACTGCATTGAAATACGTTTTTATTGGGCTTTCAACATTTAAACTATAAATTTTTGAAGCCCCATTTATTGTGAAGTACCAGGTTGTTCAATAAGTTTTGTCGTTCGATAAGAAAAACACAATTTTATGGTTCAAAATAAACTTTATTATTCAGTATAATCTCCCTGAACATTAATACACTTGCTCCAACGATCCTCCATTCTGTGGATCCCATCCCTGAAGTGAGAATCCGGAAGGTCTGCAAAATACGCTTCAACAGCCGTTATGACCTCTTCATTTGATGTAAAACGCTTGCCACGCATAAATTTTTTGAATTCTGGAAACAAATGGAAGTCGCTGGGGGCCAAATCCGGTGAATACGGTGGATGCTCCAACAATTCGAACTTTAATTCATGGCTTTTAGCCATTGTCAAAATGCTCTTGTGACACGGTGCATTGTCCTGATGAAAAATGATTTTTTCTTCCGCAAACCGGGTCTTTTTTCACGCATTTTTTCCTTCAACTGGTCCAAAAGGTTGCAATAATATTCAGAATTAATTGTTTTACCAGTTTGCAAGTAATCCACAAACAAAATTCTTTTCGCATCCCAAAAAACTGATGCCATAACCTTCTTGGCCGATTTCCGGACACGAACTCGTTTCGAAGCCGAACAACCAGGCTCACACCACTCTTTAGCCTCTTGTTTTGATTCAGGATCATGGTAATAGACCCAAGTCTCATCCATAGTGATGAATCGACGCACAAAATCCACTTTATCCTTTTTAAAACGCTCCAAATGTTGCTGAGAAAGTCGCATTCGAATGTGTTTTTGTTCCATTGTTAGCGAATGCGGCACCCATTGTGCACACAGCTTTCTAAAACCCAAAATTTCACTTAAAATATGGCTCACACTGCCTAATGAGATGTGTAGAGCCTCTACTAAATCTCTCTCAGTCAATCGACGATCTTCCAAAACCATATCCTGTATTTTGGCTATGATTTCTGGTGTTGATGCGCTTTTTGGACGTCCTTCACGTGGATCGTCTTCAAGGCTTGTACGACCACGTTTAAATTCACCAACCCATCTTTCTACTGTTCTAATTGTAGGTGAACAATCATTATACACTTTTAACAGTCGTTCGTGAATTTCTTTTGGTGCCACACCTTCCAAAAATAAAAGTTTTATTACTGCACGATATTCAATTTTTTCCATTGTAAAAAAATACTGTGACACGGCGACACTAAATGGCTTGTAAACAAAGAATGAATTGACAGATTGAAATGAAACTTCACATACGTTCATATGAAGAGTGTACCAGCAAAACAAAAAAAAATTTGGCTAGTAGCTTATCGAACGACAAAACTTATTGAACAACCTGGTATATGCACATTAGCTATTTTTAACTCTTGATCCTATGTTGAATTTTTTTTTTTCAATATTATATGAGGTCGCTCACGGGAAAGAATGGAGTGCAGTTTTTGCAACTTTCGATATTTAAAGTCGGGCTTTTAGATTTTAGTTCATCCTCCACATCCATAATGTAAAGAAATTATAGTTTAGTTTTTTTTGCAGCAGTTGAACTAGCTGAAGTTAAATTTCGGTGACTTTCGATTGCATGACTTTGGAAAAGAGGGGCAAAACATATTCAATTATATACAGGATGGCTTTCGTTACAGTTTCTGAAATTTCACAGCTCTAGCAACATTTTCGAATTGCTTTATGTGAAAAAAGTATTGAAAACATTTCCTAGCTTTGCGCATAGTCGTCCCCAAGCAGCCGTATTTAAAATTTCATAATCTACAAATCTCGCTTAAGCTAATATTTCCACACGCTAAAACTATTATTGGTTCAGCCGCAAAAAAATGAAACTTCAATGCTGGAATATTTGAAACACCTCGAACATGCCGAAAAATTGATGGAGACCGCATTATAGTTATTAAATCAGAAGCCGATCTGGATTTTTTAGTTTAAGCTCATTATTAGTACCGCTGTTATGCAAAAAGGTTTCATTTTTCCTTCTAAAACTATACTTTAATTCTCTCACAGCTAAGTACAATTTCGTTTTCATATATTCTCACTTTTACTCATACTCTATTTTTATTTCTATTATTTTTAGTCATGTTTTCTTATATACACACACATCTCTCCATTGCACAATGCACATTCTAAATCGAAGCAAAACCAAAGAAAAACCTTGCTTAACTTTATTCTGTCTAGATCTTATACCAGTCACCTTCTTTTCTCTCTTTAAGGGCATAGCTCAGATAATCCACTGCATTAAATATTCTTGCGATATATGTAAATGGCTAATGATCTACTGAACTATATAGATGAATGTTCAACATTCACGGAATGGGCATGCGGTGGTTTAAATGATTTCGCAAAACAAGCAGATCTAGATAGTGCAGGGCATTTCAGTATATTTCACACTAACATTAGGAGCATTAACAAAAACTTCAACGAGCTTATTTTGACACTTTCCGACATTGAAAACAGATTCGATGCATTAGTTTTGAGTGAATGCTGGAATGTAGCGAATCTTCAATGCTTCCAAATAAATGGTTACACGGGCTTCAAGTCTGAAAAAATATTAAATCAAAACAGCGGCGTTGTGATTTATGTTAAAAACCTACATAGCGTGAATAACTTTGAGGAACTAAATTTTTCTGGGGCAACAGCATTATCGGTGGATATAACATTATTAAATAAAATTCCCATAAAGATATTAGCCATATATAGATCACCAAGCCACTGTGAAAACATTTTCCATTTTGAGCTTGTTGACTTGCTACACAAAACCAAACATGAAAACGTTGTTTTGCTAGGCGATATCAATATCAACTTGCTAAATCTTTCTCTAAGTGAGTACATAAACTCGCTAAATGAATTAGGGTTTCGTTCATATGTGAATCAAAGCACTAGAGGGGATGATTGTTTAGATCACATATTTTCGAACATAAGACCTGTGAATTTTGGTTCCATCGAGTCAGCAGTGATTGAGACGGGAATCACTGATCATAAGAGTACGGTTCTACTTTTGAAATACAAGTCAAGGGAAGAAGCTCCAACAGTTGAAGAGCCAATGATCACCAGAAAAATCAGTTTTCCTCTATTGATAGACCTTTTAGCCAAGGAAACTTGGACCACAGTTTTGTTTGCTCGTAACGTAGACGAATCTGCTCAAGCTTTTCACAACACCCTCTGCACCGCTATTGACAGAAGTAGCACATCCGTTCCTGAAAGTAAAAAAAAATGTCGTAAACTTAAACCGTGGATAACTGCCGGACTTGTAAATTCCATAAGAACACGTAACAGGCTAGGAGTAGCACTGCGAAATAATCCCAATAACAATAGTTTAAAGCTATATTTCAAAAAATATAGAAACAAATTAAACCACCCCATTCATATAACGAAGGCTAATTATTTTAGAAAATTTTTACAAAACTCCGAAAACGATGGGATGAAAGTATGAGAAGCAATAAATTTCGCAACAGGGCGAAAAAAGTCTCTAAGCCACATATCCAATATAAAAACGGACACAGAATTGCTATCAGTTAAGGATAATGCAGAACAAACGGCAAATACTTTCAACCAGCACTTTTGTAACATATCGAAAAGCATGGCTCAAAAAGTTACAATTTCAAATGATTGTATCACAACTAGCGAATCAGTTCATTCTGCATCATCAGGAACGATTAATTCTGTTTCTGAGGATGAAGTCATATCAATCATTGAAAATATGAAAGGAAACTCGAGCCCAGGATTCGATAACATCTCAGTAGAATGCCTCAAAAAAATTAAAACTTTTATTAGCAAACCTCTAGCACATCTCGCTTCACTCAGTTTTGATTGCGGAGTCTTTCCGCAAATTTATAAAACGGCAATTGTAACACCAATTCACAAGGGTAATAGCAAATTAGATGTCAATAACTACCGTCCAATTTCTTTGCTGTCTAACATATACAACATTATAGAAAAACTTGCAAAAAAACGTTTAATGTCATTTTTAAATAGGCGTAATTTCATAAATGAAAACCAATTTGGTTTCAGACAAACTTTTAGTACACAAGATGCGCTGGCAAAATTAATAGACTAAGAGCCAGCGCCTGCCAGACTTACGTCATAGTATAAAGGCTAAAATTTTGTGGGTGTATTCTCACTACTGTAGGTAAGAAAGTTCGGGGGTTACAAACCTTGACTAACGGTGGCTTATACAGGTAGCAGGTTACAAAGGTGTGCAAAAACCGGGCTTACTTACGTTAAAGTATAACGTCTGGGATTTTGATATTATATTTAAATAACTATCTTAAGTCATGGTTTAAGAAGCCAGACGCATCCGAAGGGTCTAACACTACAAATACACCGAGAAATCGTTGCCCATGAATATGTAAGAGAATATTATTATTAGTATTAACTACGACCTTTAGACCTTAGTGAAGTTAAAAAATAATGAAATTTGCATCTATACTTACATATATGTATGTATATATAACTTTCCTCTTTCGAAGGTAAAAGTATACTGCCCTACTAAGCATAAACGTTCTATGTACATTTTATTACTTTCGAGATATTCAATGATTTTTGTTTTGATTTGTGCTGGATAGACTGAGAGCCAGCCATACGTCAAAGTATAAAGGCTAAAATTTTATGTGAGTATTCTCACTACTGTAGGTAAGAAAGTTCGGGGGTTACAAACCTTGACTAACGGTGGCTTATACAGGTAGCAGGTTACTAATACGTGCAATAAACTGGCTTATTTATGTTAAAGTATAAAGGCTGGGATTTGAATGTTATGTTGAAATTACTATTTTAGGTCAATGTTTAAGAAACCAGATCCATCCGAAGGGTCTTACACTCCCACAGACTTTCTATAAGGTCAAATCCATCCACCCTTAAAACGAAAGCCCATGTACATAAATATATGTTAGTACTGGGTTGGGTACAAAATCTCGGATGACAATATCCCGTTTACAAAATCCCGATTACGAAATCCCGCATTACAAAATCCTGAAACATAAAATCCCGTAAGACAAAATCCTGTATTACAAAATCCCGTAGTAAAAAATCCCGTAGTTTTGCGCGGCGCCGCGCCTGATTCTATATTATGCAAAACTACGGGATTTTTCCTTCAGCTCTTGTAGCTATTGTATCTAAAACGACGAAAGCTAAAATTAGAAAGAATCAGAGAAGGAAAATTTGGCAAGGTACCAAAAAAATAAAAAAATTATTGAAAAAAGGTTTGAAACTGAAACAATCAATTATTTAAGAAGAATCGCGTACAATATGTCTCTATGTTGAAATTTTTTCCCAAATAAAAACTTAAATCACTGTTTTTGTTATTTCATTATATGAATAGGTTTCATTTCACGAAATTATGAGTTTCGGGATTTTGTTTTTTGGGATTTTGAATTTCGGGATTTTGTATTTCGGGATTTTGGAATACGGGAATTTCGAAACATACGGGATTTTGTTGATTTGGGACTTTGTGATTCGAGATTTCGATACAATCCCGTTAGTACTCAAATAATACTACTACTTATAATTACCGCTACAAGTATTTTATTTACATTTTTCAAAGGCTTCAAATATTGTGCCAATATATACCTACATAATTAATACTTATGTAACAATGTTACAATAATTTAATCATCGTCATTTTCATTATTTTCACCATCTCCATCATTTTCATCATACTTTAATCATGGAATTGATCGCTTTCATCGGATTCACTGCTGTCACCATCTGATATGTCTATAAAAAAAACAATTTTATTAGATTCTAAGAAAGTAATGCTTAAAATTCATCGTTTCATTAAAAAAAGTACCTGGCGGAGTTTGTAGTGCATCACTAACGAAGTCCGGCAATTGATCGCCTTTGAACCATTTATTCATATTGGTTGTCATTTATGATCCATCCATAATTTTCCGGGTTGTATATGTGCGGGTTCTTCAAGTGAGCCGCAGATATAAATGAGTCATTCCAAATAAAATTAAGAAATTTCGATGCGAGTAATTTACCACCATGTAAAAGTGAGCTAATTCAGCACGTCTTAAGGACAAAATATATTGCAAGCATATGAATGCTCACTTGAAGAACCCGCACATATACAACCCGGAAAATTATGGATGGATCATATATGACAACCAATATAAATTTAAATGGTTCGAAGGCGATCAATTGCTGAACTTCATTAGTGATGCACTACAAACTCCGCCAGTTACTTTTTTAATGAAACGATGAATTTTAATCATTACTTACTTAGAATCTAATAAACTTGTTTTTTTTACAGACATATCAGATGGTGACAGCAGTGAAACCGATGAAAGCGATCAAGTCCATGATTGGGAGTATGATGAAAATGATGGAGATGGTGAAAATAATGAAAACGACGATGATTAAATTATTGCAACGTTGTTAAATAAGTATTAATTGTGTATATATTGGCACAATATTTGAAGCCTTTGAAAAATGTAAATAAAATAATTGTAGAGGTAATTATAAGTATTCTTATTATTTGAGTACTAACATATATTTATGTACATGGGCTTTCGTTTTAAGGGTGGATGTATTTGACCTTATAGAAAGTCTTTGGGAGTGTAAGACCCTTCGGATGGATTTGGTTTCTTAAACATTGACCTAAAATAGTAATTTCAACATAACATTCAAATACCAGCCTTTATACTTTAACATAAATAAGCCAGTTTATTGCACGTATTAGTAACCTGCTACCTGTATAAGCCACCGTTAGTCAAGGTTTGTAACCCCCGAACTTTCTTACCTACAGTAGTGAGAATACTCACATAAAATTTTAGCCTTTATACTTTGACGTATGGCTGGCTCTCAGTCTATCCAGCACAAATCAAAACACAAATCATTGAATATCTCGAAAGTAATCAAATGTACATAGAACGTTTATGCTTAGTAGGGCAGTATACTTTTACCTTCGAAAGAGGAAAGTTATATATACATACATATATGTAAGTATAGATGCAAATTTCATTATTTTTTAACTTCACTAAGCTCTAAAGGTCGTAGTTAATACTAATAATAATATTCTCTTACATATTCATGGGCAACGCTTTCTCGGTGTATTTGTAGTGTTAGACCCTTCGGATGCGTCTGGCTTCTTAAGGGGGGAGATACATGTAACTGCTAAAACAAAAACGATTTTTTTTTATTGCATCAAAGTGTTCGAAATACTCTTAAAATATACCAAAAAAAGTTTTGAAGCGATATTCGTGTTAGTTCTCGAGTTATAGCCAGTTATAGACAGCGCGGCGTTCCCCAGGTCGGTGGAGCTTTAGAACTTTAAACGCGCTTTTCTCAAAGTAGTACTTTTTCAATTTCCGTACAAGATATCTCAAAAAATATTGAACCTATTAGGCTAAAATTTATATCACATGTACAAAAGAGTATTATCTCATCGTTGAACCTACATTTTCTTGTAATTTCGGAAAAATAATTAGTTTACCAATGTTTAAAACGTGATTTTTTTGAAAAAAATCGATTTTTTTTTTTTAATCTAATATTAATGTAAAAATTTGGTTTTTTTTTCTAAATTTTATTGGTTCACCTAGGAATTATAGATCTCATTAGCATATTTTTTTTTCTCTGAACGTTGCAAGTTTCTCGGAAAAGGCGTTAAGTTGTACGAGGCTGTTTTTGATGTGTTTTTTTCATTTGCTCGCATCGCCTCCATTTTGTGTTGAAAAGTTATTAAAAAAATATTTTCATTTACTATAAGATATGTACTTTGAGGATTTAATATTAAAAATTTTCTGAATAAACAATATATATATTTTAAGTCAATCTAAAATTAGCAATTTCTTTTCCATTTTACATGTATTTCCCCCCTTAAACCATGACTGAAGATAGTTATTTAAATATAATATCAAAATCCCAGACGTTATACTTTAACGTAAGTAAGCCCGGTTTTTGCACACCTTTGTAACCTGTTACCTGTATAAGCCACCGTTAGTCAAGGTTTGTAACCCCCAAACTTTCTTACCTACAGTAGTGAGAATACACCCACAAAATTTTAGCCTTTATACTATGACGTAAGTCTGGCAGGCGCTGGCTCTCACTCTATAACTGGTTTGGTTGTTGAAGCTTTGAACAAAGGACGCAAACCATTAGCTGTATTTCTAGACTTAGCAAAAGCTTTTGATTCCATCCCGCACAAAATGATTGTTGCCAAACTTTACAAACATAATTTTGATTTGAAATGGATTACATGGATTGAAGACTATTTGCGACATCGTAAGCAATCTGTTAAAATTTCGGGAAAGCAAAGTAAAATTTTAAACTTCGAATACGGAATTCCTCAAGGGACGGTACTAGGCCCTATTCTGTTTCTCATCTATGTAAATTATATCTTTGCGCAACATATCAAAGGGCATTTAATTTCTTTTGCTGATGATACAGTGCTTTTGATAGAAGAAAATAACTGGAATGAGGTAAAAGTTAATACGGAATATAGCCTTTGCTTACTGAATGAGTGGCTTAGAAATTCCTTCACCTTAAATATACAAAAAACACAGTACATAGCTTTTGCTTCTACTCAACGTGGGCTACCAGAAGGACTAAATGTAACCATTCATTCGATGAACTGTGCATCTGGCTGCCTTTGCCCTCCTATGCAGAGAGTTACCAAAACTAAATATTTGGGCGTAATCGTAGACCAACATTTAAGGTCGGATCATCATACTGGAAATATCGTAAAAAAGTTAAGAAAAATTATTCCTATGTGCTTCGAGGTTCGTTCTTTTCTGAGCAAGCAAACAATAAGAATGTTTTACTTTGCTTTGATACATTCTATTGTTCAATATGGAATTGTTTCATGGGGCTGTGCATCACAAAATGCTTTACTCCCACTGAAAGTTATACAGAAGACTATACTCAAAATCTTATTACGCAAGCCCAGACGATTTAGCAGTGAACAACTCTTTAGTACAATCAATGTTTTAACAGTGGAGCAAGTAAATCAACTATGTACGGTGATACAAACATTTAAAGAATTTTCAGCCGGTAAACTCCAAACCAATACAAATAGGACGAGAGGCGGTAGTGAAGAGTTCTTGTTACTTCCAAACCGTATGACGCAACCTGGTCAGAGCCATTATACATATATGGGAATAAAACTTTTCAATAGCTTGCCAAGGTACATCAAGAGAGCTAATAATTTAGAAATATTCAAAAAAAACTTAAAGAATTGTATTACGGGAGTTAACCATAAATTCGCTTTCTCTCTCACCATTCGTAGTTTTGGTTTTTGCTTGGCCTTGAAATAATAATATCTTCCATGCTTTAGCTAGCGGTGTGTTTTTCATTGAATTGCTTCTATTCTAACTTATTTTATATTGTTCTAGCCATTAAATTGTTGCTTTTATTTCTATTATTTCCAGTTTTTTCAAGGCTGTGTGAGTTTTATATTATTGTTGCTAAGATTTTGTGTATTTTCTTTTTCTTAATAATTAATATAAAAAAAAAATAAAACAAAAAAAAACAAATTAATAAAAAATGGGGTTATAACTGTGCACAAATTCAAGCAAAGATGAGAAGAATGATGAATGTATTATCGAATATATTTATTTTCGAACATTTCAAACGCACACAATAATTTCTGCACGAAGTTTATCATACAAAGCAACAAAATATAAGCAATCCTTCCGGACAAGCACTCATTCCTTTTGTTCTTTTGATAACTCAAACCAAGCAGACACTGCTCCCTCATTCCAAAACTTGGGAAATTTTCGCAATATGAAAGGGCACATGCATTTATTTCTCGAGAAAAACTCGTACGTTAAAGAGTCTAGGATATTAAAAAAGTTTTCTTCGATAGAATCTATAGCAGAAGCATATGATTCCATGTTTCTTGTTCCTTCCCCAGGCGCCCGAAATGTGTTATGTGGGCGAAGTAGATGAAAGGAAATATTGTTCTGTTTGCGAGATGTTGTGCTGCTACTGATGAGATGATGCCATGAATGGCGTTATTATTCCTACTAACATTACAGAGCGAACAGTGATGTTTACTTGCTGCTTCTTCAAGGACTTATCACGTTTCTAAGTTTGTAATCGCTGCCATTTCAGAAGGAAAGTGTCGGTGCATTTGGAGGAAATCAGGGGTTTATAGGAAGTAACAGAGCGAACAAATTATTAATTTTAGACGCTTTAAATCGTCGAGGGTTGATGATGATGGTTGTTTTTGTTTCCAAATATTTTGTTGAAATTAATTGCAAGTTTTCGGAATTGCTGAAAGTAGGAGTATTTAGCTGAAATTTTATTTCTTTTATTCGAAATCGATTACAGATTCAGCTCTTCAGATTAAAAGAGAATTTGAATTTTGTTTTTTTTTTAATTGCTTTACTTGTTCAAAACCTCTATTCAAGACTGGGTCCTTATTATTTTGAACGAACTGCCCCACGATACAACAATGGAGCGACGTTCTGATTGAAGGGTCCAACGCACTGTCGAATCTAATGGTAACGAGGTTGCACACATCATGTAAATGGGCTTTTTCAAGGCAACGACATGCCCAAACAATGCCTTGCCAATATCTAAAACCAGCATTACATTATTTCTATGCAATATTTTTCTTTTTGCCTTAGTATTATTTAAAACTCTCGCAATTTATTATGAACACACTGAATTGTGACATGTGCATTCAATTTTACGATGAATTTTTATAGCTTTTAATAATACGAACCCTTATTTTATTTTTATTACTTGAAACAGTAATGCGAACCCTTTTATGATTCCAAACCTACTCCACAAGTTTCTATTTAAATTTTGTTGTTTTATTGTTCGAGTCCTTATCACGAATAACTAGAAATTCATCACGCCAAAATGAACAAAACAAAACAACTTCTAGACTACTTTGGAAAATAGAATTGAAAAACAAGGCAGCAGACGACAGCAACATCTTCGTGACATTTTTCAATAAAACTTTCATGTCATTCGATATTTCGCAGCGGTGTAGCAACATTTAGAGCTATTCGGTTGAACAGTGTAGCATTGGGAAAGTGAAAGATTGCACACAAATGGTATGAAGTTTCTCAGCACGCGACACAACCCCAACGCAGACAGACGTGTGGTAGGTAACTACTTATCGATTGCAAGTTGACATTTGCAATTCACATCTCCAGGTCGAAGAAGTTATGAATCATGAAATCACATAAAACTTTATCCTTTTGAAATGTTTCGTCGAAATCGACGCCTACACTACCACAGCATATACAGGTTTTCGATCGTAGACATCTTTCGATATGAAGAAGTATGATAGAAACTGCAAGAAAAACTTCACGAGGCCAAGTCTCGACAATCCTGGCATCGTCAGCCAGGTTGTTACCATCTTACATCAATTACAGTAAGGATGTATTCTTTGAAATGAATATTAAATTTCAGAAGACGGTTTGAATTTAAAATTCAATGAATATCGAATCGAGTTTTGAATCGAAAAGAACTTTCAAATTGCCTACACTGCTTCAATATTTGGTATAGTTATGCATATTGGAGCGTATGAGAAATTTAAATGTGTTTTATTGTGTTGAGATGATGAACTTACGAAGTCTGGCATGATTTTGGATAGCTGATTGAGGAGTATATCAAAAAACAATTATTCGTAGGTTTGAAAATATATACAGCATGATTTATTATGAGTTTTGATTTCCAGTAGGTTTTTTTGACAATTCACGCGTGACTCCTGTCAAGGTTAGGTTAGGTTAAAGTGGCTGCCGGTCCACAGAGGTCTGCGGACAAACACACACAATAATTTGTGACTCTCTCCTACTCACTGAACTCGGGAAACCATCTGCTTCCCTTGACAAATCGCGTTATCCCTTTTAAATTAACCAGGGACAACTCGGTCAGGTTTGAGAGAAAGGGAGCACCAATTGCCACCAACCTTCTCCTTGCCAACGCCGGGCACTGACACAAGAGATGGAGGACGGACTCCTCCTCATCCTCAGCATCCAACAGAACTCCCACAGTGTAGCGTAGAGCGCTTCGAGTTAAGCCTAAAAGCTGCCTGGTGCGATGGGCATCCATGGATACCCAGGACTGCCTTGTTATCGCACAGGATGGTTTATCTGCCCAGGACTTCTTAGCGTCCTCAAGATATTTTTGCCTTATGGCCAGTTTGACCGATGTCATCGGTATACCTATTGAGAAGGAGCAAGAGACTTCAGGTAGCAATGTTCCAAGCCTTGCTAGCTCATCGGCCTCACAGTTGCCCTGAAAACCCCTATGTCCAGGTAGCCAAATCAATTGAACAACCGAATGTCTCGACATCTCCCTAAGAGATGCACAGCATTCAGCAACAATCATGGAAACTGTACAAGGACCAGCGAGGGATTTGATAGCCGCTTGGCTATCTATGAAAATGCCAATATTAACCCCGAATATTCGATTACACAGAAGCCAGTCGGTTGCCTCTAAAATAGCCGCAACCTCCGCCTGAAAGACACTACAATGGTCTGGTATACGGAAGGACAGCTTCAGATTCAGCTCATCTGAGTATACACCACTTTCGACTCTATTGTTTAGCTTTGAGCCGTCAGTGTACACATGGATAAGCCCACTTTCGAGGGTGACACCATCACGCCATTCATCCCTACCAGGAATGCGAGTTGTGAACTACAAATCTAGTAGGCACTGCGGAGCGATGTAGTTAACACCCGCTGGAGCGGGAACTCCCTCGACCAAAATCCTCGCATGGCCGAGTTCTATTCCATGCCGAGATACAATTAAGTCTCACAGCAACAAGATTAGCTTGCTGTAAGATAAGTAGATTGGTTGGCAGCCAATGAAGTGACACGAATAATGCCTTCGTAGGGGTGGTGCGGAGCGCACCAGTTACAAGTAGTGCAGCCATTCGCCGCACTTTTTCAAGCTGCCGTTTGCAGGTAGCCTTAAGAGCACCCTGCCACCAGAACGCCACCCCAAACAATAGAATTCACTCAACCACAGCAGTGTAAAGCCAAGCAACAATACGAGGTTGTAGTCCCGAATTCGCTCCTATGGCTCTTTAACAGCAGTAAAGTGCGTTAAAAGCCTTCCGAGCTCTCTCTGCACCATTGTAGGTCCATAGTAACTTCATGTCAAGGATCAGCCCTAAGTACCTGACCCTCTGGCTCAAGTTAATGGAAACCCCATTCAATTTGGGTAACACAAAAGAAGAAACTTTGTACTTCCTTGTAAACAGCACAAGTTCCATCTTATTAGGATTCACATTGTGTGCATAAGCAATAATTTTGCAGCCGGCACGGTCCAGCCTCATTAGAAGAGTATTCATCGTGATGTTCCATAGCAGGGGAGAGAGGGCTCCACCCTGAGGTGTGCCCATACTGACTCCTCGGCTTAGGCTGGCACTCCCCAGGGAAGAGATAACCACTCTACTTTTGAGAAGCTGTACAACAAAAGCAGTCAGCCGCTCGTCCACATGCAGCACCGAGAGAGCCTAAACAATTGTGTTAGAATTTACGTTGCTGAAGGCCCCCTCGATGTCCAAGAAGGCGGCAAGCGTATATTCCTTAAAAGCAAGAGATTTCTAAACTTGCTTAATAAGGACGTGAAGAACAGTCTCAACAGACTTGCCTTTGGTATACGCGTGTTTTGACTGCGAGATCAACATACGATCGATCGACCTTTTAATATGGTAATCAATTATCCTTTCCAAAATTTTAAGCAGGACTGAGTTAAGACTCATTGGACGGTAGTCCTTCGGCTTAACATGAGAAACTTTTCCTGCTCTCGGAATTAATGCTAATATATAAATTTAAGGGTGCGAATCCTTAATGCGCACCAATATCTAATTCATAAGATTAAGCACACTGCACTGCTGCATCTTTAAATTCACAGGCATAATTTCAACTTGTAACTGAAAAATTACAGTGCTTACAGTTTCATTTTTCGAGTTCAATATAAGCGATTATTTACATTTGCAAGCTGCGTTGATGGCTTGAAACGGGATCTTCGGAGATTTTTTCTGCAATGCAACCTCGGTGCTTCGGTGGATGAAGCGCTTCACATTTCGCACATTTTCTGATTGTATGCCAAATTCGGATTATTTTTGGTAATTTAAGTATTTAGATTTTGCTTATATTTTTTAGATGATGTCGATTTTTTTTGTTTGTAGTTTTTGTTGTTGAATTGAAGGTCTAGTCGAGAGTCATGCGGACGATGTTTCGTGGATTAACTCTTGTTCAGTCAACATATAAAATTCAATGACACAGAGACTATAAGTTTCAAAAATAGGCATGCAGATAATGTGATTGCGAAGCTATACTACCTTAGAGATGAAAGATAACCTACAGGGTCAACCTCCTGGTATATAAGCATAGTCAACCTCCTGGTATATAATAGTGAAAATCTGGCAACAATTAATAGCCCTAAACTAAAGCTCAATGTTGCCATCCTCAAAGTTTGTCCGAAATGGATCAAAAGGGCATACAATGCAAGAACAATGAAGCAACCAGTGATAGAACTCACATGATTGATGAGCTTTACGGAAGGATCGTTTGTGTTGATGTCATGATTTACAATTAATAGCAAAATATGGATTTGAATCACTGCAAACTATTGATTTGGAACATTGAAAACTATTGATTTGGAACTAGCTGAAAGCTTATCACGCTAATTTAGAGCATACTTTGTAGGTACCTTTTATTGCCAGGAATGTCTTGAAAGAAATAAAGAGAGAAATAGAGACAGTCAAATAAACTTAACCTAAAAAAGTTTAAGGATCAACTATTTTAAAACTGAAAAAAAACATACTCAAAAGCTCACAATTCGAGAAAGGGTCCAATGACAAGATCCTTAGCTGCTGGTGCAAATAAGATGCAGAATATCGTTTTTTAAGAGAACAGTTTCTTGGATATAAGCAAATTGGGTAAAAAATCCAAAACTCTAATCCGGAAACAAGATATAGTAAATGCATAATATTGATATGCAGATTTATATGTTCGTTAACATCAATTTATGTTGTTTTTTTTCTTGCTGCTACTATAAGCACCGATTTTTAAACGTGGAAGATTTATGTTCTTCTTTGTAAATCTTTGTACATCTTGATCTCAACACTCTACTAGTAGAGAAATGAAATCAGAAACAAGGATCCAACAAACGAACCAATTTACAGTTGCCCGCTACAAATCGTTGCCCCCATGTTACATATCAATTCAGATCAGAACGAAAAAAGATACATGAACAAAATAATAAATGCATTTCACACTTTGATATCTCGAAAGGACTCTCGTTTCTCAATTGAATTAATATCCGTTTCATACGGAACAACACCTGAACTATTCCAATTTGTTGCATAATTCATCTTATTCTGTCGATTCATCGAAGCTGAATGCGAAGAAATGTAACAAGCTATACGATATCATTGTTCAGTACGAGATACCGTCTGCATTCCTACCATATAAAATAGAAAGGTATCAGCATCTGCATTCGAGCTATGGAACTATGAGTCTAGCGATCGTGTAAATGTCAATTTGAGCATATTCTCTTTCAAATAATAGAGCGAATTTTTGATACTTGACAATGCAATGTCGTGCATATATCATGGTTATCGTATTCTATTCGACACTAGTAACAAAAAGATGAGAAGTAAAGCAGTTAGTTTGCTCACAAAAGAAAACTGCAGTAATTTTCTCTTTTAGAATGAAACCTTTTTATGGTAAATTTATGTTATGCATCAAAAAGTTACAACATATCGTATTTTCGTAAGTTATCTGTGTTTTGAAAGTCAGAACTTTACAATTAAAATAGCAATTGAAAAAACAAAAACATATTCGAAATCAGTTCATAAAAGTAATTCTATGGTAGATATTCAATTTAATCTAAACCGGCATATTCAAATTCGCATAACTCTTCTTTAGTAACTATTTACAACAGCCCTACGTAGTGTCAGTGAAAATGATATTGAAAGCTGAAAGACAGGTGTGTCTTCAACTACCATGTGTAGATAGTACAGCTAAATGTTATCTGGCTAAAATGTTATCCTGAACTCTAACGAATGGCATTAATTTGAAATCCAATACCTTGCAATGTGAAGACTTATCGAGTCAGTGAACTTTACAGTGCTAACGACGACGCCACTGATACCTAAGATTAAGAGAATTACTGTGAATATAACTGTGTTGTTATCAAATGTCCTCGTTGATGTTATTGCATAAATGAATATAAATTTATATTCTGAAGTTTGTAGATCCATGACTTTAACTACGTATGCACGGATGTGTGAAAGTTGAGCGCCATGTAAGGTTAATCTAATTGATTTCGTTTCTGGCTTCGATGATAACGGTTTCAGATAGAAATGAAGGAAAAATTAATTATTTTAATATTGAAACTCAATGCAATAGCAAGTGCCCATTGGCTGCCATTTTTACACAAATTGTTTGATTTTAACGTCTGTGTAGTATTTGTCTGGAAAACAGATGATCGTGTGACAGTTTGTATATTAAATTAATAACTAACAAAAGTGCTAGCGAGGCAAACGAGGAGCTATTGAACACGTCGAAATTTACGCGCTACTTAAAGCGTTTAGTGTTAAACTTCAAAAGTCAAGCCATGTGAAGTGTCCTAAATGCGAAGAATCTCACACTGCAAACTATTGGTTATGTGGTGTATCAATGCCAACTAAGCAGCAAAGGTCTGATCGAAAAAATACACCTAATCTTATTTTGGTTTATCATCGAGGCGCTCACCAAAATTCATATGATATTTTGAGGGAATATTGACTGCGACTATTGTTATATATAACTCTTCAGATTATGGTACAAAATCAATAAATACATAATTTTTTTCACCTTTTCACCTTGTTGAAAAATTGTCTCCAAACCAGTATAGTCGATGCAAATTCCCAAAAAGATAATGCCCTACCTTGCCTGGGATGTTAAATAGTAACAAGTAAAAATATTTCTGTGCGCAAAAGGAAGAACAATAATTTTGCCACATTTAATAAAGCTACTTGATAACTGAATAGCACTTTACAGCCATACTTATTCAACGAACATCAGAAACTATCGGAATTCATGAGCAATAGAAGTTTTAGTAGCGAAAGAGAAAAGAATAATAGAAATAATAAAATAGAGAAAGTTAGTCAAGTGAAGCAAGAATTAACCATAATTTTGGCAAACTGTTCAGAGAACTCATTTCTTTGCTATAATATTCGCTTGATTAAGCAAATCCAACGGCACTCTAAAAAAATATTCCAAATATTAGCAAATAATGTGCTAGTTTTATCTTATAAATCAATCAGTAATTTCCTATGCATTCAAACAATTTATTTCTTTAAAAATCACGCCATCTTATATATAAAAATTAATGTGGGTTTGTCCCATATAAGTGCTTACATATTCCCTCCGATCCGAATGAAACTTTGGAAACGTTTTGCTTACATGTCTGCGATAGTTTTTAGCTACTGAAAATGAAGAGGCAGAAAATGTTGTGGGAATTCCACCCTGAATATTCATACCGCTAAAGCACACTCGACTAGAAACCCCTTTAAAAAAAATGAAACACGAGTCTTGACTTTTGTAGAAACTTACGTCTCTTATGGGCGGAAAAAAGTGAAAGATTTCACTTCAATTTACCGTATTTAAGTAACAGATAATATTAGGGTTGTGGGACTCAACTCAGTACATTGTGATTCATAAAAAAAAATGCTCTAAAAATATAAATCGACGGAAAGGAGGAGTGGTAGTTTCATTCCAAATTATCATTATTTTTTATCAACTATTGCTACAGACAACAGAAATTATGTGTTTTGGTTTTTTGGTGTCTTTTACACTATATCCGGATGACACAAGATCAGGACATTTCAGGTACGAAATTGATAGCTAAACTGATTATTTAAGAATGGTCTGCAAGTGTTGAAGCGAACTCCTGATTATGCCGATTTGGCTTTGAGCACATGTCACCGTTAAAACTTGTGCCAACTCTTGCATGGTTTTCCTGCTTGCAAAGATAACCAGGAAATCATTAAGATTACAACCCGTCCGGGCTCAAAAAGCGGCATTTGGTGGAAGCCTTTGCAACAATTTAGTTTAAATCTAATAAAATTCTAATGCCGAGAGGTGAACCAAAGCGGCTTTGCCGTCTGATGCAGCTAAAGTTTTGAGATGTGAAGTCATGGTGAATGAGCCAGCTCCGTAGTCTTTTGTCAGTTAAATCTCCTGGAAATAGTGGATATATGACAAAAGAATCAGCTTCATTGGCTCTCATTACATCCTAAACCCTTGTTTCACGTGGTCCCGGGTTTTTTATCTGCAGGCCTGGCCTCGAGAAAGTGCAAAAGCCCATTTCTGGCCAGATAGATGAACAGGTTACAGAAAATGAGCCGGCCCGACCATCAACTAATGCTGCCTTCAGTACCGCTCAGCATTCAACTTGCATTTGTAAACTTTTTGGGGCTTACTTGAACAAAGACGTCAGTCTTCAAAGCTCTGAGGAGGTATAAAACCTCCCTCCTAACACGGTACTTATAAGAAAGAAAAGTCCCTTTAAGATGTAAACAAATTTTTATGGGGGCACCCGCTTCATCGTAACTCTGGAGATCTGTTACGAAACGAAAGATCACAAACAAAAGGCTAAGCTAATGTCCTATGAATAACGGCTCTATGTAAATAATGGCTGTATGGGCGACATTTGACGCCAGCAAAAGAGATGGCATCATCTCTACAGAAAACTAACAGGCTTGATTTAGAGAAGACCAGGTCGAATCTTCCACCTGCGGAGAATGACGCGGGTTGATGTAAAAAAAACTTAAGGTGGTTCCGAAAGATGGAGGCCTCAGTCGCCCCGGATGCAAACTCCTTGCTTCTACTCTGATCGGAAGAATATTCTGGAAATCGTCAGACTAATCAACCCTGATCTTCGGATGGGGGATCGGAGGATGGACAAAATTCATGAGCCTGTTGAAAATCGCCGGGAGGAAGAAGCGGTATTGCTTCTATAAATCCAAAAGGGCTTATAAAAGCCCTTTTGGGTTTATGAAAGTTCCTGCGTGTTTATAACAACAGGAACCTATGAAAGTAGAGCAGTAATCCAGGAAGTGATACTTCAATCTTCCGGGGTATATCTGAGAAGAGGGGTATATCTGAGAAAATCAGAAGAGAAGTTCTTCTTGGGTCAAACAGAGGAGTGCGCTTTCTGATCACAGAAACATATCTTTACATTTGGGCCATTGACGCTCCACTCAGTTCTATCCCTGGCCCGATCTTCACTTTAACTTTTTGCGGTCAACATTTTTTCTAATACTTTTAACTCTGCCGCTGGGTCAGAAGGCTGCTTACTCAAAGCCATGGGGAAACTGAACTCCCTATGGTGGAATACGGAAACCATCACCCTACGGAGAGAGTATCGGAAAGAGATGAACAACGCAAAAAGATCGAATGACTGGTTAATGTATAAAACGAAACTGGATGTTTTAAGAATGCCGTATGCAAGGCGAAGAGAACCTCGTTGGTAACCTTCTGTGGCAGCACAGGAGTATCCATGAAACTAATTAAGCCTAACACCAAAGGCTCTGGGGTGAATTCAAAACTGTAACAACAGCTTTACTCATTCGAATGCCGCGCCTGACCTACCCTCTTCTGCAGCGTCTGATAGAGGTCATATTACCATCGAACTATCGACAAAAGAAAAATTGGTCTGTAAATTTATGTGCGAAAAGTTAACACATAAAATTTTATAAAAACATTGAATTGATTTTAACAAATGAAAACGCAAGTTTGACATTTAAAAACCAACATGGATTGTTTAAGATTTTATTTTTCGAGTAGACACGGACACATAACATATTATCTTTCTTTAGTTATTAATTTGATTTGTCAATAGTCATTCTGATTTGGAAAAATCGTTAAAATCATTTGAAAAAGTATTAATTTGTTTGAAGAAGCTAGAGTGGTAAAATTTATTCGCTTAAGGCTGGGTCGTAGCCCCACTAATTTCATGATATGTTTAGTTTCGAAATCATAGCTTTTCTTACTTCAAACACACTGAATTCTTACCTAACTCCCAAAAGTGACTTTGCTAGCATGTCTTCGCGAAAAAGTCAAACCCACCCTTTTATACCAACAAAAAAACAAAGTTCGTCAATAAATTCCAATACATTCAATATAAACACAAAACACAAAAGAATCTACTAGTCAAATCTTCCTTTCACTTAGTCATCCACATAAAATATTTAAAGGCCCCCTACTAACCGCGCATATTCCACGCTACGTGCTGAACTTCAAATAGTCTATGTTCAGTAATTTGTACTCGCAAATCCACGCTATTCATCCGCGTGCCTTCTTTCGCATTCGAAATTCGCTAGACGATGGCTAAGAAAAAGGACTCGACGAACTCAATTTCATATCCATATTTTTCAGTGTCCCACTTTTTACAGTAATGGCGGTCTTGCGTTGCGAGCTGCTGGCGCGTGAAGTATGTGATAGCATGCTACGACGGACCAAAGTTACGAGAATGATGTAAGCAGGCCATATCCAATAGAAGAACCAAAAAAAAAAACATGGAAAAATAAGCACATCAGCTAACAAATATGGCCAAAAGAATTTTTGCCAAGATATTATTATGATTATTATGATCCAGAATGATGCCCTCTCGTATTGTTGCACGCGAAAACGATGCCAAAGACGTGGCATGGGCTTTGTGTTTCTTGCTTGCTGTGTGTAGGAAGGAAGTACATTAAGAATTGAGCGAGGGTCTATTATCCCGAATATTGATGGCTAGACAAAAGCCAAAATGATGCGAACTGAGAGCGTTTTGGCGGAGTTGCGGAATGTGGGTTTGAAGAAAATAAGTACGAGGTCGTTTGTTTCGTATATGTGGTGCACTTAAGCTATGCGTTTTAGTTCAAAAGATATGCCCCGGCCTCATTTTTAAGAGCAAGGAATGCATGGCTGTGCATTTAATCGCTACCATTTCGTTAATGCTTGCTTAAGGCCTTTTCCAAACCAAATTCTATGGATAAAGCTTGAAATGAAAGTCATTATCCTTCAAGACATATTCTATATGAGTAATTAAATATCCTCTGATGTTCTTTGAACGACTAGCAATTTTAGTGCATCATCTAGATGGATCAAATGAAATGCTTGCTTCATTATCACCAAACATGAACACGAAAACATCGATCACATTCCGTTTCGTACATCTTCTAGCATCATCGATTTTCACTCAGTCTGATTCGAAAACCCTAATCTGCTCTCACCCTCCTGTCTCTTTCACTTTCTACCACCATCCGAACGTAAATCCAATAGTAAATTCACATAAACATACGGTATGTGTTATCGATTCCCCCGGCACTTTTACACCACATACGTTACGGATATATAGTAGATGCATATCTATCTTGGTTCGACAAGAGTCCTTCATTAAATTCAATTTCGACGTCAATGTTACAGGAAATATTGGTGTATTACTGTCAGACGGCATTACCCGTTGGGTGAATAGAAAATTACATTTTTAATTCAATTTTTATTGATCGCTAGTGTATACATAGCTATCGATAAAAGTATATCGATGTCCGAAAATGCCGAGAGAAAAGTGTTTTTTCGAGTTCAGTTACTGTCAGGTTGAGTGATGTGGTTACGATGTAAAGATGCGAACTACATATCAATCATGAAATTCATAGATTTCAATTGGATCAGAAATTTTGATTTAATTTAAAAATTTGGATTCAAGAAGAAGTTGAGGTTTAGTTGACATTTTTATTAGTGGCAAAGATAAGGATAAGAGTTTATAGTGATAAGGGAATGAGAACACTTTATAGGGCCTTTCCGAATTCGTGTCTCCGACTTGGTCTTGATCTCCGTATAACAGATTATGACGTCAGCGTTTTAGCTGACCTATTATAACAGTTATAGGAGATCAAGATAGACTGTCCGGATTCTCTGTCTTGCCTTGTTATGACATTTAAGCAAAGATGGCGAATGAAAGACTGTGCTCTTGTCCCTGGCAGCATGAAACTGATTGAGGGTGGAAGACTACCCCAATGTAAATTAGCTTTGAGACATATTGCACGCATAACGAAAAGAATGAATGCCAACGGTCAGCTACTAATTTGCTTCACAGCACATAAGAATTAAATTACCGAAGCTCGTCGGCAATGGGAACGTTGTACGACAAATGCAATAATCGATTGCATTATCGTTCCTGCTTTACCACGCGAAGCGCTCGTCGAATGGCAAGTCTGGGCTCACATGCACAATAACCGTTTTGATTGTAAGTTTAGATTTTCTTGCATAATTGTAATTTGTAAATATATAAATCAAACATGGTATCATGACGTCTAAACAAAGAGATGAGAGTATCATGAACTGTTATACAGGGGAGAAATATCAAGCCGAAGATAAACTATTCGGACAAGCTAAACTTGATGTGACGTCACATTCTGTTATAACAAGCTCAAGACCAAGGTGAAGACGACAATTCGGAAACGCCCATAATATCGTAAGTCAAAGTATTTTGGAAACCTTGTTGAATCAAATAGAAGTTTTCCGCCTCGGAGCACAGATAATATATTTTTTCGATGAAATATCAATTTACGCTTATTTAATTTCATTTTTTTAAGATTACAGTTCCTATAAACACATCCAGTGTAAGACATTCACCTATAATAATATTTGTATCTTCATTGAAGCTGAAATTCTTCTACGGAACGTACACTCTTTTTACTCGTCATAAAATATTTATATTTAATCACTTAGCGGAGCTTCCACTTTATCCTTAAGCTTGTCCATTTCGAAATAATTCATCCACATTAACCCATCCTTCATTCTACCATGCTTCCTAATTATCATATTTATTCCAATTAAACCGTCGCCTACAACAAGTCTATTGGACACTTGTTACTGCGGGATGAGAGAACTGTAAGTTTATTGTAGACGACGATGGTATCGTGAATTGCATTCTACCACATCGTTTTATGACATCATACATTTTCCGCGGTAATTAAAGAAAACATCAAGCCTAATTGAGATTAATTATGAATGCGTGGCAGGTAGGGTAGAAAAGCGTAGAGAAAATAGATAACAGATAGTGAAGTAACGACGTAGTTTAGTTAATACTCTTTTATTCAATTTAATTCTTGACTTTTCCATTTACGTCTCATAAATAATGTTTAAACATTAAGTTATAAGATTAAATTCGTATAAGAAAAATTAGCGTAAAAATTCAATCACATATTTATCGATAATTGAAAAATCAAGGTTAATTTCAAATTCAGAATCATAGCAAGAAAATTAATTTTATTAATTTTGAATACAGGTACATTCAAATATATCTCTAGTAATAGGGCTGCAGATTTTAGCTGAATTTGGAAGTGACCGAAAATTTAAATTTTGCGATAATTCTCGAATGGATCATCAGACCAGACCGAAATTCACTGGATGCATTGGTCTTAAGTAGGCCTAAATCTGGTAGTGTTTGTAAAAAAAAAGTGAACAACCCTGTGGCTGAAATGTATATTAACAAAATAAAAATAAAAATAAATAAATATCATCTCACACAATCATTAGATTCCTTCAAATTCTCACAATAGGTTGGTCTTACTGTAAGATAAATTTAATAGATATTTGGTTACAAAATTAGAATAGGGTTACCAGCACCGGCAATTGGGGTCATAATTGTCCTAAGAAATGATATCATGAAATTTTCATAACAAAATTATCCTATAACAGAAAATGTTTGAAGTTCCTGAAGTTATTGAGAGCAGTAGCTCTCAAAATCTTTCTGATCTGATAACTTACATAGCCCAGTCATTTTAGCATAAAAAAGGGGTCAACCTCGGAATGAGAGATAATAAGCTGAATTTTCGTATATATGTAATTTCATTTTGGCGTTCTAAAAGTTGCCTCAAAAGTCTCATAAAATCTCATGTCTGCGTCGTAAATTATTCAAGGTCAAAGAGGAGAATAAACAGTTTTTCGCGATTATCTTGGTTTCTATTGCTCCAATGATGTTAACATCTCGTATAAAAATTGTAGCGCATACAATTTGCGACAAATTTTATTTGAAACATTTTTTCATGCGCTCAACCGTTTTTGCGATAGAGGACGGTGAGCGCGCAGCACTCAGCCATACGTACTGTAATGCAAGATCAATCGCGAATATCTGTGAATACTACCTTGAGTTTTGAATTATTGGTATTATTTATTTATTTATTTACCAAACAAGGTATAATAATAATACATATAAATGAAATAAATATAAAACATAAAAAAAACTAGACAAATTAAAAAAAAACAGGTTCAAAATAGGTATAAAGTACAAACAAATATAATATAAATAAAAAAAAAAATTCGATAAATAAATACATAAAGTTAATTTACATGTAGGTCACAATATTAAATACCCAAAACGAAATTGATTAATTATCAGTTAATACATTGTATTTAGTAGCACTTTACATATTTTCAATATATTCATCTAATTATACTATCATCAGGTATGAAGTTAATCTTGGAAATAGTCACTTCCCACTCGTAAAAAAAAATGTTGTTAACTTCAATAGCAAGACCAGCAGCCGATGGCAGATCAGCAAGTTTTAACCATTGTGCAAATACCGAATTGTGTCTGATTATTGCGGTTTTTTTTTTATCGCTTCTTGAGGGAGCATTAGTTGTATACATAGGTTCCAATAAGACTGAGATATCAAATGCATATGAAGTGCATAGCTAAAAAAAATAATCTAAAATGCAGTCTAAGAGGGTACAATTTTAGCAATTGATGGGAATTCTGGCAGCCGATGGGAGATGAGCCATTTGATAACGAATCAAAGAAGCCTGAGACAATGCGATTTAGAATTGAAGGGTTGAATTCGAATTAGAGGCCGGTCAGTCATGCAGCAGAGTATCTACCGAATCAGCTACAACAACTTTCTTGAATATGCTATGAACAGTGAACCGTATATTTAGTACTTTAGTAAAGAGCTCATGCAGTTAGTTAACTTGACTTATTTAGAGTGAATTTGTATTATTATTTTTTACGACGAGCTACCTATCAACATGCTAATTTAATTAAATTTATCTAGCTTGCATGCAAAAACAAGCAATTTGATTGGCCTGGTCGCGGCTGATTGGAAAGTCCGCATATCGTGATGCTGGGAAATCGGTGCCATCTGAGAGGCAGAGTTATATATGGCAGCCGGAAGCCAATCGTCTACGAAGACGATTGCTGCTGGTCAATTTTTATCGTAAATCGTCTTCGTAGATTATTAACTTATGAAACACATGGTCGTCAATTTCGCGTGCATAATTCAGAAACGCATACATATATAACCACAGCTGTTCTACAAAAAGCTTTATTTCAGCTCAATATTTATAAACGGGAAATTTTCAGGTAAACAACCAGCTATTTTACTCACACTTTCTATGGATTTTATCTTAGAGACAGATTCAGTGAAAGGACAGATTTTGATTAAAAAAGAAATTTCGGAATTTCGCAAAGAACCAGATAGAAGATTTTTTAAATAGTAAATGCAAATTTTGGGTATGACGCTGCAATTGCATGGGTATGACGATGAGATTACTGTTTAATGAATGGGAAAGATATTGAAGGCTAAAATAATAAGTCACCTTCGATAGTTCCAACCGCTTAATCCTGTCAAAATATTAATTTCCACTAGTGTGTATTTACTTACAGACAAATATGCGATCAGAGGCCTTAAATGTATGTGTTCAATGTGTAGTTTAGGTTAGTGAAGAGGGCTACCGGGAAAGCGGCCAGCATTAGGCCACCAGTTTGGGCCCATTTGCCACCCTCATAGACAATCACACGCATCCACACTTACAGCCATGGCACTAGTGGGATTCGAACCCGCAGGCCCCGTAGCACGCCACTTTTCGGCCTGACGCCTTAGCGAGCACAGCTACCGGGCCCCCACTGCTCAATGTGTCGAAGCACATTGAGCACACAAAGGTCTTTGCAGTTGTAGACAACCAATAGACACGATCCGAATAAGAAAATTACATCACTTTGATGACATGTAGGTATACTCCTTACGGTAGTTCATTAAGCACTACTCAGTCAACGAACAAATATCATATTGCATTATCAACCGATCCGATTCCGTCACTCAGAATGTCTTCAAAAAAAAAAAAAAAAAAAAAAAAAAAGCAATCCCACGACAACCCTCGGACGGGTTTAGGGGTTGAAGCTGGTAGAGAGTTTCATTACAATTTTTTTAATCATTGTGGATACGAGTGTGGAGTGATTAGTTCCACGACTCACTTTACCCCTGATTTGAATCAGGTACCTAATCCGAGCTAGGTGAACTCAAAGCTTGATGCGCGGACCCTCGTCCGAACCTGGATTCGAACCAGTGACCCCGCACGCAAGAAGCCAGTGCTCTACCCATTAGGCTACTCAATGTCTTCAAAGCTCCAGTAAATAGAAGGCAAGGAGAACCGATAAGGAAGGCAGGTCATTGATAAATACCAACAATAATAGCGGACCAAATATTGAGCTTTAAAGAATCACAGAAAGAGAAACAGGCACAGGAATTCACACAGATATAAAACAGATACGACCAGAAACATACGATGAAAAGCAGAACCAAAGGAGGTCAGATACCATATATCCTTTAGGCTTTAGGATTTTAGGGCCAGATACCATATAGCCATAGGCTTTAGACTAAGAAGGCTGAGGTCACCAGAATTGTAGCTTTTGCAAAATCTGTGCATAGGCTCCCTTGAACTACGTGGTAAGTTTGTTCCACGTATAGGGAGACTCTAGATTATTGATTGATTGAAAATTTAATATATTGAATTATTGGATTGTACAAAAACGTATCCTATTCCTTTTAAATCGGAAGTATTCGAAAAAAAAAAGTGTAACTCGTGTGTGTAAAAGTGTAAAAATGTACACAGCATCAACTTGCTTGGTCTAAGGCGGTAGCCGGCAAGTTAATGGAGGTTACGAGAACAGAGGTGCAAAAACTGCCCTTTATAATTGTATATACTCTGTTATACCATAAGTATAAGTGACTATTGTTAATTATTCTGCTCGTGAGCAAAAAAGGGATGAAGTTTAGGAAGTAGTATATTGTATAAAACTTTTCCAAGTAATTTACGAAAGCAAGGAATGGGAGAAATTGGACGATAATTGGAAATGCAATTAGTGTTACTGTATTTTGGATGGGGGAAAAATAAGCAGATATAAGATACGGCAGAGAGGAACCAGAGGTGAAACTTATGTTAAAAATAATTAACAAAGGAACACGCAAGGACAATGAAACTAATTTTACAAACAGGGCAACAATCGACATTAACATCAAGACACTCAAGTAAGTACTCAATTTCCTAGTAGAACGAAGAGAAAGGAATTAAGGAGCAATATAGAGGAGCTTATAAGACATGATAGGATTTTGCTACGAAAAATTAAGTATTTTGCAGATGACTTGTGAATGAAAAGCATTTGAATCATTTAGGAACACGGCATTTGTGAAACGGTAGGAACTTTTCAGAGAGTGGGCGTAAGACCAGAAAAGCTAGTGTTAGAACGTGTAGATGACTTAATTCTAACGATGTGATCATGCATAGTTTGCTTCAGGAAATAGTCATCATGCCGTTACTTAGAATGACCTCCATCTTATGCCTTAAGGCAGTATTCTGGCCTAGAGGCTCGATTTTGAGGTGATTTTACGGACGCAATAAAAAAAAACCGAAAGATTTTTTAGATTTTTTTTATTAACATTTTCAAAGTATAAAAATGTATTCAAAAAATAAAAAAATAATTGATGTAGATACAGGCCGGCGAAGCGAAGGCTCAAAAAAAACTTGTCTCATGGATGACATGATTCCAACCTTCCTGGTGGTCTGAAACATAAATTTTTGGTGAATTCTGTAAAAAGAAGAATGTAAACTTCGTCTGACGTATGCGATTTGAAGAAATTTTTTTTCACAAAATGGCGTCCATGTAAAAAAAATAAGTCGTTTTTTGCCTCATTTTTTCATCTTTGGGAATCTTTGGAATAGTGTTAAGAGGGTTTGTGCAAAATATCACGTAAATTCGTTCATTACAACTAGAGATATCATGTCAACCGTATCCAAAAAAGTAGTTTCGAGAACAACAAGGATTTCAACAGACATTACATGACACACCTTCGTGTGTCGAAGTGCGGTTAATTCGTTGTTGATCGCGTTTGTTGGTTTAGTTGGCGTGTCACAAAAATAGCTGTAACTTCAAAAATAATTCGAATTACTGAAAATCCTTTTAAAAGCTTATTCTTAAAGGTCTAAACTTTGAAAATATGCAATAAAAAAAAATCGATTTGATCAAATTTCTAGACCAAAATACCCCCTTAAGGGGGGAAATACATGTAAAATGGAAAAGAAATTGCTAATTTCAGATTGACTTAAAATATATATATTGTTTATTCAGAAAATTTTTAACATTAAATCCTCAAAGTACATATCTTATAGTAAATGAAAATATTTTTTTAATAACTTTTTAACACAAAACGGAGGCAATGCGAGCAAATGAAAAAAACACATCAAAAACAGCCTCGTACAACTTAACGCCTTTTCCGAAAAACTTGCAGCGTTCAGAGAAAAAAAAATATGCTAATGAGATCTATAATTCATAGGTGAACCAATAAAATTTAGAAAAAAAAATCAAATTTTTACATTAATATTAGATTTAAAAAAAAATTCTATTTTTTTTCAAAAAAATCACATTTTAAACATTAGTAAAGTAATTATTTTTCTGAAATTACAAGAAAATGTAGGTTCAACGATGAGATAATACTCTTTTGTACATGTGATATAAATTTGAGCCGAATAGGTTCAATATTTTTTGAGATATCTTGTACGGAAATTGAAAAAGTACTACTTTGAGAAAAGCGCGTTTAAAGTTCTAAAGCTCCACCGACCTGGGGAACGCCGCGCTGTCTATAACTGGCTATAACTCGAGAACTAATACGAATATCGCTTCAAAACTTCTTTTGGTATATTTCAAGAGTATTTCGAACACTTTGATGCAATAAAAAAAAATCGTTTTTGTTTTAGCAGTTACATGTATCTCCCCCCTTAAGGACGCAATGTCATGCTGAAATCTATGATCATTATTGCATTTGCGGGGAAAGCTAGACGGAGTGAAGTAGGAGATGAAATTGGAGACCAATTCATGAAATTGGACTGTAAATTCACAAACAGTTAATGTTAATGTTAAAGAAGTCATGGCTGGTCGGAGATGCTGTTATAGTTAAAGCTATTGTTACTGATGTTTTATTTCTAACTTGAGTGTTTCTTCTTGCTCTATTTGATTATGATGCAGAGACTTTTGCTGGACAACGTTCTGCGTAACAACCGGTATATTAATCGCAAGATAAGTTCGAAGGGTAACACTAACATTTGAAGAAGTGAGAGTAAGTAAAGATTTCATCGACAAAGTCAAGGGTTGGTCACGCTCTCACATTTTTACGGGCCCGAAATTTTTTTTTATCGAGAACGTAAAACTTTTCGTATAATGTGACAAAATAGGTCTTTAGCTTGCCGATAGTATCTGCAAATGAAAACATCAATTGTATCCTACTTGATTTACACAATCAGTATGAACCTGTATCTTTGGAAAGAATAGCATCTGCAGCAACACTGTTATTTCCAACACATTTGAAGTCGGCAGATGAACCAGATAAGCTGGAACATATTAAAAGGAACAAATTGTCATTTCTATGTAATGAGAGCTATTTTCTGATCGGTACATAATTCGACTGCTACCGAAAGAAGTTGAAAATCTAAATACGCTTTTTAACCACTCTATTCAAATAGGAATTTATACGAAATACCATCAACTGAAAATGTCAATGTAAGTTTAAAGGCAGCAACGTTGTTACCCTTGTATACATCGGAGATGAGAACTACTAGAACATTATCGACTTGTAATGGCCTGTCATTGTTCTTTTCAACACTTTCAGTCAGGCAACCGTATTGCGTACGGACGCAAGCTTGAGCCGTACAGGGAAATCTAGTTTGACGTCACTCAGGACTAACATATTCAGTGTCGTGTTTTGCTTTTGGCTTGTATTATATAACGTATTCACGACGTCATGTACCCGATATACGTTCCGGAAAGACTAGCTGTTCACGTGACGTGAAACCTCAACCTCAGTTTCTCTCTAGTCAATCTAGTGTGGCATTTACACTTGGTACTATCCTAAAGTAACAGCAACCGCTCCAATCTCTGTTGAAAGCAACTATAATAGCAGCACCAACATCTCCAGCTACAACAAACATATATTACACTATTACGTGCAACAACAATGGCACCATGTGCGTAGCACTATTCGTACTTAACTTCGGAACTGAATAAAATTAATGGCATCCTATTTTCATCACAACAATATTCCCCCCGCACAAAACACTTAAAGCTTGTAGTGCACACAAGAAGAGTAAATGGAATTTTGGGAGATATTTCGAAAAGTGACGGTAGATTGATTGGATTTTGTGATATAGTAAGTGAATCTATAGTAATATGATAACTTTGACTAGATGTAAGTACAGAGAGTTTGATGTGGATGAATATCCTTCGGCGGGAAATATAATTCAAAATAACAAGCTAAGATCATCATATTAGATGATAAATAATATGACTTTAAAATTGGATGATTTGTGGAATAATAACGCACGAAAATATTATAGAATAGAATATTTGATTAGATAAGATTGTGCTACAAAGACATTCAGTCGTTGTATTGTTTAACCGAAATAGGTTTAGTATTTTAGCTCAGGTTCACAATTTTTTCAGACATATTTTTTGAAAGAAAGCGTAGGAGCAACATTACTTTCCAGTAATTTCCTGAATTGAAAGTTAATTTTTTGTCTAGACGCGTACTAAAGAAATTTTTCGGTAACTAGTGCTAGATCTACATGCATCAGATCTTCAAATTGCATCTGCGGCATAAAACAAGCAAAATTACATTTCATATCGCCTCCATATATTTTTCTATTCACGATTCACTTTAGACGAAAAGCACTTGACTCGTCAGCTAAAATGCATTTTCATCTCTTTGAAGACGATTTTCATAAATGCATATGACCCAAATATTGGAAATATTTCACGGTTTTTATCTCGTCAAATATTAGAACGCATAATATGGCGGCTACTTAAGAATTTTAATTGTATGACGTAGATAAATTACGAATCGCACTGATGGGCGTGATGGCATGTGAGTTGAGCGATTTTCAAAATGAGAAAAGCTAAGGAATTTGTTGAAATATTACGAAATTACGTGATGATTACTTAGGCGTTTCAATGAGTTATTATTTTATATGCTACATGTATCTGTGCAGACTCATGCTATGAGCTTGTTAATTGAGTGGAGTGTACAATATTTGAGGAATAGCTCATATTTAAGTGGAGCAAAATATTTATTTTATTTTTATCATTATTGGCAAATGAGGACATCAAGTTATATGAATGAGGGGCAGTTTTGTTTAAAAACTGCAAAGAGATCTGATAGCACTGGACAGATTTCTTTCTTCATATCACTGACATTTTGTTAACAGCTACGTTCGTACAAGGAGCTTCAGATAGTTGAGAAATTTTCCAAACTAAAAAAAAACTGAACACTTTCCCTAATTGAAAACGTGTACATTTTGGGTTCAAGATTTTTGTTCATAGATTATGAGATGAAGGAAAATTTATAATAAATTTACATTATTAATGGTACTGTATATAATATTCCTTTTGATTAAGCTCTTGAGACAATGAACAAGAGTTGCAATTTTTTACTGATTATTTTTTCAATCATCAATGCAACAGAAATATGCCAATTAAAGTATAAATAATTTTAGCTTTTAATAACAAAAACTTATATTGCTAAAAGGAAAATTCATTTAAAAACATAGATATGCTTAATAAGAAATAAATACAATGGTTTGCTTGCGAGTCAACGGAACATGATAAAAGTCTATTTTTTAGAATATTTTTAAATTCAGTAAGTGTTTTTATGCATTCTCAGTATGCGCGAAAGCGGTGAATGAATCTGTAAGCGCGAAAAGGACATTAAATTGGTCGTAGCTCTATTGGAGTGTTTTGATACACGAATTCGGAGCTTAGATCTGACAACATTCATCGAGGAATACTCTGCGAGATTCTAAGGATGGAATTCTTAACAGGGTTACACATTCTATAGGAAACATAGGGAAAATTTAATTTGAAGAACAAGGAATGGGTGAAACTACTAAGGCATCTATAAAATACCTCTAATGAGGACACCACACTTGACTGCAATATTCAAGGATAGAAAAAGATGCACAGCGGTAGAATATTAGAACATGTAATTAGGAATATTGGGAGAGCTTTTGAGAGAGTGTGTAATGATGCAAGGTGCAATGACTGGTGCAAGGAATATAAACAGAAGTTAGAGGGAGTTAAGGACATCCGAACTACAATACATTCAACAAGAGGCGCAAAATGTATGAGTGATCTTCCCACACCGCCATCCAATTTGCCAGCAAGTAAACGACCACGGTCTTTACGGATGAGTACAGGCAAAGGTAAAATTTCATTGTCACAAATGTGCTCCGTTAACCAAGTTTCCGTGTGACAAATGACGCCATCGCGAGCTAAGATAGAGGATAAGTTAATTCCGTTGGTGTTAGTCCTTAAAACGCGTAAATTTGGGTGTATACTTAGGGCGTTTCCGAATTCATGTCTTCGTCCTTATCTTCAGCTTGTTATGACAGATTGTAACGTAAGCAGAGTAGCTGTGCTATTCTAATGTCGCCTCCACACTGTGGGCCATCATTGTGTAGACGGGCGATGGCTTGTAGTGGCCGGCAGTGGCGAAGCATGGAAATGGCGATGACCGAGGATAGCTTTCGAAGCGGCTTTTCACATACATCAAAGCGGGCCATCATGCGCAACCGAAAAATCATGACTGGTTCATCTAGTGGCCCAGTGTGTGGAGGCAACTTTTTGATGATGACCATCATTCTGGCCATCATTGCGACCCTTGCAGTGGCCGATCATGAAGGCAGCATAACAGTTTGAAGCAGACCAAGACGAGGTGTCTGAAATCTATGGCTTTGCTTCGTAACATTGGCTTATTTGCGAGATACCGGTCGCTATGCTGGAACGCGTCGTCCAAAATTGGACCCTCAGGATGGACCATTTACGGCGTAGTCGCGGTCAATATTTAAATGAGATGCTCTTTAAAAAGTAAATGTCATAGATTATTCTTTTGACTCACAATAAAATTTTTCCTATAGAATTCAACTTTATGCCTTTTATTTGAGATTAAAAACCAAATCTCATAATGAATCACCCTGTATAGTGCATTTAAGCCTGGCGAAGTAAGGTTCCATATACAGGAAAATAATGACAGAAGAAAGATCCGACGAGAGGTCACAATATGCTTCTGCGAATGTCCGAACGGTCCTTAGTATCCGATGGCCAATTCATAATGTGGCACAATTCTTTGCACTTTTTACACTCCACGAAATCCTTTCACTTAATCGGCTCTTCCACTGAAATTCTGCGATGCGTTAGGTATCACAGACTATACATTTTATTGATTTCTCCTTTTTTAAGTTTAATAACTTCAAGTTCCAACTCATTTTTTAAGAATAGCTGCGGCTTTTAAACTTATTAAACCCGCTAGTGAATTTATTTTATTATTTATTATTATTTATCACCGACAATCTTTTGTTGTTTTTCAGTTGATACGTGTTATACTGATGACATGTATATCAAACTCTTTAGTTACTTTCCTAAACAAGTTTCTGGTTGACGATTGCTGTTCATTGTTTCTTTTATTTTCACGACCAATTTAAGACGAATAGGAACGTCGGTATTTTTTTTTATGATACAGTGCTTCCCAATAAGGATGATAGAATTTTGACAGCTCATAGCGGCCATTTTGGATTCTAAAAATCTGACATTAGCTGTCAATTGTGTTTAGTAAGGTTTGCCATTTAATCTTAAATAAATTCACGATTCTTCGATGTTGATGATACACCAATGCAAAAAAAAGTCGCGGTGGTTATTTATTAAATGATATTTTATTCAAATCATAAATGGCATACAAGTTTCCATCAAATAAAGATATTTCGCACCATTTTTGGCCGAAATATCCGTATTTTATTTCAATTTCGAATTCTATCGCTCTTATTGGGAAACCCTGTAGATGCGTTTTTTTTTATTTTGCTTCAGTGCAGAGTAGAACAATAGCGCAAAAAACGATCCAGTACAGAACAGCTGGTACATTCGCTAAGATTGCTATAGGTTGCTGTATTCGATGTGATAGTGCTAAACAATTGAAAATAGAGGGAGAAAATAACGAGTATAAACTACCACAATCGATAGAAAGTATAAAAAGAACTAACAGAAAATTAGCTCTTTTAACTTTCTACACATTATCAGGGCTTTTTCTGATTTCCTAACTACCAAAACATTCAACATAACCTTGAAAAATCCAAAGCCACCTCACGGCAAAAAAAAAGCAACTACTCATGAGCTTTCTTCTATCAGCACATTCTACAGTTTAGCACATGAACTACCTATGCTGTTTAATATTACTGAAATTCTGCGATATGCTAGGTATCACAGACTATACATTTGATTGATTTCTCCTTTTTTAAGTTTAATATTTCTCCTTTTTTAACTTTAATATTTCTCCTTTTTTAAGTTTAATATTTCTCCTTTTCTAAGTTTAATTCTGTCTCTCACAGTGAATTCACTGGGACAGGAATGTTGTTGTTTCCAATGGGTCTATTCTGTTCTGTACTGAATAGAGGAGCAAAAAACACGCCTAATATTACAGAATTTGTTAAGCCCCTTTCTCCTACTTCGTATTTGAAAGCTTCGCAGCTATATAGAATAAAGTGCAGGAAAAAATAAAGAAACTGGAATTGATAGCGCAGCTTAATCCTCGCACATGCAACGTGAGGTATGAAAAACAAACAGTACGTGTTAAGGGTTTTCAAAATTGATTGCTGTATACGGCATTAACAGTGAACAGTATATTTAACAGATGAATATGATCTTTTATAATAGGGCCCTACAATTTTTTCATATGTCAACTACATACTGCAAATATGCATCATGTCAACTGCATCATGTTGCATCCCTGTTTCTTCCCTCCATATGTCTACAAAAAAATTGCTTCGCTCCACCACTCGACTAAATAGACTCAAACTTGTTTTCAGTGCATGCCGCATATACTCATTTCGGGCTCCTCTCTGAAAACAAGTCTCCATATAACTTAGCGCCGAGTGAGATTACTATAATGCAGTATAATGTAGTGTATGACATGTTTCGGAAAGATCCTTTCGGGAAGAATTTCCCGTACAACAAAGTTCTTCCTGCTTTTCCCCTGAGGCCTGTCGAAATAACACTGTCTGTCAGTCTCTCGCTCTCGTTCATTCTACATATCTTCTCTTCCGAGCACAGTCTCCTTTCCAGACACTTTTTTCTTACATGGATATTGCGCCGGTAGACAAACTAAAATGTACATACACATGGTAAACCAAGAGATAGTAAATGGTGTATCAAGAATCTTCCTTCCGGTAGAGTCAAGTCGTATCTTAGCACAGAGTTTTCCGGAGACGGGACAAGATGAATTGAAAATATGTCAATCTGATTATGTCATAATGTTATGAAAAATATTGATGGCAGAATAGACTATACATGCATGGGTTTGTTGAATATAAGAGGTGTCATGTGTGTTTTGATTGTATGCAATGATGAAGCTATTGTTCGACAGATTATTTTTCGATAATCATAAATATTGCGAAAGAAAGATTGATTAAGAGAGTGTGACAAAGTATCATCCTGCCTATCAATTACTGTCGCTTTAATATCTTTAAGCTATTCAATCATGCGAAAAGACAAACATACTTCCCAATTATCCTCAAAAAAAAAATATCCCACACGTTTATCTTTTCAACTCAGTTATTATTTTAAATTCAGTTGAAAAATTAACTACGTGCAGAAGATAATAATTGGAAAATCATGAAAACTCATGAATTTCGTCTAGCATTTTTTCTCTAATTTTCCACGAATTACATGGTACCCGACAAAAAAAAAATGGATACACATTTCACATGATGCGTATGAATAACAGCTTTTATTTCAAGAACAATTCAATTTATCCCGAGAAGTTTTCAATATTTAATAAGCGCTTGCTGGATTGCAGTTTTATTTATCCTTAAGAAAATAACACTACTTGCACGAGAGTAATGGCCGAAGAGGTAGAAATCGAAAAAAAAAAAAAAACACGAAAACCTTGAGTAACGAAGTCAGTTTGATAGCTGGAATAAGGAGCAGGTGACTTTATTTTTATATGTCTTTTAATATTACTTGCAGATATTCTTCGAAATAACATGTTTTCATTTCAATTTTCCACGAGAATGATTGTATTGAATTTGAAAATTTGAAGGACGATTTCATCTTTTTAAAAAATTATGTATTTTGGTATATTATGAACTGATATTTGTTTTTTGAAAATTAATGCTAATTGGATTCGGTTTTCTTAGAAGAAACCTTTCATAAAAGTATCAAATTTCTCTACACCGAAATCAGATCAAAATAGCAAAAGTTCACAGAGTTCATTGAATTTCCAAAAGTTATACCTACATTATACATTTCTGTATGTACCTACATATATTTCTATACATTTCTTTCAATGACACGTGTCAAATAGAACAGGTGTAACTTCATAAATATGACTGTCAAACACCACTGTAAATTCTACTTGATGGTGGTTCGATGTGAATAAGGTCTGCTGAAGAAACTGATTCTAAAATAAAAGAAAATCGTCCACTAGTACTTGAAGGCACTATTTATAGCAGAACAGTCCCAAAAAATATATTCAGGTGTCATTTTAATACATATAAGCCAACCAAAGCCTGTATGCTTTGTGTTTCTTCAGACTTTTTGACAATTCAATAATGAAGATTCGGACACATTATTAGGACTTAAATTTTCATTACTCTTAGCCACCAGTGCAAAACAAACCAGTACACACACACATACATAAATATCCATTTTCGCCTTCAATCTATTTGCCAAAAGTGCCGTTCACATGATGACGGTAATCATGACAGTTGCTGCCGGGACATCGACTATCGTGATTTTTGTCATCGTGTGAACTAAGATACTGTCGTACTGTTCTGTCGCAATGTCAAGTTTCGCTTGATATTGCGACAATACTGTCGCGACAATGACATACTATCATGACAGTTACTGTCATGGTGTAAACGGGGCTTAATATCAAGTGATTGTAAAACTACACGGTAGAAATACATAGTTGTCGATATAAAATTACTGGTTCAATAGACAGTTTGCAATAAACAATTACAACAACAAACAATACTAGAAATCAGGGGAAAGCTTTTCCAGCAGAAAAGCTGCGGTGAAACACGAGTGAATCAATCATACGGTCGATACGAGGACGCTAAGTGACTTGACGTTTTTTTTCGAAAGTAGCAAAGAGAAAAGCAGCAAGAGAGTGATAAAAGAGCGAAGACCAAAGAGAGTGATGTTTCTACCCTCCTTCAAAGGAAAAAATTGCAGAAAACTATAGAGAAAGAATGAAATTCTAGGTAAGTATAATCGGCTAGTTATATGTCATAATAAAAGGTAGAAAAAATCAATCTAATGTGAAAACTACGCACAAAGCAAATCTTGGCCCAGAATCATTCTAATTTTAGAATGAAAAGCATTTTAATGAGTTTGGAGTAATTAAACTGGTTTCAATAAAATTTATAGTCTCAGTTATGTGTGTAATAATACATCCAAAAAAATGTACTCCATTTTTCTGTCATTTTCACTGGTTACTTATTTAAAGAGAGGTCAAATACATATTTGATAACATATTTGAGGCTAAATGATTTGGAAGTTCCAAATGATTTTTTAGTAAATACCAAGCTCGTCATAACAAAATTTTCGGTGCAATCAGTGGAAAAGTTAGATATTTCCAATGAAATTGTTAATAATTTGACTTAATTACAAAGGAAAGAACGAGTTATGCCTAAAATGAGGCAGGTGCATTTTCTACGTACCGCCCCAGACGATAATGAGCCGTCAAATGGAAAGGTGTGGAAAAGTAAAGGTATTTATAGGAAGATAAGCCACTGAAAAAGTTTGCGCCATAAGCATAAGCGCCAGAATTCCGACTAGAAAACAATAGGTGTTTCAGTTGATGTCGATTTCGCCACGAGATAGCGCTACTAATACATTTGTTGATATAAACTAATGGCTCTACAGTGTCTAACAATTTTAAGTATGGACAAATATACCGATCAACGAGCTTGTTTGAAATTTTATGTCGGGTACGAAATTTCCTGTTCTGTACCGTTGCAAATATTGGAAAAAAGTATTTGGCGAGTTTGTAATATTTATATAGAAAAAAATAAAACAAACCGCATTTGCACGATAGAAAGCGTTTAAAGAGAGCCTTGAAGCCAGTGACGGTTTGACTCGTTCTGGTCGGCTTTCAACTTCAAATAATAAGGAAGACGTCGATAAAGTCAGAAAATTTGTGCTCGATAATCGTCGTTTCAATCTCAAAGAGCTAGCTCGTCAAGTCAACATTTCTTGTGATCTTACGCAACCGTAAAGATTCATAAGAAAAGAAAATGAGTTCCATATAAATTATTAAGAAAGATACATCGAAAGTGTAGAATCCAGAGATTTCCTGTGTCTTTCTTACATTCTTACGCCAATTCTGATCCAACGGGATCACTCCTCAAACCGCCAATACAATTTTTGCCGACATAGTACGGTAGCTACTTCGGTACGCAGGACATCTCTACCCTAGATGCTGGCAACGCACGATTTAAGCTTCTTAGTTTCGAATGTCACCCCACATTTAGCAAAATAGCTTGAAAGTGTAGTTCATCACCATCAGCAACCTCCACCACGTTTCGCTGGAGCCACCTTTATTCGCTATTAACCTACTTAGCGAACGGACGAATATCATAGCTCTATTGCATGCTTTATGAATGTTGTTTCAATAGGTCAGCTAACTACCCGGCATCACTCCCAGTCTGGACGTCTGTAAAGCCAACCGTCATCGGGATGTCAATCTGTATCCTCCCAATCTGTATCCTGTATCCAGTATGACGATGTTCCCCAGATAGCCACCATTCTACCTTCCTCATAACCTTAAGTTTGAATTTGACGCACTCAACATCTCTAAATGTGATTCAGGAGTTAGGTAAGTTCATACTCAGGCGGCTGCATGCCGACACCGCGCTAATACAGGCACCGCTTCTGTATAAGAATGCGGTTTGTGGATTCGCGCGAGTCTCAGTGTGTTCTAGCTAACAGGTAGGAGCAAAACAAGAGCTTGTATGGTCACCAAAAAAGAGTTTAATGAAAATCTTGATTCCGCAGCTTTGTGATGGTAATACAACCACTGTGTGTTGGGAGAAGAGGATCGCTGGTGGCGGCACGCAGCGGCGCCTGCTACTGGCGGTCTACCTAGCATACGACATGGACCCCACCATACCTGTACTGAGAAAAGTGGCAGAAGCGACTATGACACCTGATGCTGTCATCGGCTGGGACGCAAATGCTCACCACGAAATGTAGGGTAGCACCAACATAAACGACATAAACCTACCGACATAAACCTACATTTATTACTAGGAACAGGGGTGAGCTAATTGATATTACCGTGGAAACTCCCAGTATAATGGAAAGTGTCCATAGCTGGCAAGTTTCTAACTTAACGTCGCTCTTGGACTACCAGTGGTTATGCTGCAATATCGGTAGTTCTGGTATCTTACCCAAAAAAATCCGAGAATGGACAGTTTGCTCAAGAAAAACAAATCGACACCTCAGGGCACTAGACGACCTGGATCTGACGAGTCCAGGACGTTTTAACGAGCAGGTGAACCGATTAACAGGAATCTTAGTGTCATGTTACCTTATGTTACCTTATTGTAGAATTGAGAGCTTACAAAGGCTAGAGGACGCACACGAAGGGCGTTTAACAACGGAAGCCGGTCCGAAATCGTTGAAGCAGGAGTTGTTGCTCTTCAAAAACAAGATAACACGAGCTAAGCGCAACTCATAGAGGGAATTCTATGAGAACATTGAAGGAAGTACAAAAACTGCTAGAATCAAGAAGGTCCTAAACGTAACTCCCAGAGTACTTATATCTCTGTGAAGTGAAAATGGTGATTGGGTGGAGGACTCGGAAGAATGTCTGGATATGCTACTCGAAACTCACTTCCCGGAATCGGGTTACAGGGCACCGCGTGGTGACAAATTTTGAGCAATCCACCGGCCGTCCGAGCAGCTGATTTAGGAAGTAGTAGACGCGGTCAAGATTGAATGGGCTATAGACACGTTCCGACAATACAAGTTACAGGGAATAATGAGATATCGCATATCATGCTTTAAAAAGCAGATAGGAACATCATTTTAATCCTGCAGCGTATTTTTATCGTATGCCTCCACCTCAGGGTAGTACCTGAGCAATGGATAAAAGTTATGGTGGTCTTCATTCCGAAGCCTGGTAGGTTGAATCATCATTATGTGAAAACACTAGAAAGGCTTGTGGATTTGCACATTAAGAGCTTGATTGATGTCGCGAGAATCTGTGTCGATCAGCATGCATATCTAGCGGGCTAGATCAGTAGAGACAGCATTACACATAGTTGACAGTTCAATAGAAAAATACTTACAGCAAAAGAAATTCACGTTGGCAGCCTTCTTAGGCCATCAACATATCACTTTCGCGAGTATCACCGATGCCTTTTTCGATATAGAGTGCATAAAACTCTGGCGACCTGGGCATTGGACTTGCTCAAAAACAGCCAAATTGAAGAACTTTTTGGAGGTAAAAGCGGGGAGAATAGTCGAAACCGGAACATCACAAGGGGGGATTATATCGCCCCTTTTCTGGATCCTGACAGTCAATGAAATACTGGAGAATTCAAGGGCCGGTCGCTTTGAGGTGATGGCGTATGATTATCACATTGTGGTACTTGTGAAGGGTGGATTCTCACAAGCTTTGTCGGGCCTTATGCAATCAGCGACGGACCATATCCAAATCTGGGCCAGAAAAGCTGGGCTTAGGACAATTCCGACAAAAAACGAACTTGTATTTTTCACAAGGAAACACAGGGCATCGGCTATTGCCTTACCTCTCCTCAACAGAATAACATTAGAACTTGTAGATGGTGTTAAATATTTGGGTCTTTACTAGACAGGAAACTGAGCTGGGGAGCTAATGTGAAGCACGGTATAGGTAAGGCTCACGCAGTATTTTTCGCGTGCCCATCTGCCTACTCCAATGCCTGGAATTTTAAACCTAGAGCAGCCTAGTACATATTCACATGTATAGTGAGCCCGATTTTGGTGTATGGAGCGATCGTGTGGTGGAAGACAGCAAAGAGTAAAGCCATCAAGGAGCTAACAAGACTGTAAAGATTAGTTTGCATTACAGGCGCTTTCAGAACGGCCTCACCAGCTGGGTTGGAAATGGTTCTGGGACTTAGGCTAATCTTTAGAAGCGCAAGCTTAGCGGCAATACGCGCTAAAAGTTGAGGCATGTGGAACGGTTCAAATCAGTGGGGCCACAGCGGTATTCTTACAGAATGCCGCAGAAGATTTGGGCTTGTTGCGAAAGACATGGACCACATGAGCAAAACAATACATCCTGGCAGGAATTTACAGGTCAAAATACCCACAAGAACAGACTGGATGATGATGGGGTGTCTGGATTTACACGGACGGGTCTAAGACGGACACAGGAGTCGGTTCGGGCAAATTTCTACGGATTTGAGCCTTAGCCTATGGTGCAGTGTAGACTTTCGGACCGTGCTACTGTCTTTCGGTCTAAAGTGTATGCTAGATCTAAAGTGTATGCGCATGGCAGTTCTTTCGGTCTAAAGTGTATGCGCATGGCAGTTGAGTCCATGAGCGGAACATCAACCAAACCAACGACGATTTTCGTCGATAGAAGGGCAGCCATTTTCGCTCTTGCGTCATACAGATGTTCTTCAAAAACTGTTAACGCTTGCAGAGCGGCTCTCAATGAAAAGGTAAGGCATATTCCTATCCGGATTATGTGGGTGCCAGGGGATAGTGGAGCCGATGAATGGCGAGCTAGTTTTAGCCCCTGCATCACTGCACCACGGTCAATTGCTGAAACCACAAGCAAACTAGATGCTAACCTACGGGCCAAACTAAAGTCCGAATGGGAAAACAGGTTGCACTGCAGAGTAGGAAGGACATTATGGTCATCAACTTTTCTAAGCAAAAACAGGAAACTGTTTGAGCTCAGCAGAAAATGCTTGAGAGTGACGGTCGGCTTGCTCACAGGGCACTGCCTTACCGCATCTCATGCGAACAAAATGGGACTGACATCCAGTAATTTATGCAAGAGGTGCGAGATGGAAAAGGGCCCCACCGAGCACACTCTCTGGGATTGTCCGGCACTCAATAATAAACGCCTCAAGATTTTTGGTTCTCATCACTTTCAAGAGTTAGCAGAGGTGGCTAGTACCGTCACGCTGAGTCAGCTGATTCAGTTTGGCGGAGCGGTCATTTGGCAACTCTAACAAACCAGCGAATGATGGGAAATTTGGCCCAAACTGGCGGCCTAATGCTAGTCACGTAGCCGGCAAACCTCTTTGCGACCTAGTCTAACCTAGGTAAGTTCACTTTGAATATTTTATATACATTCTTGACACTGATTTCGGGGAGATTAGCAATGCAAATCTTCCCAAAAAATTGAGCTTACATCTTGAAGCTACAATCAGAATTAGCTGGCTTTTATGAGGAGCTATCCTAAGGCGAAATTGGTCGCAAAGAATGCACATTTAAGACATATTAAATTAATTCTACTCTTTCAGGCACATTTTGCATAAACTAATTTGTATTAAATAACTTTAAAAGGCCCTATCTGAAAATTAGCAGCTGGCAGCTTCCATACGGAGTGAAATGAAGCTACCGAAATTTTGAAACTAGATCACCCGTGTTCCAAATATTTACTGTTGTTAAATCCTTTCATCTTCAAATTTCATACTGAATTGAATATATATTTTTAACTATAACGCAATTCGCATAATTCATTTTGGTCTACATTTTGCTTTCGATTTTCTGTGCCAAAAACAATGAAAACGACCTAATCTTCTTAGCATAGAAATATTCTCAAATTCAACTTACTCTATGCTACAACGATGCTTTTTCATTTTGGCAGTGTCACTATCTTAAATTTTTTATAGAGAAATGAAGGGTCGAATAAAAAATGTTTTTCAAAATTTCATAGATAAAATTTTCATGGGATATCAACCCTGATTATATTTTGGCTAGCTAACTCTAGCGATTCATTTTTTCTACGTAGGATAATGTGTAAGACTTTATTTGTATATAGGCCATTATATGTTCTCGAGCATTCGGAAAAATTTAAAGAAATGCGAAAACGACAAAAAGAACATTAAAAATGAGAAAATAAATGTTAGATGTTTCCTATGTAAATCCTGCTAAATTCTTTCGGTTGATCTCGCCTAGTAGTATATTGAGGGCATGTATGTATGTATGCAACTTCCAGCATAGTCATCATGATATTCATACAAGTACTCCTCGTTTTGTGTCCTTGAATGATATGCGGAGTTCAGTTTTCTGGCATTATACTGACATTCGCTGAGGGTTCTTTCGATATCTTTGCATGGAATGAGAAATGAAGGAAATGGTTGGAAACTGAGAAGTTGACTTGCATTCTTGTTCAAGTTACAAGCCAAGATGGGAAGCAGAGAGTGGGAAAGAATACAAAAACTACAAATAAATATGGAGAAATTATAATTTGTATGTATTTCATATGCTCTCAAAAGCAATGTTATAATTCCTGACTGAATTTTTCAGAAAATATGTACCAGATCTGTAGAAAGAATCGACTTTTCCGCTCGAGCTACGTCACGATGCATTTCTATGGTGATAATACGTAACAAATTGTAATCTGAGTGCGCCTATATACTGAACGTTGTTGTTTTTGGTTCTAAGACGCATGTAGTTTAATCGAAGATGAGTAGCAAAATATAAAATAAAATTTTGAAGAGAGAAAATAAAAAAAAATCTGACAAACATTAATTTTCAGTTTTTTTAGATGGCTGTTGAGAATTGAGATAAGTTGTTTTAACGAGACTGAATGAAACGAATCCTGAGAAAAAAATATATTTACTGGTGAGAATCATAATACGACTCCTGTCACCTATAGACTTAAGCAAATATGATCGGTACAATAAAAGACACTGTTTTAAAGAAAGTGCAGCATCTTAGATCTTGATACAGTGATCCAAATCAACGTAAAAGGGATACTGTAATAATTTATACAGGGGAAATTTATTTACCCTCTCATGAGACCTGTCCACATTTGAAAAAATCATAAAGGTTTATTTCCGAAACAGCCGTTGCGTCACTCTTTCGATAGGGTACCCAAGGAATTACTGCACATACACTTAAAATTTCTCTGCAAAATTTGTTTTTACATTATTTCTTGATATCGTCATACCAGAGAATATTCAAAACCCATCAATTTTCATCATATCCAACCGAGCTGAAATCTATTCTCTATACAACTCACTTCTTGTCTATCTATAAATTTACTTCCAATCATTGCTCATTCAGGTCAAAGCAATTACTCAATATCATTGCCGAAAAAAAGCTGTAAATCATCCATTTTGCATCCATTCAGTTATTGTACTTGCCATACACTCACCACCACTTCTCCCCAAAAACGAAACTGCCGCAGAAACATAATACCACATTATCAATCAACCAGTCTCTAAAGTGTTTATCATAAAACCGTCACTTTAAAATTTATTGAAAAACTTCCTGTGAAATTTGAAGACTTTCTCGCTTGTCCTGCTACGCCGTAGTCAACCTTCGGTTAACTTTAGCTTTCACAGGCTGTGCTTTTGCAGCCCTCGTTTCTACCGATTTTCTAGACAATCGCTTCAAGGTAAAATAAACACATGAATGCTTTGGATGAGAAATGTACATATTGGGGAATTTTCCATAGAGAATTGTCTATCTTATTTCTCCGTCATGCCACCAGGTTTCGATCTAGGGGGGTTGTTGTGTGAACATGCCTCATAAAAGTTTGCTAAAGGGAAGATATGCAGAAATATTATAGACTATTTATATGGTTTTGAAAGGAAGGAGCGATATTTTCAGAGTGTTTACTTGTCGCATGTCGTAGTATTCTATTTGCTAGAAGAACACTTATTTCAAGTAAATATTGGAAAGCAATTCTTTTTTTGGTGGAAGAGTAAAATGACAGAAGATAGTTGGAAAACTTTTATACATTAAGTTTGATAAAATTTTGAATAATTCATTCTTTCTCGAGAATGAATGGATTAGTATTGGATAGGTTTCGGTTCTTGGAAATTTTTCATATTTGCAAGTTTACTTAGCCCGAAATTACTCGAGAGTTATAGCTACGTAGAAAACTTTTCAGTCGAATTTCTTTTTTATTTCAATCTATTAAAAGAATTGACAGCCTTTCACTAAAATAAAAATGATTAATAAAATAATTGTTATTGAGCCGTTTGTACGAATAGTTTTATCGTTCTCAAGTTTTTGATAAGTGGTCGACCGAAATATAAGTAATACTCGTAAACTGATCGAAAATTGAAAAAAAGTGGCTAATTTATTTGCACTTTTTCGGTAATTTATGGATGAAAGAAATTTTTACAGGCTTCTGGAAACCCGAAAATATTTTTTTCCTACTAAAATAGTCGCTTTATCCCAACAGATAGCGTTATCTTAGCTTTTTTTCCAACGGACAGTTCTAGCCTAATTTATTGTGAAGCTCCACCATTAGACTTGAAACGACATTACCGGCGATCAAATTTTGTCGGAAACAATATGCAAAGTTTGGGTTAGGTGCTTTAGAATTAATAATTTTTTTGTTGAAAACACGATTGAGCTGGAGCACCGAAAACGTTTGGAAATGCAGAATTAGAAGCAGTAAGGAGAATTGGCAGCGACGTGCAGCTGTGCCTATGGCAAAAAGGGGAAGGTTTGCGCATAGTATCCCGATTGGTGATGGAAAGCAAATTCACAACGATAGCCCGAAACGTAGCGAAATCATGGCGTAAGCTCGGTTGGTCATACGTCCACATCGACGGTAAAACCAAATATTCATGGTTGCCCTGTATTCGGTGGAATCCCCAAGGCAACGAAACTATCACAACAAATCGCTATCGACTACAGTTAATGCTTTTGATATAAGCACTGAAAGAAAAATGGCCGCAATACCAGGAGAGAAACGACAAAGCATTTTTGCAGGACCACAACAAAATTTTTGAAATTCAGTCGTCTTTCAAGTTGCAGTGCTTGACGTCTAAATAATATGCCAGTAAGTTGGGATTTCTTTCTCTCTATTATTTTGTACAACTTCCTTCAAAGAAAAACAATAAGATGTATCTATATTCTATTTGCGACTGTTAGATGAAATAAATTTTAAAGATAATAGACTACTGCCCAAATAATTTGACATACAAGTTATTAGCTCAATTTATGAAGCTATGATTTCATAATCTTTTGTAGGTGAATTAGACAGCCCACAGACCACATGGAGCCATGAGCGTGACTCGATTCTCACAATCAAAGGTATTAAATATTCTGCCTCAACGATCGACTTTATGTTATACATACAGCATAGACGCCATATGACTTAGACCGAAATGTGCGAAATGCAATGGTAACCACACAGTTAACTACAAAGTTTGAGTCGCCATGAGTTGAATCCCAACTAAACTGGATTTTTTTGGACAGTACGCAGATGATTCTTTCAATCACTTATATTATTTTGACCCAAATATAAACTTTTCCTGTAGTATTTACAACTTTATTTTCTGAAGGAGGCCAAAAACTATGATGATAACGAATAAGTAAGTTAGGGTGGGTAAGGTAGTTTTACTCACCCTGATATGTAATCATGGTTGATCGTCCATGGCTGGATTCGAACGAATGACTACATACGATAGCAACCGCTGCTATACTAACTTGACAAAAAAATTTGAAAAGGAGTTTTCTCTAAAAGTATAGACTTTCTGGTACAAGTCGTGGCTCAAGCTGCTACCCCCACAGTAGTTTCAGCAGATGGCAGATCATTAATGGCCTAAAGAAATGTAGATTAACTGTGAAAAACAAATAAGTAGTAAAAGACCGAGAGCGATAGAAAGAGAAGGTTGAGAATAGTGTGACGTAGTGCCATCCTTTATTGGGCATATAACTTGCTCGTGGATACAAAAGACCACGGAAAGAACCCAAAACAAGAAATCACCCACATAAGTAAAAGGGAAAAATTCGGTAGGGGATATACGTCCAAACGTCGGAAGGAACCGTGACTTCCAGAGTGCTATCTTCCATTCGCCAACGGAGTCCAACATTAAAGGAGCAGCTAACTTGGCTATTATAACGCTTACTACTACAAACGAAGACATCGTTGAGTAAATCCGTTTCGATGTAACGCGTTTCTACTACAACCTCCTCTATACCACAAGAGCACACTCTCCAGCCCGAGTTTTACTCCACCGAAAATAAGAAATCCACAACTGGTATGTTCACTAAACTGGGAAACCTTGTTATTGATCTCATAGAGCATGCGCGCTTACGCCACAACGCGTTTAAAGATCCAGTACCAACAATTCAATCTACTTAGAAGGTACGAGATCAGCGAATAGGTCATAGTGCAAGCGGGACCACGACAGACACAGTTACGAAAATTACACCAAAGACCACACCATAACATAAAATTCAATTTGCAAGGAGTCATGACTATCACCAATTCAATCCCAGAAAAAACTGGAGCGCAAAGGTGCCTAAAGAAAGAAGTTGTTGACTCACAAGAGCTACATATCATACCCAAAAGAAAAAGGCAGCAAAGAAGCTGCTTCCAAGCGTTGAACCAGTGAAGGACACCAGAAAAAAATAACCTGATCAACTGGTGAAAAATAATGCCAACCGGATCAGTGAGGAATGGACCTCACCCGGAGACAACGATTTTCGTTGCGAAGGAGAGCGATGCATATGCCGTCATTTTCAGAATCGGTCGGGTGATTTGTAGGCTCAAGGGGCAGATTTTTATGCAGACATGCTCTAAAAGCTTGGCAAAGAGGCATTTAGGTACCTAAAGAAGAGGATTATGTAGACAAAGATTGCACCACGGACCCAAATTTTATCTTCTGCAGCGAAACTAAAGACTGCTATAAAAAGCACAATACGGGTAACAGTAGGTGTGTAGTTTTTAAGAAGTCGTTGATCTTCATACGCAAGGAAGATCGTACAGCTCAACCACAATCATTGTCACGATATATATGGGCTGAAATTGATAGAACACAGCACCCAGTCTGACAATGGCGTGGTATAAACCGATGTTGGACAACATAGCCATAAATGCCAAGTGGCACATCCTTAAAGTCACAGCCGGCGAGTTAAACGTTTGAACGGAGGAGCATGGAAGCCGGAAGACTAACGCTAAAAAATTCAGCTAGTTCAGCTGGAAGTTTCCTCACAGTGAAACATAGTTCTCCCAAACAAAATAAATACTGACACCTTCAGTCAGTGAGATCTAGGTCCGATCATAGACTTTACATTTGTGAGAGACGTTTTAAATAAGGAAGGACCTGCAACGGTTGGTTGAATAGCACTACACCCAGAGTTACCACCAAACTATAATTGCCACAGTAAACTGCACATTTAGCGAGAAAACAATATGGTTGGGTGTCCATGCTCGCATGGGACGCTTTCATATTGCGACGTTCTCTTCTCATGATCAAGAAGGCAAATTATTGGTTGAATGCAGAAATTCAGGAACTCCGGAAAAAAATCTAAAAGACCATGCGATGTAGCTAGCGTTGCAGAAACTGTCCAGAATATGAAAGCCTGCAGAGCCAATAGAGAAACGCCCGAAAGTAGCACCAGCTTGCGATTCCTAAGAGCAAGAGACAATACTTTAAGAATCTATGCAACGAGGCCGATTCTGATTCATCGGAAGGAGCGTACAAAGCAGAAATGTGACAAATTAAGGGAAAGAGTTCTTCTCAAATCACGAATCCAAAGATGCTCCAACTTACAACAAATCGTCACAATGCTATTGTTACAAGAATCAGGGCAAAAACCCTGTCACTAATACAGGTAGAATCCGACAACATGCTTGCAGGAAACAGAGAAGAGGTGCTGACAGCCATACAGAAAATCAGCGACAATAAAACAACCGAAATTGAAACGTGCAATCAAATAGATACCAAAAATGTTTGCCGATGTCTTAAAGATGTGTTTAAAGGAAGGCGTTTTTCCAAAAAGTGGAAGCAACAGAAACTGGCTCTGCTACCCAAGCTGAATAAACCTTTTGGAGAGCTATCGTCTTATAGACCTATATGCTTGTTGAATTCGATCAGGAAAGTTTTTCAGTGGGTCATATACGGACGATTGCTATCGTAAATTGATAGTAAAAGGGAACTCTAAGGACCGAGGATTCAATTTTCAAAAAGGATCATACATTGTGGATGCTGTCAGGATGATAACGAACATGATAGCAAGTACGTCAAAGATAAAGAAAACGGCTGTGCTAGGGTTGCTCTAGACGTGAGGAAAAAGTAGTCAACTCTGCGCAGTTGAGCAGTATTGTAGAGAGTTTGTTCGATAACGGAGGGTTATACTAATTAGCGTGTATTATAATCGTCGAATATTTTGGGAATATAATTTTATGCTACGATCCAAACGAAGGCTCAAAACCGGGAGTGCCATAGGTTGCTATGGAACATAATGCTCTATGCTGTGGCCTCTGGTATGGAACATAATGTACTATGGTATACTAAGACTACATGTACTCAAAAATGTGGCTGTAGTAGGATTCGTCGTGATTTCACCTCGTCATCCCGAAGAGATTGGAAATACGCGAAGTAAGCAGCTAGTGCAAATAAGTAACAGCTTGAAAGTAGCGTCTTCGAACTTGCCGACCATAACACAAATTTGGTTCTGATCATCGCGAAGTGAAGGATGGAAACAGCAGTACAGATAAAGGTTGGCGACTGCTTGATTGCCCTTCAGCCTTTGATAAATTACTTGCACTACTACCAACGAGTTACCAAACCTCACCTGGAGGAAGCAAACCAAAACCTTGGACGCAGAACGAGATAGGGAGAAATAAAAAGTAAGAATTATGAAGAGCAACTTAAAGTTGATCCACCTTTTGCGAAGTAGTTCTCTTTAAGGGGTGAGTAGGGTTTTTAAATTTTTTTTTTGCCGATTTTTTTTTTAATTTCAACTGAATAACTAATATCTCAATAATGTTTTGTCTAAACTTCAAGACGATCGGATTAAAATTGACGAAGTTATGACTATTTTTATACCTGTCGGATTTTGATACGCACGCAATATATCGCTGCAAGATATAAAACGACGGAAATATAATATATCTCACATGAGCATATGGGTGTATATTGAAAGACATAATATATTTATGGCAGATATAATATTAATATTTATCATATGTACGCAGAAGGAAATATTTAGCTGTTATTAATTAAATTATATACTGCAGTTATAGGCGATACTCATGAAAGAACTTATATTATATCTTTTGTAAATATGTCAGTATTTATACTATAAACTAATAATTTCGTTTAAGTGAAATACTGATATATCTACAAAAGATATAATCAAAATTCTCTCTTTGTTGTCTTTGCTAGAGTTGTGGGCTTTATGAATTCGCTGTAGTTGTACCGAATCGTTGTTATTCCTTTTTAGGCCCTTGCATAAAAGCAATCTGTGTTTAAAATCATGTGTGAATTTTCACCAAAAAACAATCAAATTTAACAGCAGCTATATATAAAAAGAAAGAATTCTTTATTATGTGCCTATAATAAATTGAGTAAACCCTCAGTGATCATTTTTGAGCTTGGAATTTATACTTGATTGAAATACTTATTTATCGCATTTCGTTCACTATAAGCTCAGTATCAAACTATAAATAAAAGAAGCCCAATAATTAGAAACGAAAATAAACCATATATCTACGAAATGAATATTACATTGTTCAGTTGTCATTATATACATGGTGCGTATATAATATACCAACTGTATGAATTTCATATATCATAGCAGAGCAGGAAGCTGAAAAGCAAACAAGAGAAGGCAGGATTCATCATAGACAGGAGCAAAAAGATGCTCTAGACATTATGAATGATAGCAACATCCTATACGGACCTGGCATCGATGATTCAGTGTGAGGTAAGCCGATAAAACTCGCTTATGAACGTCTCATCATAAATTTTTTAGTGTTCAAAACTTTAAAGCGTTTTCCCCACAACTCACGTTTTCAAAGTCGGTGCCCATCATAACTCCAAAACTACTGCACCGATCCATTCGAAATTTTGAACACTATTTCTCTTCATAATTTACAAGGTAACGCTGGAGAGTTTTTTTTGAACTTTTTTATATTTTTTATTTTACAATAACAAATTAACGGAATTTTCTTGCAAAAAAAAGCGTTTTTTCGTTCAAAGTGCTCCCAAAAAGTGAAAAATTAAAATTTCGAAAAAACCCTCTCGGCGTTACCTGGAAAAAACGATTATCTAACGAAATTCTTTTGATTTTTTGATTTGCTATGATCCGGCGCCGAGTTATGATGGGCACCGCAATTCACCTTTTTTCCGAGACGCTCCAGGAGAATTGCTGCCATTGCCGTATTTTCAAATATTTTTTAATGAAAATTTCACAAAATAATCTTCAAACGTTATACTATAATGTACCATTGGTTTCAATAAATAGATTTGAACAGTTTCATAAAAAAAAATCAAAAAAATGTGCCTTTTTTTACACGAATTAACCCTACTCACCCCTTAAGTACTGGAAAGTTGAGTCGAATGGAAAACATAATAAAACTATACAGGAGTTTCTATATAATCTGAAAACTTCGGAAAGACCACTAATAATCACTATTCTCGGAGACATATGCGAAAAGTATGCAATCATATAGCAAGGTAGCATTATTTTCTAGCAGTTTAGAAAAATTTCTCCTTGATTTGAATCTCTTCTTTATTTGAATTAGAATATATCCTTTCTGCCCGTATCTTACTAAATAAAAATCTTTGATTCACTATCAGTTTTTAAATTGCTATTTTATTCGTCTCTTGATTTATATTCTATAGTTATAAACTTTAAAGTTCGATTTATTCATAATAGTAACGAATAGTCCTTCCAGTTTGTCTTCCTACACACTTCAAATGCCCTTTAATTTTCCAAGACATTGCTGTGGCAGCGTTATACTGTATTCTCACCCTCACTTTCCTTTAACTTTCAGACTCAGACATGTCACCAACCATAAGGATTCGAGAACCAAGCTATATCTTTCACTATATCTTGCACAACTTAGTCACTCCCCATCATCATTCCCCCTAAATCGAATACCCAACTAATTTAAATACCCTTCTTACAATAGTTATTTTCCATTCCTCAACCCCAAGAAGCCTTAACCATCATCACCATATAACATACTTTCGTTTGCGACTCAACTTACTCAATTAGACTCCTCTCCACTACGTTGAAGCATTCGCTGTCATCACTAACATTCATTTAAATTATGATTATCTCAATCGAGGCGTAAAATGTTTCATGAAAATCTAATTTAACGACAGCAAAGGCGACAACCAAGACGATTACAGTGTCGACGCCAATGCCGTCGCAGTCGTTGAACGAAGAAGAAATTGACTCGAGATAAATGTATGGATTTTCGCTCCACAGCATATGGTTTTTCAGATATATCGTAACTTCAGACGTGTAGGCAAGCAACCACCATCAATATTCGCTATACTGTTTTTACAGTTCATCGAAAAAGATAACAAATGCATTCATCGAATTGAAAATCAATAAGCCAAAAAATTACACTAGGGGATGGTCTCGTAATGGTCCCCCCAAGTTTTTACTCATTCCACGGACATGTCAAACAAAAAAAAAACATCGCCACCAACCTCTTATCGTCTGATTCGCCTGTGATCTGAGATTCTCGCTTCGTTGAATCAAACAATAGGATGACATGTGTCCGGGAGCTTGTGAAAAATGGAAAGTTTACGGGAATGAATCTAAAAGAATATATGACCGAAACGAATAGCCGACAACGAAGACGAAGAAAAATCGTACGACCAACCTGTTGTTGTGCCCCTTTCTAAGGACTGAAACTTTCTAAGCCCAGATTCTTTTTGTCGTCATGTGAGTCCTTTGAGAATTTGAACGTATGGTAGTGCGTCGAAGTTATACTACTGTACCGTTATCATTTTTCTTCTTTTGATTTTTATGAGATTAGATCTCAGCTAACAACACAACACATTCGAGCGTTGTGGTTTTGGTGATATTTTTCGGGAGAGAGATATGATCGAAATGTTATCGTCGTCTGGGAATTCGTTTAACGAAAAATATTTGAAAGTGTCGATATTTGAGAGAAGAATCATGTTTGATTTGGGGATTAGGATTCGAGGAAGTGGAGAGGTGATGTTTTTCATGTTGATGGGAACTCTTTAAGAGTGATGCAAAGATTTATGATCGTTTTCATGGTCTTTAGTTCCAACTAAGTTTAATTTGATTGATTTATTGGAATTTGTCTTGTTGAATGTTTAATATTAGAGAGTATGTCTCGGTAAGTGATTTATCGTAATTGGATTGCAGTACTGGATAGTATCAAATGGAGATGGTATAATAAAATTATTTTAATCAATTGGGATGCATTTTATTGAATGAATTGATTTTTTTATGGCAATTATTTTCACTACGCGTAATGAGCAGCAGTGAAATGTACGCGGTACATACTCTAACGATAAGTGATTTTATAGCAGGAAAAATAAATTGAATTTCTTTCGGAAAATTATGATGAAATGATCTAAAGAAAAAGCATGCCAAACAAGTCTAAAAAATAATTATGTGATTCGCAATGGCATTGTTGGCGCGAAATTTTTATCCGACCAATTCTTTCGGGAAACTAACTCCGAAGTTTGATCGAAGACCGATTTCAAGATTTTTTTTTAAAATCAATACCAAGAAAGAATTTTTACATTTTCTATAAATTCCAACCCTCAGATATTAGGAAAAATCATTTAAAGTATGCAATTTATGTGTGAAATAAATTATCCGGAGATAGGCCCTTAGGGAGAGAGATATCGAGTGAGAGAGAAATACTGAGATTGAGAGAAAGATATAAAAAAAGAGAGATATATGCTGAACGAGAGAGGTATATGCTGAAGAAGAGAGAAACTGAAGGAGGTATATATATACCGAGAGAGAAAGAAATATATTTAATGAAGGACCGATTTAAAGACAAAATCCGAAGAGAAAGAAATATCGAGAAAGTCTAAAATGGAGATTGTTTATCATACAAAGAGGCAGTTAGTCCATTTTTGGAAATAAATTGCTTTGCTGAAATTACATTCAACGACAAAAAAATACGCACTAACTCTTATTACTTATCCTTCCAATTTTATGGCCTAGATTTCTCAGTACCTGTGTAAGGTCATTTTGTGTGTATATTTGAAACGAAATGTCATTTTGAAAGGGTATGAATGCCATAGTAATTGGAAAAATATTATTTGTTTAGTGCTTTTTAGAGTGTTAGATTGTAGCAAAATTAGGCGCGTTTTTTTGCTCCCCCTGTCCATAACAGAGCAATGCTAACCAGTGCAGACGCATTGGAAACAACAGCTCCTGTTATGGATAGGGGAAGTTGTTGTTGTTCCCAATGCGTCTGCACTGGATATCATTCTTCTGTTATGGATAGAGGGAGCAAAAGACACACCTATTGTCTCCGAAACGGCTAATGGCTGTTGCAATGGTAACTTTACATGGTGAAGGAGTAAATGTAGCGCGTCGCGTAAAATATAGTGTAGGCGCTGTAAGAAAAATTTTGAAGAAGACAACAACTGCAAGAGAGGACAGGTAGCTTTGCAGGGAAACAATATAAATACCTTTCCTTAGCACAACTGAATTGAAAAGCAAGTTACCAGGAGCTTTAACGATCGAAAGAATGTCAAAAGTGGGCGTTTCAAGACTGGTCTTTCTTTCATGAATTCAAATTCAACCTATTAGAACATGAGTCCAAATTTAACCTAATGGAGGACGGAAGGTTCGGCCAAGGAAGAGTAGAGGTTTTCCGAACAATGCAACAGTCGTGATGGTGCGGGAATGCATGACGTTATATGATCTGGACCCAGAAAAGTTATAGAGGGGATCACGAATGCTGAAAAATATGAAAGCACTTTAATCAATTATGCTCTGCCAACTATCAAAGATATGACTCAGCATGTAAAAGGTTTTGTTTATCGGAATCCTCAGATCCCCGCCGTAGAACATTATTAGTAAGATATTTTTCTGAAAGTACAATATTTTTCTTACGATGCAAGTAATTATTCCCAATAAGGGAATCGAATAGAGGTGGATTGTGACAAAAAAAACTCTGTATCAGTGTTTAAGTTAATATTGTTACTTCTCTTTGTCAGTGATATTTTCATCTGATACCTTTTGTCACTGATACTTTCAATCACTGATAAGTTTGATCACTGATGCTTTTTATGACTTTTGATTATGCATACAACCACGGCATCATATGGATTCATCCATTCGAATCGTTCTCTGTACGTGTACAATACCCTGTACCATGAGATGGGCTGTGTCAATAATTTTCTGTATCAAGTACAAGTTGCTAATGGCGAGTAGAATAGCATTCATACCAGCGGGCATTCCAAATCGTACGCTCGTACGATGTACGGGTCGGGTACTATACCAGCAACGAAATTTTCGCATACGTTCATAAGACGCACGGCATACGTGTTAAGCTGCGTACACATAGGGGCACGCCATTCGTTGGCCCGGATTTGCTTAGTGTGTACGAAGAGCCAACCTTGGCGTTGGCCTTGGTTACCGTTCGCTATGCCGGCGCTAACATCAAAGCGTTGGCGATATATTCGCCTTGGGACCTATGTGGACGGTTGTTCGACGATGGTTCACCGCGGACCGCATCTAACACCTCGGTCCCAAGCCATTGGCCCAATTCGCTTCCTGTGCAGACGGCACAGCGAACGCCAATAGTTGAAGAGTAAGATTTGTTCAAACTATCATTGGCCGTTCGTTGGCTCTATGTGGACGCGCCTTTACACGTACATGAGAACTACAAATATTGTAGCTTGAGATTGACTTGGCTGGCGTGAATGAATGTATTTTGTATTGACCTATCGAATCAATATGATGGTTGTTACTAAACAAATACCTGATACATTTGGGTTGCATCATTTTATCATACGATAAATGACGCGAACGCCCATAAAGAGTCATGTGGCAATTCGAACACTAATCAGTTCATTATGTCTAGTCATCTTGCCATTACAAATATTGGCAACAAACTTACCGTTAGAACCTTAAACAGAAATGACGTTCGGAACCTGTCACTGATAATTGAGCACTCTGCACACTTTCTCACAATATGGAGAGCTTTGAAGGAGTGTTCACAGTCACACCACATTTACGTGGCATTTAGACTAGGAGAATTGCTACATATAGAAGTAGCTTCTTACCTTAACAGGTAAAAACTGATTTATGCGATTGTGGCTCTTTGAAAAAAATGCCCGAAGGAGTTTAACTTTGCCAAAAGGGTGAACGATTGGGCAAGCTACAAAGTGAAATTAATACCATTTAAAAATGCAGTGTGTACGAAGAGCCACACTTGGCGTAGCACATGCTGGCTGCATTTCTGGGCATCGAAGGAGTGTTAAATAATGTGCGTCTTCCGGACATTTTGAGTTCTCTTCGAGACCAATTCAATTCACAGCTACTACTTATAAATCAGCTGCTAAAAAATGGGATATTACACTCATCTCTAGTTAGCTCAGCCATAGCGCGAGTAGTAAATACGGGTACTCTACTGGACGATGTTTTGTCTCCTTTACTTTTTAATTTTACAGGTAATGAGCTTTTATGGAAATTTGATCAACGTAGATGAAAAGTGATGAAATTGCTAGTGTCATATCAAATAAATTTTCTCTAAATGGTCGCCATGGTGCTCAGAATGAAAAACAAAACGGAACTACTAGTCTTCACAAGGAAGTACAGGTTTTTTTATTTTCCAGCCTACCGAAGAACAAGGAAACCCCTACAAGCCTCAAAAAAGTAAAATATCTGGACTTCAAGCTTGGGTATGGTAGAAAGAAGAAAGGACTCGCAAAGCATTTTGTGCTCTTTATAGCTGTAAGGCTGCAATAGCAGCAATCGCATATACCTGTAGTTTCCTGGATTTACGCTAGTAAAGTAGAAACAAATCTGCTGTGCGGAGCAATAGTTATATAATAATAGGCAGCCATACTTAATGCTGCCAACCAGAAAATAATTGAGAAAGTACGTAGGTTGGCAACCTTATTGATAACGGGTTCATCAAGCTGTCATATTATAGTATATAATATAAACAGACCGTCAGGCAAAAATACTTAAGGGACGATATGAAGTACTGGGTAAAATAATCTTCCTGTGCGATCGCTAGACAATCCTAGAGAGCTTTTGACATTGGTCGCACTATTTGGGAAGGGAGTCCTTTCGCACAGTGGTGGCTGTCTTAACTGGATATTGTCTGGTTGAGAGGCTACAGCGCGGCTGGATGAGCTTTATAACGACTTCTGCCGGAGCTGTAGATGCCTGGAGAAAGAGGAATCAGTTTTTCATCTCTTGTGCGAATACCCGGCTCTTGCTGGAAAAAGGAACAAATCGCTTGGCTCATTCTCTTGCTTAACCGAAGTAGCTTTGTTGAAGTTCAAATGGATCACCCAGTTTATCAAGAACTTGGAGTGGATCTCCACTTAATAAAGGTTGTGCGCTACGTAATAAGTGGCCAATGTCTGTCTAAAGAAAGCAGCCGCGCAGCCTAATCGAACCGAGCTCTTCCCCATGGCCGTGTAACAGTTCCGACCTCAGACTAATTGTGTATTTATGGCCGATTCTCGGCGGTAATATTTAATATTAAAAACTGAAATTCTATTGACTGAATATTTATTGACGGTGGGGAAACTTTTGTTTTTGTGTTTAATGTCTTGAACTTTAAATGTCGAGAAAAAACACTACTCACAAAACCCTAGGCATGGAATTTAAAGAAACTGTAATTCAAATTTGTTATTTTTTCAAGAAGTTTTGAGGATTCTTTCCATTGCAGATCCATTGTAGAATAAGATTTTTTGAGGTATAATTATTAATTGTATCAATAGGTGAGAATAAATTATATAATTTACACCGGCTTAGGGTTTACACAAGGAAAAAAATTGAATCAAATGTTTAAAAAAAAATTTTACAGTTGTATAACACTTATAATCTACCATAATTCACTAAGGATACTTATTATCAGTCAACGAGCAGCAACAAATATGTGATTGTGATTTTTTCGCTACAGTATCGATTAGTGGTAGGTTGTGACAAAAAATTCTGCATCAGGTACAAATTGAAACTGTTACTTCTTTGATACTTTTACCTGATACTTTTTGTTACTGATACTTATGGTTACTGATACTTTTAATAACTGACCCCATGAACCTATAACACAGCGCGTTCGAAGTTCTTTGGTACCTGTACCGTATTTTGTACGAACACCATAGTAAGAGACGGGCTGTAACAAGAATTTTATGTATCAGATACAAGTTGATACTGCAACTTTTCTCACTGATGCTTTTTGAACCGACAACGATATGGTAAGTATAGTAGTATTCATAAAACTGCACCATCCAAATCGCACGCCTGTACTCTGTACAGGCGTGCGATGAAAAGCACGTGAAAAGCACGTTTTCAAATTCGATCAACGAACTGCGCGTAAATGAGAATTACATACATATATTGTAGTTTGTGATTGACTTAGATTTGGCTAATCGTTAGCGAAAATACTCCGCATTGGCTCATCGAATCAATATGATTGTTGTTACTAAAAATACTTCATACATTTGGATTGTATCATTTTCGTGTATCAGTGATAAAGTATCAAGTCGATACAATACGACTTATCTTTATTACCGATACTTCATATTTTTGTTTCAATACTACATTGAGACCAAATATACTTTAATTAAAAATATTATTGTGAAAATAATTTCATAGTTTTCATCCATGCGATAATCATCCAAAAGATTCAAACTACCATTTCATGGTATGCCATCGTAAAGCAGCCGTCGCTCAAAGAATTCACCGTCAGATCTAATTTTAAGCATTTTTATTTTTAACTTGGAACATTTCGCACCGTCATTTCTGATCGACAAGCAGCCAAAGTGAACGATATCAAATCACTCAATGATGACAGAGAAGTGTCAGGTTGGTAAAATGATTTTAGTGATTGCAACTATTTCTTATCTGAACTGATTTCGGAATGGTGATTACGAAAATAACAATAAATAAACATATTTTTTGTTGTTTCTCACAGCTATTGAATACAAAACATTATTTCTAATAATTGAAAATAAAATGTAATTTTTAAGTTCAATAGGTGCATTCCTGTCAAACACTTTAAACATAGAATCTCTTTTTTGATAATTTTTTTTAAATTATCTTTTTGTAATTTATAGTGTCGTCCAAACGTCTCATCTTAGATTGTCTAAAAACAGTATTGCAAACTTTGGTTTTTACTCGAAGCCAAAATGTTAATTTACAATTTTCTGTCTTAATATGACAGGCAAAAAAACATTTACAGCAGCAAGCTCCTGGCATATTTTATTACATTTCATCGTCAGCCTAGTCGTAACGTTTAAGATGACTCATTGCGATACCTCCCGCTTTCATCGATTCAGATTTTCACCTGTTCATTAGACAAATATTGGAAACCATCCAAATTTATGCGTTCAATGCATAAATAGTTCCGAGGAAAACCAAAACAACCAAAACCAGCTACGTATCAACGTAAAATATGCAAAATTCACTTCATGTCCACCACAAGTGGAATTACAGAATTAGAACAACTGTTTTCGAATGCATTCGAGCCTAAGTGCAAGACCGCACTCTCGCTCCCTCTCTCTAGTTGCAACTTGCAATTGACGGAGGACGCTGTGACAATAAGAAAAATGTTAATCAAGACATTGAACAAATTTTTCGCATGTTGTACAACAAGATTTTAATTAAAGGTGAAAATTTAAAAGTGATGTTTGGTATTTGACAGGGTGGAGCGGAGTAGGAAGCGGAAAGTTCTTTGCGTTGTTGGAATCGAATTTAAGATTGGATTGACAAGATGTTTTCATCTAATTAGATGATGTATTGTAAGGTGTCGGTTGTCGTTGTCAACGTGTGTGGGGGAAATGTTTTGCGAGAATAGATATTTGATTGGAGGCAATTAGTTTAGATGTTTTGACAACGCGCTGGCAAAGGTGGCCTGGTCAATGTGGCTTTGATTGATGTAGTAGTTTGTGTTTGATAAATATTTGATGATGGATTTGATAATTTTAAATTTTCAAATGGATATTTGTCAAACGGATTTGTTTCTTTTAGAGCTTTATAATTAAGACTTTGCATTAATCTTAACAATGAGTCACAATAATCTCAACACATATAATGAGAATAGGTTAAATAATATTCGCATTCAAATAAGTTGGTGTAGCCTAGTGGGTAGAGTGTCGGCTCTTGAATAATAGGCTCACTGGTTCGAACCCAAATTCGAGCTGGATATGTATGTCATAACTTGAAGCTAAGCAATAACATTTCAGCCAAGTAAATAGAAATAGTTTTGTGAAGGGTCATAATACATAGCTCTTCATCCAATGAATTTTTCGCCATGCATTATGGTATCGGGCACTATATTTTATCACAATCCCGAAATCAACTACGTCTATAGCGCCATCAGTATATAAATTATGGTTTGTGGCGCTATGTTTTTTTACTAATGTTCGAAGAAGAACATTAGTATTAAAATCACTTTGGCCAAAAATTCATATTTCTATATATATATATCATCAAAAATTTTCAGTGAAAAAATCTCAGGAACGCGCCATCCGATTGAACTGAAATTTTTAGGACACATTGGTGTACATGCAGAATAGTGCCAGGTCTCAGAAAAAGTTAAAAATCTTTAAACCTTTGGCGCCGGCGGCCATTTTAGTGAATTTTTTAACATACCTATTATTCCGTACACAAATAAATTTTGCAAAAATAAAGTTAACAAAATAAATTTCAAACGTGTTTTACATGTGAATCGGATAATGTTTTGGAATTTTTTTTAACCCCATGTGTGCGCTGGGTGCCTAAAAAGAGAACGGGAAAAATTGAAAATTTTTAAATTGCGATAACTTTTGACAAAGCTATTCAATCATTACCAAATTTTTAGGACATATTGGTATTATTAAGTTGTAAATTCGTGTAGCTTTTGATGAGCGTGTTGGCAACCCTGAAGCTAGGGCAAGCACTGAAAGTGAAAACTTCCAAATTATCGTCACTCTTGAAAAAATGCCGCTTCTTCAAAATAAAGCCACTCATATGTAAATTTCGTAAATTACATAGACCAAAAAAAAATTCGATATGGTATAACGGGCACGCCTGGTAACCCTTGCCCAATTTACCTATATTTTTAGCATCAAAAACTTCTGTTCACGGAAACTCACGATCCAATGAGCAGAATTAATTGAAATTTGCAGACTATATTGGTCTTAAATAGGACCAGGTCTGATAGAAGTAATTTTAAAATGCGGGCGATTCTGTGCCAGTGGTGCCATCTTGAAAAATCACTAAAAAAGATAGCTGCTTTTAGCCCTATAAATTCTGATTGAATGGTTCGATTTTGACCTTATTTTAAACCAGAAATTTGGTTGAAAAATTCGGTTGGAGCTGCCAGCTATGATAAGTTTGGTGTCTTAAATTTGAAAAAAATAAAAATTTGGAAGTGAAAACATTCAAATCATCGCATATCCTAAAAATGTCCGTTTCTTACAATAAAACCAATCTGTATACAAATCTTATGCTTTATCTACACGTTCAAAGTAAAACTTTGGAAATTTCATGTCGGACCAGAACGGTAACCCTTTCCCAGTTAACCTATATTTTTAGCATCAAAAACTTCTGTTCACGGGAACTCACGAATCAATAATCAGATACAATTGAAATTTACAGAATGCATTGGACTTAAGTAGGACCAGGTCACATAGAAGCGATTTGGAATTGTAGGCAACTCTGTGCCAGTGGTGCCATCTTGAAAAATTACAAAGAAAAAAAACCTCTTTTTGCCCTATGAAATGTGAATAAGTTACCAGATTTTCATGAAATTAACACAGTAGCTGCACCTTACTCTAAACTCTGTTTGATAGAAATTTGGTTGAAAAATTCAATTGGTGCTGCCAGCTATGGTAATTTTTGTGTCTTTGGTTTTGAAAATTCTCTCAGGAAAATAAAACGTTTTGCCCTATAACTTCCAGTGCAGTCATGAAATCAATACGAATTTCATACAATGGAACCTATTATAAGCATTATTCAGGCCAAATTTGGTTGAAAAGCCTCGATAGGGTTGCCAGCTATTGTTGGTTTTGTGTTTGTCTGCAATATCTTTATTAAGCAGTTTTATCGTAGAATTTTCAATTGGTAATGATATGGTAGTGACAATTAACAGCAAATATTAAGCTTTCGATTATTTGAAAAAACTCGCTGGAGGTAACCCTAAATTTCTTTATACTCCTATAACTTCGAATGTAATATAACAACGTGAAGCAGATGTGATATATTCTTGGCTTTGGTACTGGCGAAAGGTTGCCAGCACGAGTCGGTTGTGCTACTTTTGTATCAATAAATGCTTACAGTTAGTATTCATACCGGAAACATTTACAATGAAAATAAATAATCGATGTTTCAATTCCCTAAGTTCTGCAAATTTTTCGGATCGCAGCCCCAACCACCAACTTCAGTTACAGTGCTGCAGGCAGTGAGCATTTTCTTCATTGATGTTACATGAGATGCTGCTTTCAAAGTTTGGTGAAATAAGCAACTGATAACGAATATAATTAAAAAGTGTTTTTCTTTCATAAACTTTGAAACCCATGCCAGGGGTAATATCTGAAACCTTCTACCATATGAGTTATAATGCATTCTTGAGACCAAAGTAAAACGTGGCATTTGAATCAGTTTGGCCGTAATAAGCAGCTCATGTGGTGGAATATGCACTCAAAACCTGCACGATTCTTCTATTGTTCTTCGAACATTAGTGTTTCTAGCAGTTCAGGTGCGCTAGAGTTTTTTTTTGTCAGTGTGTATTTATTCAACATACCAGCACCAGAATGTCAACGAAACAAAGAATGAGAGAAAGATTGATTGAACGAATATCAAACTTGGTCAAATATCAGTATTTTATATTTTTCTTTAAATCAACTACGTGCTGAAATGCAATACCATCCATTTCGTATTTCTCTCCATTAATTGAAAAACTCCAGTGCAGCAAGCATGAATCAATCGATTACGAAAACAAAACTCACAGTTACTTCGCACCATATTTATGCAAACAAGCAGCGATAGAGAAAAATAATAAATGTTACGCACCAGCTATAGCCTGTAAACAAGCACTATTTGCATTCAATCTAATTATTTTGTTTATGTTACACCAGCTTTTTTTTGCATCAGTGTTTTTTCCTCTAGTAAATTGAATATCAAATATTGAAACTACAATGTGCATGAAGTAATGTTGTGGTGCATCGGAATAATGCGAAATTGAAATAAGAAACTTATTTTTCAATTACAGAATTATAACCGTTACACGGTCTAATTTTCACTGCATGCGATTTTTCTTGTGTGTTGCTTCTTTGTTGGAATTTTAAGTTGTAATGTACTGTTGAGATATTTGTTGTGGTTTTAAATATTGAAATCATAAGAGTTATGATGGATAAAAATGTGATTTGGTTTTAATATTTCACGTTGTTAGTGGTAGGGAGGAGGTTAGAAAATAGTTTAACTGCAAACTGACAATACACAAAAAACTCAGCTAAAATATGTAGTAGTGTTTTGTTTAGGTATTTTTAGGACTTAGTTTAGTAACACAATCATAATTCATTTTTACATAGAATATAGGACTTATTTCCGGAGTCTGATCGCTCAGCTGAACAAATCTTGGCTAATAATGAGGTTTTTTTTTTAGAAAACTGTATTACAAACTTTTTTTCTGAGATACTCATTGACAAATATGATACTTATTTTACTATTAGTTTAAGGCAGTCGTCAAGTGTGTCAGAAAATAAAAATCGATTTTTTTGTTTTTTCATAAACAACATCTAAAACATGTCTAGAAGACGTTGGTAAAAGAATTTTTCGAAATTCGAAGCCGTTGAAAAGTTACAGCCGTAAACCGCAGGAAGTATACAGTGTTATCGTAGGAGATAGGAGGTTTCAAACGCGTTTTTCTCAAAACACGATTTTTTCAAACTGCTGCCATGATATCTCAAAAACTATTTGATTGATTGTGCTCAAATTCATACATCATTTTAAGTACATAGGTAACTACAAAATGAACTAAAATAATTAAGATTGGTTCATTACTTTTCATTACTTTCCATTTTACAAGCTAAACAAACAAAAAAAAAACACGAAAAACTGATATTTTTTTTCTAACGCGTAATAAAAAATTAGTTTTTGGAATTTCAACTTAGTTTTACTTCATTTTGGAGTCTCAAGTCTCACAATCAAAACTGCGTTTGGTTTTTTGATTTCAGATAAGCAAAGCGACCGGAATCATGGCAGCAGTAGAGCACCTCTTTTTATGTATGTGTTCCTGTTGTGCGGTGTATCTCCGACTATTTTGCATATGATGACTTCAAAAAATGCACAAAGTTTGCTTAATTGTTCATCAAAATGATACATAATTTATGAACTATTTTATTTCAATGGTTTGTCAAAAAAAAAAATCCCAAAAAAAGCATTAAAAAACGGCCTTCACACTAGACGACCGCCTTAAGTCTAATCTAGTTGTGCTCCTATAAAAATAATACAATTTCACATATAAACCTTAACTAAAACCGAATCCCATTTATCAATTAAAAACAATCATTACAAATGAAACAGCAAATGGAAACTAAAATTTAATTAAAACCACCATCGACAGTCAAATACAAATTACTCCTAACGTCGAATACGGAGTTCCCATATGGATTCTCTGCATATTTCAAACAATTCATAAATTTCCGCTAACTGATTCAAATCGATGAAATAAAGCATGATTCAATATTTTTATCAGAAATTGTCATTTCATTTGCACAATTATCACAAATTCACCTGTCCACCTCCACCAAACCCAGACATCTCTATCATCGTTTATACACATTTCCTATGAATTTTATATCCAAGCTGGCCAAACTTCTATCATTAATGTTTCATACGATAATTGAAAATATGCATACAAACATTCAACTTTATCAATTTTGTTGTTTGGTCTACTATATTTAATTGAGTATGCGATGATTCATTCATTTGTCCTTTTTCGCATTGAACGATATTTGTACATGAATTTGAACTCTAATCGAAATTTGTTTGCTTGTTTTAGTTTAATATGTTGTAATCATCATCGAAATTCAAATTGATTACATGAAATAGTTTGAAGAAATTTATACTTGATTCTTTTTGGTCGTATAGAATATGCAGTGATAAAGCATTAACAGCTCCAATATTTTCCTGAAAATAGTCATTAGTCAATTATCAATTTGATTTAACTGATTCGATTTTTCCTTAGTTTCATTCTAAGCTTATTGAAAACATAGTTTATCAAAACATTAAACATGTTATTCTTCCAAAGGAAAAGTATTTTAACGTCCTAATTCGAGGTATCCCTAGCCTTACCACAGTAGAAATCAAGGAAGATATCTTGAAACAAAGCTACCACTTGCTAGAAGCCTTCTTCCTTAAATTAGGGAATGGGATCCCAAAGTTGGTTCAAGTGGAGAGGCAGAAATTTATTTAATACTTTATCTCATCGGAAAAGAGGAAACCCAGCGACCACGAAGAGGGCAGTCGCACTGCCATGATCACCAGTAGTTTGGCCATGCAACTAATAATTGCCGTGTGTAACACACCTCCAAGTAAATGTAGCAGCACGGAGACTGCTAAATGTGCAAATTGTGGCGGAGAACATCCGGCTAGCAACGAGTGATGTCTGAGGAACCCCAATAACTTTGGGAGGTGAAAGTGAACACATCATCTCTGGAAACCCAAAACGAACCATGTAGCGCTACAGAGCCCGCCAAATGGCTCACAGCCGGCTATCGTGACGCAACTGTTCTGCGACATGCAAGAACTGTTTCAGACTATGAGACATGATGGGACAAATGGTGCAGGGAATGCTCGTAACATCACCAGCTCCGAAAACTAACAGAAAGCGTTGACGACTGCTTTGAATCATATGACTATTCCCATTTGGAATGCATGTTTCATCGTAGGAAAGACTGGAGAGCTGATGCCATTCCTATATGGTTATCGGGTTCCAAGAAACTTCTCATAAACTAACTGATCATTAACTATAATGTACATCGTAACGATAGACTGACAGATAAAGGTGAAGGTATTGCAATCTTAGTGAGTCGGGACATATACTACCTTCACATCCAAACAAATAAACGGTGTTTTTTTAGAGAGTTCCGATTTTAAGCACGAATAAAGTAAAAAGTATCAGTCGGTCCGCCATATTTTTATTCATTGCAAAATCTGGCATTTTACATTGACTTTCATCTCAATGACCGCCGTGACTACTTCTCAAGGAACAAATTCTAGGGGCACAAATTTCGACCACTTTTTGAAGTAACCGGGGCCGTATATCGTCAATGACGTGAGTTATGTCGGCTTAAAAAAAGTTGTCCAACGGAGTCGAATCGCACGATCTCACTGGCCCATTGACTAGTCCATTTCTCGACATAATCCGGTTTCCGAATTTCGTCTTCAATAATTCGATGGTTGCGATCGCTGTGTGTCGCTTCTCCATCACATCCGAACGATGCAAATTCGGGAACAAAAACTTTTATCATCGCTCGGTACTGGTCGGCAGTAAGGCGCTCGCCGTGTTCATCTATGAAGAAGTATGCTCACCATACTGTGAATTTTTGTAAATGCAACGGTGTCTCCATGAAATCGCTAGATTTTCCTCTCTACAGATGCGGCAATTTGGCTTATTGACGTAACCATCTTACCAGAAATGAGCCTCGTCGCTGAACAAAATTTTCCCGAAAAAAAAACAGAGAATCAACTTCCAGTTGGCTTTTGGCCGATTCTCCGAACGTGGGACACATCCGATGGTCATACGGTTTTAATTCTTGCACCGATTGGATCTTGTAAGCCTTCAGGGCGAGATTCTTGCGCGAACTTTTCCACAGAGTAAACGGACAAATCCCAACTTCGAACACACACTTGCGAATCAACAAATCTAGATTGTCCGCAACTCTGGCTTCCACAGCTACGATATTCTCTTCGACACGCACTGTGCTCAATGTTTTCGTTGGCCTTCGGTCCAGCAATCTGAAGTGCTTGCGATAAGTTGCAATCTTATGGCGAATAGCTCGTACTGATGTCTATATAACGGTTCATAAAGCTCAGGACGCGATCTTTGAGTTTGCACAACTGAGCACCGATTTCGGAAATAAATTTCCACGGTATCTAGACGCTGCTGTAGTGTAAATATGTCTATGGCAATTTAACAGACCTTACTGAGGAAAAATTACAGTGGCATTGACAGCTGTCATCAGCCCATTTGACAGTGGTAAGTTTCGAAATGCAGTACCTAAAAAAACACCTTTTATAAGCGACCGACATCAAGGTGCACATGGATTTTTTCGACTTCCTGGTGATTTCTGGGTACATCTCTGTTAGGAACACCAGCTTCGGTCTAGATCAAAACAAGCTTTTGGAAGTTGAAGATTCCGACTATTTTTCAGCAAACTAAAGCTGATCACTGTCACTAGAGAGACGTGAAAGACAATCATGCTTGGATCGAGCAATAAAGATTCACCACGAAAAACTGCATAAATTCGCATCTCCCCGAAGGACCTACACACTTTGCCACAGTTCACAGTCACGTTGTAGATACAGGACTTTCGCAAAACTTCCACCATAACTCTTCGACCGATTGTCTCGATAAGCATCCATTCAAGCACAAGCCTATACTCTTTGCCATAAAATATGTCTTTATTGACGAGGCTTTTCGAGGGATGCAAGTTGGAATATTTTTCGGGATGCAATGTTGAACGGTCATTACGAAAAGTAAACTCTTTAAAACGCTAGCGACATTAAAAGGGTAATCGAAACTCTTGCAGAAAAATTCAATCAGGCAAAAGGCGACAATACGATTCAAACTCCGACCAAAAGACACAACTTTTACATAATCCCAATAGTTATAAAAAGTTCTTCTTCTGAAGAGGAGGAACAGAATTCGAGGAAGAGGTAAGAGTACGGGTGATGCTAGCATTAGAACTGAAGCAAGTAAAGTCAAGTAATCTCACGACAGCTTTTTTATCAGGTCTAGGAGTTGAAGCTAGTCTAGGGGTTGAAGCTGAAAGGGAGCTTCTTTCACAGATTTGCAATCAATGTAAATACGAGTGTGGAGCGATTAGTTCCACGATCCACTTTTCCTTAGATTTAAATCAGGTACTTATTCAGAGGTAGGTAAACCTAAAGCTCGGTGTGCGGTCTCTCGCCTGAACCTGGATTCGAACCAGAGTCCCCACACACAAGAAGCCAGTGTTCTACAAAGTGTTCTTCAATGTTCTAGGCTACTTAAACTTTGGAAGCAAAACGCAAAGTGGAGTAACTTTCTGCACTGCATGGAACTTGTGGATGACAGTTACTGGCACATGACAAAACATTTTTGTCAAAAAATAAAATTGTCGTGCCCCCATAAGATTCAACAGCGCTGTCAAAGCAGACTCCTTCGCTGATGATACAGCTTTGATTTCCGCAAAACGGCTTTCAAAGGGATGGCGTTAGCGACGATGAAGTGTTTACTGAGTCAGTAGATCGAATTTTTTCCTATGTGCTAATTACGCCAACAAAATTCGGAGAGGTTAAACAACTTTTGAACGTACTCAATCAGGGAAAATGGGAATTTATTACTGGCTCACCTTCGTCAAAATACATTGAAAACAATAACAAATATTATTAACGTTGTCTATACGATGGGCTTCTCTGACGTCTGTAGGTCAGTGATAAAGGTTGTATTTGAATCAACAAGTCCATAAGACCAATAAGTCTCCATAGGTAAAATCACTAAGTGTCTTCTTCTGGACCGGCTAAATGAGACAGTGGAGCAAAAATTCTTTATACCGTAGGTAGTATTTGGCTTCAAGCATCTAAATTTCACTTAGATCCGACTCACAAAAATCGAACAGCACATATGTTCAATCATAGAAAATCAACGGGATGGCCAAGACGTTTGATAAAGTCAGACATTTGAGACTAGTTTTCAAACTCATTGTATTCCAAAATCCTTTAATCCTTCGCACAACTCATTGCATATTTTTTCTAGAGCAGAGCTTTTTGTATTATGGTTGAATCTCCAAAATGCGGACATTAGAAGCTGGAGTCCCACTAAGTTCAGCATTCTCCCGAATATTGTATGTATACAACACATATTTTAACTCAAGGCATGTGAAAGTTATATCCCCAAATCTGGCAATCTACATTGGCGCGCTTTTGGAATATTTCCAGAAGTGGTAAATCAAATAAATACCGAGAAAATGCAAGCCATCTTCGTAACGAAACGACACACACACAATAACTGCCAAAATCAACAGTCGACAATCAGACGATATACTGGCCACAGACAGCCAAATAATTGGAACTGACATTTGATATTAGGTTCTCGTAGACCAAACACATAAAAAACGAAAGATATACGATTAACGGTGTACTGAGTAGACTTTAACTCATGACCAAACCAGACAAATTGAACATGACAAATAAGATACAATTTTCAATTTTTTTTCTATGATAATGCCACAGCTCAGGGGATTGCCCTTTAAAGCGAATGCTTAGCGATGGCGGTAGGGAGACACATATGGGAGAATCCAATATCAACTATGTATTCTATTATTGTTTTAAGTGCCACATTTTTGCTTATTTTCTAAAGCGCTAGTGTTATGCATAGTTGCTACTAAAGCTTTTAATGTGACACTTAATTAATGGAGCGCTGGTATTATGCCTAGTCGCCGACTGTTAAGAACCCACAAGACCAACAAATACAGCCATGGGCACGGCGGGATTTGAACCCGCGGGTAGTAGATCGCTGCTTCGGACTGACGCGTTAGCGAGCTAAGCTACCGGCCTCCCAAAATACAGATTATACGACCTATGCTGGTACAAGGCAAATAAAATCCATTTACGGATTTGCCAAAACTCCGCTCAACGGACATACACAGATAACTTACCATTGACATCAAAATACCACACGGGAAATGAAACCGAAGGCCGACAACAAGTGACTCTGGTTTTCGAACAATTGAGCCGAGTATTGGAACAGTTATCAATCAGCTCACTCGCAGAACAACGCATTACACCACTTAATTTCACCATTTCAGCCTGAATTCTTGGACCATGATCGACACCTGACCATTTTCATTCAACGGATCACTTGGATGGTGCTGAAACACGCCCGGACATTTCAGTAATTTTTACTGAATTGGACAAATCAGATTTAGTCAGCACCATCAATTCTAACAGGTCCACTGCCGTCGAAATGGTTCGATGGTACTGCTATAGAGTTGAACGTTACCCGGTTCTTGTTCCGGATCAAGACCTTAGCGACGAGCTATGTTGATAACTCCATTAGTTTGTTTGCGACCTCCAGTCAGAGACGATGAAAATCACTGACGCGACAATGTTGAAGAAAATCAAGTATCGTGCGGTGATTAAATTCCTCACTAAACAAGGAAAACCTCAAAAAACTATCCATGAAGAAATGGTAGCCGTTTATCAAGACTGTGCTCCTTCATTATCGACTGTACAGAAGTGATCAAGTGAATTCAAAAGAGGCAGGGAAAGTATCGAAGATGACCCCCGCCCAGGTGGGCTAATTATGGCGGCTACCGAAGTAAATGTGAAAATTATCGAAAAACTTGTATTACAAGATGCACGTGTAAAAATCAAGATGTTGGCAGAAATAACTAAGCTATCCGTTGGTACTATTCACACTATACTACATGATTAGCTCAACCTTACAAAAGTCAGTGAAAGGTGGGTGCCGCGCATGCTCATTGCGCTTCAAAAGCAGGCGCGAGTTGACACTTGTAAGGAGTTTTTAGAGCTTTGTGGTGACGATCCAGTAAGTGTTGATGATCCAGTAAGTGTTGATGCAGGTGATGAAACGTGGGTTCATCACTATGACCCCGAGAGTAAACAGGAGTCTATGCAGTGGCATAAAAAGGAATCAGACCCTCCGAAAAAGTTCAAAGTCACTCCATCGGCTGGCAAAATTATGGCCACAGTTTTCTGCTATTCTAAAGGAATACTATTGATCAAGTACATAAAAAAGGTGAAACTATCAACGTAGAAAAATACGGCGTACGTAGAAAATTACGGCGTTTGAGAGAAGCAATAAGAGGAAAGCTGGCAAAAAAAGTGCTGCTTCTTCACGACAACGCACCGGTTTACACTGCGCGGCTCTCCAAGGCTGCTGTACCAGAGTGCGGGTTCGAGGAAATTAACCACCCACCCTACAGCCCAGACCTGGCCCCTAATGACTACTTTTTATTCCCAAATTTAAAAAACGACCTACGGGGAAAGCGATTTGCTGACGATAATGAGCTCAAGTCCGCTGTAAATGAGCATTTTTCAGCCCAAGAAGAAAATAATTTTTTAAGGGCATAGAAAAACTTGTTTCCCGATCAAACAAATGTAATGATATCATGGGAGACTATATTGAAAAATAAATAGTTTTCAAGATTTTATCTTTTTTCTAACATGCACATACCGAGAATACATTGAACGCCCCTTGTATTGGTTGAGATAAAATGCAATGTTCAAAAATCCATAAACCTCATGAAGCTAGATCTGTCAATACGAAATAGAAAATTCCTACTCAACTATGGTCAAAACTCGCACACATGCCCTTCCATTGGACCCTTTCAATACTTTCAATTCAGCGAAAATACCCAAGACCAGAACATCGCATATCAATATGTTATTCATATCTCAACATACACAGCCTCCGAGCCATAACTATCAAACGACCGTCCTTACTGACAATTTCAAAGAAAAACAACAGACGACCGGTCAGAAATAGTACTGTCAATATCAGACATCGAACCAATCAAACTCACAAAGCCCTGGAACACACTTCGACCAATTCACAAACTATAAAACAATGCACCACTGTTGATATCCTAATTGCTCAAGTGGCTTTTCGTTTCAATTCGAGGAAATCCATTCGACCATTGCATTCAGCAGGGTAATGTTGCCATACTAGAGGTTCCATACTTTGTCTACGAACTCTTAATCAGAATGGTTGAAATAGTTCGGACTGAACAAGCGGCAGGGTGTTCTCGAACTTATCAACAAATTAAACTCCAACTTAATACGAACTTTCATAACAAAGAGATGATCGAAGAAAATTGTACTTGAGTGATGATGTCAAGAAAGTCCTTAGTTTTCAATTAAGTACAAGGAATTCAACACTAGAAGAAAGAAAAAAAACTGTGGCCAAGAAAGAAAGAGTCTTCATCAACTTTCTGATCAACCTATAACCATCATAGCCGCAACGTCGATGCATCAATTTCTATGCTCTTTCTCTATCTATCTCTTTCACTCTCGAAATGACCGCAAACGAAAGTTGCTCAAACTTCATTCTCGGAGCTGCGGTAGAATATCTTAATCAGAACGCAAATGCAATGTGAAGTTGATTTCGGCGTTGAAATCAATGCAAGGATATCTGTATAATATGCATGTGTAGATAGGACTGCGGTTACAGTCCTGAATGTCCTAACAACCATGTCTACTACTATTGGTACATTGCACGGTGCCACTTACCTGTACATCGAAGTTAGGAGGCTGCTGGAGTAGATTAGCTGGAGATTCCACTTGATTTGGTCCTTGAGATTGATTTACCATTTGATTCTACATTACGTAGACCGGAATAGACACAAAAAAATGCAATGTGATGTGGTAGGTATCATTCCGAAATCGGATTGAAATCAAGTTTTCGATTGGTCGATCATGTGAGGATGATTCGTACAACAGCAGCAGCAGTCCAGAGGATATTTGAAAAGGAACAGATATAGATGTATCAGTTTAGTTGAAGAATTATTGAAGATTTTCACATGCAAATGAAATGTTTGCAATAAAAGACTAAGAGAAATGTTTCAGCTCTTTTTAAATATTTTTTAATGAAAGCTTGATATTGTTTTTTTGTGTTTGTTTTTTTTCCGAAAGTCTTAATTCAATTTATGAGTACTAGTACATTATTTTTCTTACCTGGGCAACTTGCATTCCACCAACACCATTCATCACTGGAGGTTGTAGTTGATTCATTGGCGGCAATTGAGGATGATACGAATTGAGTTGCTGGGCTGGACCCTGATGATCCATTGACGAGCCCAACATGTGCTGAAGATGGTGTTGCGGAAAACCGGAACCAACATGTGTGGCACCATCGAATACTGGTCCGGCGCGACCCAAGGATTCTTCGGCGGGTGATGGTTGCCGCGAGCCGGGTGTACGGCTGTCAGAGAAAAATCAAAAATTAATCATTGTATTTTTTCATCATGAAGCATGCAAATATTTAGTATGTTGTGTGACTATAGTTGTGTGAATTAAATAGTTCCAACAAACTCTTTTTTGGACATAATATAAAACCAATATTTTTTTTGAAAAAATTATTTATTTATACGTGATGTATTTTTATGTTCCATGTTAAAATTCAGTTAATTTTTTAGTACTTTTACCATACTCTGCACTAATGCACTAGTTCTATATTGTCCAGTAGTTTCACGTTCAATAATGATTTTTTTATATTGTAAGCTAAAATATTGTTGCACATGCATGCAGCCAGGATAACTTAATTGTTTTATGTGAGTTTCGAAAGATTTTATGTTGACTGTCAGTATTTCAAACCAGAGAAAACCACAAGCCATCAACAATGTTGCAAGAGAAAAAGCACAAATGGTGTCAGAAGTGGAATTCTTTGACGTTCGTGAACCAATCAAAAGTTTTCAACGGATTCTTGAACTTGCTAATTTTTTAAAAACATGGCCAACTGTGAAGAGGAGGGTGTGGACTAATTAAAAAGAGAGAGATTGTGAGGTTGTTGACTATTATAAAAACAGAAAATTTCTTGTGAAAAAGCGTGGCCTTGCCATCAAAAACAACAATACCCAGATTAGTAAATGAGTTAACACTAACTGAGTTGAAGACGCAGTGCCGGAAACTCATTTTGCAACCGGATATAGAACATTTCTGTTATCACGACCGTAAGGAGGTTTTCAGAGCGCAAGGCAGCGATTCGGTAACTTTTAATTTTCCTAATATCACTCTTAGGAACAGCGAAGTAACGTGCAAAAGGATTCGACGATGGGTTTACTGCCTAAAATGGCATCAGGCAAACAGCAACAAGCTTTGCAGCTCAATCAAAAACTAGACCAACAAGGAGCAATTGAAGGTGAAACTAGATCAACAAGCGCAGAAAATGGAACAACTAGTTCTGGATGGTAAGAAACAGTTTGAGCGGCAAACTATAAAAAAACGAATAGATAGCAGAAATCAAACAACAGTTGTAGTAGCAATTGCAAACTCAGGTTACCGAAATGAAACATTAGCTAGACACTCAGGCTGTGGAAATAAAGCAGTAGTTCGTTAAAGTTGAGGAAAAATCGATAAGTTAAAATAGTCAGAGTCAGAGCTGCGGGATCTATTCACGCCGAAGCGACTGGCGATAAAGGTCTGAAAGCGCAAATTTCTAATGGGTAATGGTCTTTGGCCATATATCAAAAGCAGTTTGAGGCTTTTTGCAGAGTACAATTATTGGAATGGTCGGCAGTGTGCGACTTCATTAATAATGTCGCTGAGAGGAATTGTAGCGGAAATCTCTCAAACCATACCAGTTGCAAATGACGCCCGTTATTCTAGCCTCAAAAATGCTCTACACACTGCGGGACGGTTACCCCCGTCCCAGACATGACCAGAAATATTTCCGGAAATATTTCCAGAAACATTTCCAGAAATATTTCCGACAATATTTCTCTCGCCGGCCTACACATGACCGGAAAGTTCATTCATGGTTACCGGCAATCGTAGCTCAAATCAGAGCTGCCGCTTTTGAAGCTGCATATCTTGTCAATATTAAAAAGCAAGACGGCTCAATGTGACCATCTATGCAGCTCCATTCTATTTTTGCCATATGTATCACAGCCATACCTAGCTACAATACTACTTTCGGCCCTTCAAAAGCTCCCTTTTCACCCAAATAATGCAAGTTTCATAAAATTTGCGCTCACAACGGCAGCTCAGTGCTGAAATTACGTCACACCCATGTAACTTTCCGACACTTTCCGACGATCAGTCGGAAAGTTGAACAGCTGATCGCTTTGCTATGAACTTATTGCGCAGTGGACTTTCCGCGACTTTCCGCTCGACGATGGGAAAGTCTCGGAAAGTCACATGGGTGTGACGTAATTTCGGCACTGAGCTGCCGTTGTGAGCGCAAGTTTTATGAAACTTGCATTATTTTGGTGAAAAGGGAGCTTTTGAAGGGCCGAAAGTAGTATTGTAGCTAGGTATGGCTGTGATACATATGGTAAAAATAGAATGGAGCTGCATAGATGGTCACATCCAGCCGTCTTGCTTTTTAATATTGACAAAATACGCAGCTTCAAAAGCGGCAGCTCTGATTTGAGGTTTGAAGCACGCTTACCATGAATGAACTTTCCGGGCAAGTGTAGGACTGACGAGAGAAATATTGTCGGAAATATTTCTGGAAATATTTCCGGAAATATTTCTGGTCAAGTGTGGGAGCGGCCTTAGGATCACTTAAAGAAGGTATGTCACTCAAAGCTAAAAACGCGAATCCAGAAGCCAGGAGAAATGTTACATTTGGCTCAGGTTATTGAGCGTCTAGCAATTTTCTCCTATACTATGTCAGATCCGGAGCATCGAAATGAAATGGCAAAGTATGCGTTTGGGCAGGGAGCTTCAACAAGCTTATCGTCTAGCTGATAAACGGAGGCTAAAGAACTCTTTGGCAATTGCTTTGACTTACGAATCGATAGCAAAAAAATATAAAAGAAAAGTTAGAGTCCCCGAGGAGCACAACAAACGGCGGTTGCTAAGAACGGAAATAACCAGAGAATGGACAAAAAAGAATATCCGCAGTGCTGAAAGTTGGGGCATTTGGGACGTGATTATGAAAGAGTGAAGCCCGGTATTGCCGGAAATGTATACGCCAAAAGACAACTCTCCTGGGAACATCACTAGCTAGCAGAGCTTCTGCATGTTGAAACTGCGGAAAACCCTTTGCACCTGGGTCGTGGTCGTCGTAAGAAGCATAAGTTCATGCATTATCAAGGATACCGAAAGAATAGTGAAATCAAAAGGCCGAAAATAACCACCTCTTTTTTGAAGAGCAGCAGCGAAACCAGTAGAAACTACATTCGAAAAGCAGAATATGATCCACGAAGCTTATGCCACGAAAACTATTACCATTGCTATATGTCCGGGAAAATTATTTGAGTCTGCAAGTGAAAAACGACAACGAAGTTTGTACCATTGCAGTCGACACGGGAGCTGCTGAGTTGATTCTGAGAGCAGAAATGATAAAGTCCTGGAGACAGCAACCGGAGACGATATGTGCTTGGTAAACTGGTGAATCAACACCAATTTATGGCGAGATCTGTCAATAGATACAGCTCAATGATTGGGTACAACAGCATCGATTCCTGGTAGCGGAAATAACTGATGAATGCATACTTGGAATAGACTTCCGAGGCCTCCACGGTTTTAGCTTGGACTTCGCAGAACACTAATTAGCAGGTCAGCCAGAATGCAGCGAATGGAAACCACAAGTACGCTAAAGTGAAAAGGGTGGTCATTTTACCGGAGCAAGATGAAGTACAGTCAAAGCTCTTGAATGGAAAACTTTGCTAATGATAAAGTGCAATGTGTCTTGAAAGAAATATGTGCACAGGTCCCAATGGGAGCGCGTATCAGATAAAACTCCTCGGAAAACGAATATTAGTTTGAAATAAAGGATTCCACCACAAGACTTAAAGGTAATAGAGAAATACACTGGTGAGAAAAAGTTTCCGAACAGGTAATAATTCCTTAAGAAATCAATTCAAAATTCTTACTGACTAAATGGAGTCAATTTTCTCTTTGAAAATATTATTTATTAATCCATGATAAAGCATATTACCAAATTAAAGTAAATAAATGCAACCGTCATTTTAATCAGGAACCAAAATTACACAAGAATTCTCAGAAAATATTTGTAAAAATTTCCGAGCAGCTGTAACGATAATGTTCCTAACACTGTTGTGATAAGGGCAAACGCATTTCTTGACCGTCAGTAGGTAATTTGGCATCGGCTGCTGCAAATTGTTTCGCGTTAATGTTGTTGATAAATTAAAGAATTTTAATGCCACGCAGAACAGAAAGGAATACTGATATAAACATTCGCTCTTTGGAGAAAGAGGCAAAAGTTTCCATCAGATCGCAAGTATAATAAATTTAAGTCCAACAACTGTATTTGAAATTTGCAAAAGATACTATACTGATAATCTAATTGAAGACAAAAACATTCTGGTCGTGCAAAGAAAATAACGGGAAGTGATAAAAAATTTCTGCTTAGGGAAATAAAAAGAGATCCAAAACAAAATGCTATTCAGTTAACTGTGAAATTGAAAGAATTCAACCAAAAGGAAGCTCACACGTCTACAATACGGAAAGTATTGAATGACAACGGCCTAGAATAGGCCGTAAAAAGTAAGAGACTTCAAACTACATATTAAGTAATTATTTTCAATCAATTTGAAGATAAATAAACTAACGGTACAAACTTTCTCAGGAAATATTTAAAAATGTTTGGAAACTTTTTCACATCTTTTCTTGGAATTATTCCGTAATTTTGTAAATAACGGATGAATTTGTTTACTTTATTTTGTTAACATGCTTTATCTTAATCGATGATATAGCATGTTAACAAAATTAATTAAACAAATTCATTCGTTATTTTAAACAGAATTTAAAACTTTTAATATGTTAAGAGAGCAATTGTTTCTATTTAGTCAGTAAGAGTTTTGAATAGATTTCTGAACGAATTATAACCTGTTCGGAAACTTTTTCTCACCAGTGTAGGTTTCAGAGCTGCGGGAATGAATCGACTCTATCCATAAATTAGTTAGGAAACTCTTAAACAATGGCCGAATGAAAATGCAACACGATGTGAAAGGGAATTCGACAAGGATCCAAGGAAACAATTTGATTTGGCTTTATAAAAGAAAAGAAAGGCGTTGGTCCAAAAAGGCGTTAGTCCTACAGGATGGGGAAGGCGTTAGTGCTACAGAATTCTTGAGATTTATTTCAAAATGGCACCACCGCCACAGGGTTCCCTGTCTATTTTTAAAGAGAGGAGACATAGAAAACAGCCAGTACATATTGTGAATTTCATTTCGGTCTGTTAATCTGGTCGTGAGTTCTCGCGAACACAAGTTCCGAGTGCTCATGAAATGCATAATTTGGTGAAGGGTTAACGTTCTTGTAGAATAAGAATTTGGAAAATTGAAGAAAATATTCATCAATTATTTCCATTTTCTCACAAAAAACGAAATTTTTTTGGAGGATATGAAAAACGAAAAACTGAACTGGATGAAGCACAACAAATCTAACCTAAAATGTTCACGTAATAAGCGAAAATTAGTGTTTCTGATAAATCTAATTGTTTAACATAAAAATTTGATGATTAAAGTACCACGAAAAATTACAAATGTATCTGAATAGCACAAAAAATTTACTTATATAATTCGTTCACTCATTTTTAATATTCATTTCTATGAACAATCTAATCCAGTATTATGGGTTTATGTCTATATTAATTTCCCATTATAAGAAGAATGAATGCAAGTCATACGACAAGTCTGCGGACTATACGGCAATAAGAGCTTTATTTGTAAACTGCGCCAGCTTTCGTAAATTCTCTGACAATCGTATGAAATTTCCCTTAGCTAAGACAAATGATGAAAACCTAAGACAGTGAACAGAGGGAAATTTCCCTCTTTTCGACCGAAGAACAAAAAGCACATGATAAGCTTTTACTAAAACATAAAACTAGTTGCTGGCAGGTGGCACTGGTGTTGCGAAAATTGAAAATATAAAAATAATTTTCGTGTGAGCTTGAATGAAAATTATGAATTTCTGGATTGAAATTACTTCTGTAGCTGATAGTGTGTGGGGTTAAAATTTAAGACAGAGTAAACGGAAGAAGCTAGAGTGAGCAGTTTTCTCGGGGAAGTGTAATAAACCTCAATCACCTCTTGGAAACGAAGTTATTATAATTGAGATTTATGATTGACAAGCGATTTACTTTTATGACAAGTGATTTATACTGAGCACGAAAGATTTGTACGAATCTATGAAAAGTATAATATTAATATTTGTTTTTATCCCTGAAAGGCTGAAGATGATTAACGTACAATTGTTTTTTTCGGACACAGGAAAAAATTGAGCACAAACTATTAGAAACATTGACTATTGAATTTTGATTTGATTCAGTCACAAAGATAGAAGTTTACAGCTATTTATTTATTTAAAAATGAGTTGATTGAAAATGACACATTATAATTGGAATCATTTTATATTTTTTGAAAAAAATTTCTACTTGAGCCAAGAGCGAATTTCATCATATTCAAGGCCGTCGTGACTAGGTGGAAATTTGTGGACAGGCAAATGAATACAATTTCTGGGTTTTCTGGTATTACCAACCAGAGATATTTGCTCAGCGAAACTATTAAGCTAGAACTACACTGGTCTCACGTAACGTGAGCTCACGTGTGGTCACATCAGCTGATCACACGTGTGATAGATCTGCAGTACCATTTTGTATGGTTAGAACTACACTGGCGACACGTCACACGGCTCATGTGAGCTCACGTGAGCTCACGTTTTTGATAATCTGCAAATTCAGATTTTTGAGCTCACGTGAGAGCACGTTTAGCCAATATTTTTACCGCATGGTATTTGATTTGTTTGAAATGTATAAGGTAAGTGATTTGTTGAAAATGTATAAGCATGAATACTTGTGAAATGGCGAAATACATTGATGCTGGTAAATTGTGGGAAAAAATTGTAACAGAATTTTTATGTGCGCAGCGAAATTTAGTTAAACCTCAAACCGTCGATATGCAACTGCAACACACGTGAGTTGCTAGCATGAGACGAGTGTATTTCCAAGCGTGAGCTCAAGCCTCCACACGCATAACGTGACGACACGTGAGCTCACGTTACGTGAGACCAGTGTAGTTCTAGCTTTAGCGGAAGTTAGGTGATGATTTTATGATATTAAAAATTTATTCCATTGAAACATATACATATAAAATGACGGTATGGCAAAAAATGATAAAAATTAAATAATTATGATGGAAAATTTAAATGACCGACGACAAATGTACGACGAATTATTGTGGATAGGCGAGATTTTGCAAGACTTGATGCTCGAATTATCATTGCCTTTTCATTTTTTCCTAATTTTTGTAGTTTTGCTGCATACACATAAATGCAGCTTTCCAAGTTTCACCATTATATGGATGCCTCACTTGCCAAATCGATTAACTCCATTTTCTGATTTTATTAAATGTTACTATCAAAGCACTTAAGAAGCTCCTAACTGTATATATTCAAAACAAATTTCTCTAATAATAGGTATTAACACCACTAAATACTTATTATTAGAGAAATTTGTTTTGAATATATACAGTTAGGAGCTTCTTTAGTGCTTTGATAGTAAAAATTTAATGAAATTCAGAAAATGGAGTTAATCGATTTGGCAAGTGAGGCATCCATATTTTAATATGTCGTAACAATTGATTTACTTCATTGAATGAAGGCGGATACATATGATTAAAAAAAATTCTTATGATACTTCAGGAATAATTCACTGAATGGAAAAATGCTTTAGAGAATGCAGGAAAGTTTTTCCCAGCAAACATAAAAAAATGAGCCAGATTGATATCTACTAGGTATGCAACTAAGTTTGTTGGATTGACACAGAGGCGGTACTAGCGGCACATGAAGGGGACATACATGTCAGAAGTTGTGTTTGTTTGTTCGATATTACAGCAGGATAGCTCCCCGTACCATTAAAGTGCCATCTGTCTAGTTCAGTACTTGCAGAAAAATGCCAAATTTTTGAAGTGAGTTGAGCAAACTATTTAAGAATTTATCTCTTCCTTTTGGCATCCCTATATAAGCTATGTAGGTTGTCTTTTCGTGGTGCATGAATTAATGATCTAGACTCTCCCACTCTATAACAACCGCTTTTGCCCTTGGAATATTTTTGCTTCCCATTTTTCTCTATTTATCACGTTTTAACTGGGTCACGTTTTAACTGGGTTCTTGGGTCTTATCTTCTTCCTCCGACATTCTTGCGCAAGTGTGTAGAGTAGATCAGTTTCATTCAGAGTAGATCATTTCCGTCTGGAGTTTCTTCATCCTGTTGGAAGCTTTCGTATGCCACACCCATATACAAGAATGATAATCGAAGCTGTATCGGCGATTATAGGTGCATTGTCATTTTGTTTCTGATTTTGAAACTTTCTCCCTTTGATATCTCCCGTTTGAACGAGCAACAAAATGGCTTTAGAAAAGTTCGCCCAAATACCACGAATTCGATAGCCCTAATATCAGACGTTCTGTGCAAAATAAAGAAAGGATACCAAGCTGACGCATTCTACACTGACTTCAGTAAGGCTTTTGACAGAGTTGACCATTCTACCTTAATTCTAAAGCTGTAGAAATTCGGTCTTGCCGGATTTTTACTTAGCTGGCGCTGACTTCCTAAATTCATAATCGAACACATTGTGTCAGATTTCAAGGACATTTATCGAAAAACGTTTCTGCTACCTTTGGTGTACCAAAAGGTAGCAATCTAGGCCCACTTATTTTTAATATATTTATTTCCGACTTATCTGACGTCCAATCCAAGCTAGATTCACTCGATCATTGGTATTCACTTGATTCACTTGATCATTGGTACAATGTAAACAAGCTTTCTCTCTAACTCTCTATTTGAGAGAGATAGATAGTGAGATAAGTGCTAAGTTCACAATAAGTACTTCCTCGACAATAATTGGTTAGCTCGAGTTTATAACGTTGTTGACCTTGGTATTTCTTCGCTGAGAAACTCCACTTCAACTTGCATTATAACAAAATACTTTCCCGTGCAAACAAACAGCGCGATTTCATCAAAAGAGGTGCCAAGGAATTTCAAAACCTGTGGGTTACAAGATCTTTAAACACTTCACTTGTACGCCCTATTCTTGAATATGCTTCCATTTGCTGGAATTCCACTTTTGAAACCCACAGTGACAGACTCGAGTCCATACAAAAGCAATTTCTACTTTTTGCCTTGAGAGAACTGTACAACCCTTATGATTTTAATAACCTACCCCCTTGCGAGTTTCGCCTGGCTCATTTAAACTTCTCGAAACTTGTATCCAGCAGAATGGTGCCATCGGCCTGCTTTATATTCGACGTCATTTGAAGCGCTGTTGAGTTGAATTTCTGAATTGTAAAATTGCGATCCCTCTAAGGAACACCAGGTTCACAACAGAGCCACTAACCGCTATCGGTTTTAGATAGTACCTCTGAGTCGAAGTCCATATAAAAAGGAAGTTCATAATAAAAGGAACCTAAACTCATCAAGCGTATACCCGGCTGTGACGCGAAAGCGACGGGAAGTGTAGCTATGGGTAAATAGCCAGCTCCGTAGAATGGACCAGCTCAGTCGACCAAAATGATAAATGAGTGAAAAATGGCAAATGTTTTAGTAGCTTCCGCCACACTCTTCACCCTTTTCGATGATTTCGATGACCCCGATGTTCTGGTCTCAAATGCTGACACGGAGAAAGCTCAGAAACCTGTTTTAAACCAGAATGGCGTACATATTACAGCAAAAGAGCCGACTCGATTCTCAACTAGTGCCGGCTCTAGCGCTGCTCTCTTTTCAGGCACTCAATCTCTATCCAACAGCTCCACTCGAGCTTATTGATATAGAAGATCAAGGTTCAAAGTTCTAACAAAACTAATAAAGGCCCCTCTAATAGGCAATTTGTTTTGTTTGATAGCACCGCTTTTTCAATACCCTAATGATCATGCACGAAAACGAAAGAAGTCGGCTGAGCAAAAGAATGGAAGCAGATAGATTTTTAAGAAGCCTAAACAATTTCCAGTCTGCTTAAATGCAGGACATAGAGCCTCTGCTTCCATTTCGCTCAACAGGAAACTTTGGAGGTCAGCAGGCTCTTAAGCCATGATCTTTAAATTGAAGAGTTACTAATGTTTGAAAGCCTGTTGAGAATGCACAAAAGCTCTCTTCATTTTAAATGAAGAGGCAGTGGTGGTCATCGAGGTCCAAAAGAGAATTACTAAGTACGAGATCGAGAAATCGAAATAATTTTTAAATAGAATAGGTTACGCTTAAAGATCAGAATCCCGTTTTGTTGCTTCAGTTAATATATACCTTTCTGAGTCCATCGAGGATGTGCAGCGTAGGTTCACACACTCTTTATTTTTTAAATATAATATCCCTTACTTCTCATATGTTTCCCGTCTATCTTTTCTGAAAATTCCTCCCCTGGAATCAGGCTCACTATTGCTTGACGAGTGCTTCCTGTTCAAATTACAACTGGGTATTATAAGTGGCTTCACCGATTCGTTCCGACCTTGCAGATAGGGCAGTGACACAGGAGATGCTGGATTGTTTCTGAGACCCGCGGCTTTTGACACATTTTACAGGTGTCACTGGTTAGGAGTCCCATTTTCATAGCATGTGCTGCTACAAGACAATGGCCAGGAATGATGCCAACCAGTCATTTGCAGTCAGTCTGCGTTAACTCGAGGAGGTATTTAGTCGATGCGAGATTGTATGACCCCCACATGATTTTGGTTATCCTGCAGGTATGAGTTGCACCCCATCATTTTGGAGTCGATTGAGTACTTAATCATTTCGATAGGAGCCCTCTCATTTCCATCAATGCCCTTGTGACCGGGAACGCAGAAGACTCTGACTCTTCTGCTATTATCCAGTCTGTTCAGAGCCTGAATGCAATCGAGTGCACACTTCGATTTGTATGTGTGAGACATAAGGGCTTTTACCGCCGCTTGGCTGTCCGTAAAAATATTTATTTCCTCACTTGCAATACCTTACACATATACCATATCTGCGGCTTCACGTATCGCAAAAACCTCCGCCTGGAAAATACTACAGTGATTCGGAAGCCTGGAAGCTGCTTCCATAGCTGCAGAATATGCTGCAGTACCCACTTCTGCAGCTGTTTTCGTGCCGTCAGTGTAGATGCTAAGAGCTGCTGGGCACATTTGCTGATTCCATTCCTGCCCATCTTCCACAGTCGCTCTCATAGAGTGGGGTCCAGGTAGTCAGTGCTTCCTGCGTATCTCCGTTCAATACTGCTGTGGCCGAAGGATCCTTGACTCGAAGTGTCCTGATTCCCTAAGCCTGACAGCAGTTTTTGCGGCAGTGCTTCTAACAAAGAGATCAAACGAAGGAAGATGAAGCAGAACGTTCAGAGCAGACGAAGGAGTCGATGCTAAGGCATCGTTTTACCCAGCACTTTCTTGCTGGCATAAATCGCGCTGCTTGCCTGCTTAACTCTTTCCTCTAAATTCGCCTTCCATGTGAACTTGCTGTCCAGAATAAGACCCAAGTACTTAGTTTGTAACTTGAGACTTAACCTGGAGCCGGCCAGCATGATTGGGTCTCAATTAGGAGTTTTGTACTTCCTAGTGAAGAGCACAAGATCCGTCTTATTGGGGTTGATGCCCAGGCCCACAGTATTCGCCCGCTCTTCAACCAGTCCTAGAGAGTACTTGATGAGCTGGCAAAGGGTATGTGGAAACCTACCCGAGACTAAAATAGCAATATCGGCAGCATAGGCCACAACCATCAACATGGATTCATCAAAAGTAAGTCAACGGTTACAAACTTATTGACTTTGTCAAACACCGTTGCTTCCGCAATCGACCAGCAAAAGCAGGTAGATGTCATCTATACCGACTTTGCCAAGGCCTTCAATTCTGTGAACCGTGCTATTCTTCTATCAAAGCTAGCTGGGTTTGGTATCTCTAGTGCCCTTTTTTGTTGGTTCTCTTCCTACGTTTGTGATCGCTCTTGTGTCGTTACTGTTAACTCTTGTTGTTCTACACCTTTTTCTCCTACCTCAGGAGTTCCGCAAGGATCCATTCTTGGCCCTTTATTGTTCCTTTTGTTTATTAATGACCTTCCTTCCCTCTTTAATTCACCCTGCCTTTTGTACGCTGATGATCTTAAAATTTTCAGAGTGATTGAATCCGCTAGTGACAGTTCCATATTGCAGTGCGATTTGGATACTTTGGCGAACTGGTGCACTGCTAATTCCCTCACTTTGAATGTTGCGAAGTGTCATCAAATGTCTTTCACCCACAAAATATCTTCTTTGCTCTTCTCCTATTGTGTCCTTGGCTCTCCTCTCAATGCTGTTTCTAATATCAAATACCTTGGCGTGATTTTTGACTCCAAATTAAAGTTCGACTTGCATATTCTTCACGTCACTGCCAAGGCATCTCGTTTTTCCGGCTTCATCATCAGATCCTCTAAACGTTTTGTTAATCTTTCCACTTCTCTTTATCTGTTTTTTTCCTTGGTCCGTAGTGTTCTTGAATAATGTTGCCAAATTTGGTGTCCACATTATAGATACTTGATCGATGCGGTTGAATCCGTGCAACGCCGAATCGTTGTTCTATAAGTACAGTATTCCGTATTGTGATTACAGTATGCGCCTCTCCATCCTTCAAATTCCTTCCCTTGAGTCACGCAGAGTGTTCCTCGACGAGTGCCTCCTTTTTAAACTTTTTAAAGGCAGTATATTGGTTGACCCCAGCATTCAACTTTCAGTTAGGGAACCGGGCCGTCTCAATAGAACATTATTTGCTTTTAATGTTGCATTTGCCCGTACCGACACCTATTTCTTTTCCCCCGTCTTGCGTTTGCCTCGTCAGCACAATAGCCTTGACCTTGGCCCCCTGCCTCAAACGTTATCTGTGTTTAAAAATACTTTAAAAAATAACGTCATCTCTTATAATCGTAATATGTCCTAATTTACTCATTTTGTTTGTTTCTTTTCCGATCGATTTACTTTTTATTCTTTTTTTGTATTATTATTCCATTCTGAATTTATTAATTTTCTTGGTTTTCATGTTATTTTCTTATAAATTTTCTTGGTTTTTATATTATTTTCTTTTTCTTACATATTTTATATACTTGTACTTATTTTTATTTTTTTTTTCTTGTCTAATCAATAATTGAATTTGTTCTGTGGATTTAGACAATAAATAAATAAATAAATAAACCGTGAGTCCCTTGCTTTCCAACTTTTCCAGAATTGAGTTTGTAACAAGGTTCCACAAGAGAGGGGATAGAGCCCCTCCCTACGGTGTGCCTCTGTGGGCCTTTCTTGTGATTTGCGCACCCGACCACTCCGCTGATATGATCCTGTGCTTAAGCATGTTGCTTATGAAGCTACAAATAGCGGGAGTGTGCGTGGAGGCTCTCTATAATAGCTGTTGTGTGCACATTATTGAAGGCGCCTTCAATATTCTTTCCCTTCTATATTCGCTTTTTCACAGCTTATTCTTTGTAATAGAGTTCCTCTTCAATTTTGAGGACTACCCTATGGAGAGCCGTTTCAACAGATTTCCCTTTCATGTACGCATATTGGACTAGTACCAAGTCTTTGTTTGATATGTAGATCTAGTAATCTTTTGAAAACTTTAAGTAGGAAGGAAGTCAGGCTAATTGGCCTGTAGTCCTTCAGATACGCATGATTGACTTTACCCGCCTTGGAGGTAAAGGGCTTGAAGGTGTCAATTGCCCAGACAAGCCTCTTTTTGGTGACAACTTCGCCAATGCCTTCGATGTCATGCAGATCAGACGTCTGCTCACCAGTGAAAGGGGTGGAGTCATCCAAACAGCCCGGAAAGTGAGTATATACAAGGATCTTCAGCGTTTCCGAGCTGATGCTTGTCGACTCCCCATCAGGCTTGCTTACTAGGCTAGGCGTGACAGGGCATTTAGCCTGCAGATTTCTGAGTCCACCCGTCTCCGAGGTGGATTCAATCCTGCCGCACAGCTCTTTCCAGGAGCTCCATCTGGCTTTCCTTATTTCCTAAGCATGTCCTTGTATTCGTCCCAACATTTCCTACAGTCAGCTACTTTGGCTATTGGCTTTGGTTTTCGTACTTGTCTTCTGCGAAAACCCAAGTCCCTGTATTAGATTGTTGAAATGTATTTCCTTTTATCTTTTTGTAAATTTTAATCTTCATTTTCATCTTTTCAAATTTCTTTGCCATAATTGGAATTTGTATTCTGTTGCGATGCATTCTTTGTAAATAAATAAATAAATAAATAAGGACATGGTAATGACAATCAGACCAATGGCTGAGTATGAGTATGTTGCTAGAAGCGACCACCTGGTCATTTGGGTCGGTTTCGATACTATGTTAGCGCGCCAAATATCAATTGAATTGCGGAATGTTAAATTTATGATACTATGGCAGACCTATTACTAGTTCTGAGCTTTCACAGATTTATGAGTCAAGAGCTACATAATTCGAAAAAAATATCATGCAAAGAATATAGTAGGAGTAAAATTTCTATCATAGCTTAAAGTTTATGAATTCATCTTTAAAACATTTTATTCAAGAACATGTTAACTTACCCAAAAGTATATCTGTAATTAGAGAAAAAAAATATTAAAATTAGTATGAGATAATTGTTTAAGTTATTTTTTTGCAAATCCTTTAAAATGGTAGTACTCTAATTGCGATAAACTATACTCAGTTAATAAATTATTTAATGATGCGAAACATTTTTCATGACATAGCATCAAATTTCGCAATATTGAACACCTCAGTAATCATTTCACACGCCAAACAAAACAATTGAGGCATGCAAGCAAAGTTCACAGCCTAGTTAATATATTATTATCCAAACCAATTGAGAATTCCTTCTAATTAAAAGCAGCATCCATCTATTCCCACAATCTCTACACTACTGATTCATTCTTGCGACCATCTACATTCCGCCGTGCAATTAAAATCGTTCTAAACAAGAGCTTGCTGTGGAATTCAACTTTCACCAAAGTAGCCTAGTCTTTAGAACAAATCCGCACAAACAGGTTGGCAGTGATTCACTTTTGATAATATGTTAATCAACAGATTGCCTTTTTACCCCTTTTCCAACGATTCAACTAGCAGTTTTAATAAATCAGTGTGCACGCAGTGCAAATGCGTAGCAGGTTCTGCAAAAGTGATAGTTACAGGATTTTGAATAATGGCAGGGGACGTACTTGGGAAAGATAATGTAATACAGTTTGACAGTTTTACCAGTCATCGAGAAGGTGATATAAATAAGGAAAATCTTTGGAAAGATGTGAAAGATAGTTTGGATTGCCTTAGTTAGTTTTTATTATTATGATAATAACTGAAAAGGAATACCAATGTTGAATTAGGCAGGGTGTTGACCTATCAGCATTTTTAGAAAAATTCGTAGCTTTGAAATAATCTCGAGCTTTTATGCAGCCAAAAATTAAAGGTTAAATTAATGAAAAGTATTTCAACTCTTCATCAATAAACACAAAAAAAACGCACACGGAAACACTGACATGTGACGAAGCTCCATACATTTCCGCACATATCACAATCAAAATCGCACGAAAAAGTGCACGATTTACAAAACGTCATCGTCGACGTTGTAGCGCTTACGAAGCAAACTTGCAGCCACGATGATCTAGAGGCCGCTGAGCTGAATCGATCCCCGGACCAATCTGCACAGTTGACGGCCGCCAAGAACCTTGAAAGAACTGGTTAAGATTGTTCTAATGTCAATGCCACTGCTACGAAACTTGCTTTCGATTAAGCTAGGCCAGTAAACCGCACCAGCTAGATAGAAACTATTTTCAAGCATCCATCCCTTCTTCGTATCACGACTCTCGTCTAGTATGAGTAAATCTACGGATACAAAGCTTCAAGATCTCAATACATCTTGGGCGAATGCCGGTATCCACGGCGGCGCAGCCACATGTGAACAGCCGGCTTTTCTTGCCATTTCGACTTGGTACTGCGAAGTGTGGATGAATTGTTTTCGGCTTTTATGCAATAAGTTTAGCAAACGAGTGCGGAACGCTCTGCGCTTGGCGGCGTGCATGATCTTGAATCTCGTCGACGCGACGTCGAAAAGGTTGTCGTCTTGAAGCAAAACAGACACGCTCAGTAGACAGATATACCCACCGGCCACACTAATGTAAACTAGATAATGATGAATACGAGCCAGCCTCTTCCTCTCTCCTTAGCCACAGCCGTGCAATTGTTTTGTCGTGACTTTGCCTTGGAGGATCCGATTGCTTGGTCGCGGTGCACTGTGCTGTAAAGTGCACTTGAAGAACTGCATCTTGTAACAGGTATTCAACGGAGGTGGTGCATTCAACATAGCAGATTTGTTTCACATTGTTGTTGAATATGAAAACCTAGGTCAAGTTTAACAACTATACAATTTAGGTTTTGGGACGAGACATAGAATGGCTCCACACCGCTATACAACCATCAATTGTTTATACTTTTAAATGCTCCATACATTTTAAATCTTTTGTTTGAATTTAGCCTCGCTTTAATCTTTCTGCAAATAAAATGACACAGCCCAGCAGAATTGAAGACTGAAATTTATTTCTTTGCTTTCAGTTCTCGATGAGTTGTTTGATTTGCATTTCTCGAATCGTGTTTTCTTGCAAAGCTTTCATTTGTTTTTTTTTGCCAGTTTCACTCCTGTGCTACGTACAGCATTGTGTTGGCATGGTATAATGCGCTCTTCCTCTTAACGAAATCAAGACTATTTAAGAGCTGTGGGTGCGATGGAAATAAGAACAGAAAATGAGAATGCAATGTAGAATGATGCCTTGACAAGAGATTTTGTTAAACAAGACACAGCAGTTTTCATTACGTGTGCCCAATGGAGGGTGTTTTGGGGTGGTATTGCAGGGAAGACACTATCATTTTTAGTCACATTGATGTATGCAGGAAAATTAAATGCAAGCGTATATAGTTGATTCCAAGTTGTGTTTTATGTGATGTGCAAGAATATACAGAGTGGCCCATAAGTTTCTCCCCACATACTTTTTGTTATAAAAAGCAAACCAACAAATATAATTTAGAAATTCAAATTTATTTTTAATGCTAACAAAAAACAGATTTGTATTCTCATTACTAATAATGCGTATGTCTACCGTTATTATCTATACATTCTAAAATGCGTCGTCCAAAACTATCACATAAATTTTCTAATTCGGCCTCGGTGTAGCTTCTCCATTCTTGCTGTACTCGTGCAATTAATTGTCGTCTATTCTTCGGCATCGGATGTCTAAATACACTCTCTGGAAATCTAGCCCAAACGTGTTCGATTGGGTTGAGATCAGACGGGTTTCCAGGCCAATTTTCCCAAACAGTTGGAAACATCGATTTTGCCAGTATCAATGTTGCGTTTGTTGTATACGCTCGTGCCTCATCCTGCATAAGCATTAGCAAATTTTTATGTGGAAACTGTTTTATGTCATCCTGACATGCTACGTAAGCTGGTAAAATGCTGTTCCGGTAATAGGATCCATCTACGGTTGTGTTTTGCTCAACAACATGAAGTATCGACTTTCCACGTGAGCTGATTCCTCCTGTAACCATTATTTTGAGGTCAAATTTCGGCTTTTGTATGGGTTCAATAGTGCTTGGATAACTTGTTCTTACTCTCATATTTTACCTATTCGGCGTTGGGTGCAAAACAATTGGGGATTTATCCGTCAAAAGTACGTGCGCTCTCTTAGACCACAGAAACCTCCGCTTTGCAACCTTCTACAGAAGTTAAGTCTATATGTGACATCCTTTACAGTAAGAAGCGGCTTTACTCGTCTCTTGTAGGTATGTTTTCCCCAATTCGTCGATTTAATGTACCGTTGAACCGTTGATCGAGATGTTGTCTTTCGCCGTTGTTGGTAATTTTCGGATTGATTTATCCTTTTGATCGCTGTCCATGTTCCAATGCCTGGCTTGTTTTCCACCATCTTCCTTATTTTTATTTTTGTTGTCGGTGAAAGAGTTGTCGGTCTACCGGAACGTCCTTTGTCCTGTACATATATCGCCTTCCCTCCTTTCTAGCCATAATCGTACGGTCTTCCTGTCGACGCCTAGTGTCCTTGATATTTCGGAAACGAATTTTCCTATTTCGCCAAGAATTTGAATTTGAATCCTTGTTTGTATCCTATTCGAAGCCATAATGAAGAAGCACAAAAGTCTTCTAGGATAGACTTTAAAAAAAAATAATGATTTTTCAGGTAGCGTTTTTTCAGGTTTTTGATAAACAGAAGGGATATATTTTGGAAACGGGTAATGAATAATGCGTTTACTTAAATAGGTGGGGAGAAACCTTTGGGCCACCCTGTATATGCATGAAGGAAGAATTAGATATTAAAGTATTTCAGGCCGAAATTTATCATAAGAAAGCGCATGGAATGTTGAATCAATTGTTATAAGCTTACTTCCTTTAAAAAAATCAAGAAATTTTCAAGTTTTTTTTTTAGTTTTTGCCAATATATACCATAAAGGACTTGTTTTACGATAAAATCTATTCAGTAAGTTTTCAAATCAGACCGTATTGGCTACAATTCGACACCAACACCATCTCTGTAGACCTGATAGTTTCCAAGATACAACCTTTCAAATTTTATTGATTTTTTAAATTCTAAATTTTAAGCAAAAAATTATATGAAATAATAATTTTAGTTATAAAAATATAATAAAACTCAGGTAATGTTATAAAAAAATGTACAGAAAAGATTATAGGTTTTTTTTTGTAAGGGAAGATAAAATTCTGGTGTGAGAGCTGATGCCGATTGCACTCTCCCATTCCCTCCACTGCACATTGTAAGGGGTAGATAAAGTTCAGATGCGAGAACGGCTGTATTGTCCTTGTCGAACGACCAAAACAAAAATTCTTTCATTAACCTACTGGCAATGAAAATGGGAAATTGCAACATTCAAGTACTCTCGACAGAGGAAGATGCTGATAGACTCATCATGACTACAGCTGTCACTGTTACCTCTACTTACGATGTAGTGATGGTCGTTCTAACTGCAATTGCAAACCAACATGAGATTTTATTCAAGAAATATGGAAGAGGAAAATCATCAGGTGGCGCTGTATTTAAAGTCGTCATTGAAACCCGAGATTTTCCTTTTTATCCATGCGTCCAGTAGTTATTACTCGACAAGCAAATTATGGCAATTGTCCAAAGAAATCCGGGACCTTCAAGAGAAAGCCTTGATTTTTTTCAATGCCACCTCTACACCTGATGAGATAGTAGCAGTAGGAGAACGAATAGCAGTTGCCCTGGACGGAGGCAACCACAACCTTGATGAGCTGCTGTACAAGTTATTAGCGAGGGTAGCGGCGAAAACCAGATTTAATCTGATCAAGCTACCCCCTTAACGAGATGCTGCTCGATTTCACTCCTTACGAACCTACTATCAGTTCACGTTGTTTTAACGTTTGTTTTATCATTTTCTGTATGATTATAACCCTTCTACAGGTGCATACGTGGTTGGGAATCACACTGAACTCGCTCTCCTGGGGGTAGATATCCGCGTCACGATGCCTCAGCCCTAAAATGATGACCAGATACGCAGCCCCACAACACCTCTTACGGATGATTTCGTGTGGCTGCAACAAATCTTGTGGGAACGCGTGCTCGTCAGCTTGCTGGCACAGCAGCAGGACCTTCTGTGACAACGTGTAGGATGCCGAACTAGAAATAGATTTCCATTCCCGAAAAGTCTACGATCTTCCCGATGACGATATGATAGAGGATGTTTTGTGGGCACATCAGTCACAAAACGTCAATGGCACATCGATATCCTCCGATCCAGAAACGAACGAACCTCGACCGGGCCCTTCCAAGATGTCAAAATTATTTTACTTGGTGTATGTAGTGTGTGATTGATGTAGTATTTTCTGAACAATCTTTTATATAAATATCTGTTTTATAATGTTTTTGTATTAAATAATCATTATTATAACCCTCATTTGATTCCATGGCCAGCGAGCTTTCGAACTTGCTGAAAGCATGTCCTGTGGTTAAATACTATGTAAGGCTGGAAGTCGGAACATGGCCGTACCAGGGGAAAAGATCCTTTCTAAAGGCTTCTGCAATGAAGTCTTTGAAGTCATTCCATACCTAAAGGTATAAAATTTGTTCAAAAGCTTGCCCCTACATTTCACTTACAAAAAAAGAAGCCGTGGGTTTGAGGTAGCAGGATCTATGGACTCAGGTCACACAAGGAGATAAGATCTTTTGAACAATCAACAAGGCCGAGTAATTCTTGCATTCTGATTTGCAATCTACTTGATGCCACTATGTTCAGATAGTTTTCAAGTCGGTCCTTGTCACCCAGTCGTCGATCTCTTACTCTCTTACTCCCGCGGCCAACATAAACGCTGAAATGATCTAGTCAGATACGCTGAATCGGGGAAACTGGGCCTTTTATGGGCTGCAATGCTAGCTCCCAGCACACCAGCTGCGGCAGCAACAAATGTAACTTCAGAGGAGGCAGACTCTTTGATTTTATAATTTCCGCGGAGTTAATGACTCGAAACATTAGTATAGTTTACAAACCGGATCGACTTGGACTGGCTTGGATTGAATTCGAAATGTTTGAGAAGTCAAAGTAGGTTTTGAATATGACTAGATCGGACGAATACAATTCAGCCAGTTTAACAATGATGAAGCATGTCGCATTGGAAAATCACATACATGAACAGAAATTAGGTGGGTTTCGAATTTTTCAATCTGTCAATCCCTTGATCCGGATGGCTCGGAAAGTCTACGGAAGCAGTGTGATTGGAAAGAGACTTCAGCACACCAAAGAAGTAATAAGGATATTGAAATGTACGACGGCAATGCAAAGCTGGGATGTCTGAAATTCTGTTCTGCGGCAGACTTAGACCAGAACACCGATTTTTCCACCGTTGATAATAAGTAGTGTTACATTTAGCCTAGTGAGATGATCCCTACTACTACATCAACCCCGTATTTGCCGATTCTAACGAGTTGTCAAGATGATCAAAATGTTTGCTATCAACAAGACCTTTACGTTTTTGTAAAATGGCACCCAAACTCAAAATGAATAAGAGAATAAGACACATTCCCCCAATCTTCGTCTTAAATGAGCCGTGGTAATTTTCCCTACGATTTCTATCAAAGAAAGTTTGAAGGTTTCATGAACAAAAGGTGATTTGCTGAAGAAGCTGAATGTAGATCAAATATCGAAATTTGAACAGTCAGTAGTGTCATATTAAGTGTAAAAATAGCTGTCACCTTACTTGTATGGTATCCCACTTGTAAATTTTAGTTAGAAAACATTCTTATTAAGTTCAGACTTATGGACCTGTAATTATAAAGGTCACTCTGCAGTAGTTAGGTGTCCTATCCAACTTTTCTAGTGACATGAAACCAGTCAAAAATTGAAGTACAGAGAGCGCCATCTCTATCTGATGAATGGAACTATTGAATAACTTTGACATTCTGGATAGAATTCGGAAAATTGTTTTCTTACTAAGCTTACCCTTTTACAATTTATCTATATCTGTTCCTGTATAATATGATTTTGGTTATAATTTGGAACTCTTTTAATTTAATTTTTTGGCCAGAATTGATTATTTCATTTCTTTTTGTTTTATTTTTAATTCGATTTATTTTTGTTTCTTTTATTATTATGCATTACTTTAATTTTTTAATTCCTTTTTAAATTTTATTTTAATACATTATTTTTATTATATTTTTTACTTGTTACTTTTGATTTTCCAATTTACATACTTGTTTTTTATTGGTTCATATTTATTTTTTCAGTTAGGTTTTTCAATGTTTATTTTAAAATTTGATTCAATAAATTTATTTTTCATTATTTTTAATGTGTCATGATTGCGATTTTTTTTATTTATTTTTAGTTATACTTCAAACAATTTCATTGTAAACTGCATTGTCTGATAATTAGTAAGACCAACAGCAGCATATCAATTAACATGCATTATTTATCCATAAAATTGACACATATACGACCTAAAAATGAATAGCTTGACATGATAAGAATACCCTCTTTGAAAACATTCGACTACCAAAACATTATTTTTAATATTCAAGTGGTATTTAATAACAAACTTATAAATACTTACTTGAATCCTTTATCATCATCAATTCCATTCACGACAACACCGTTAGTGACATTCACTTGATCATCCTTCTTCAAACCATTTGAGTCAAATGGTGAGTTTGCCTTTTCTTTATCATCGTGTGACTGTAATTGAACGAGGTAAAAATCAATAAATGGTAGTATTTAATAATTTAGAAGTATCTTACACGGCTAAAATTGAAGAATTTAATAAAAGAAAATAAACATCTCATTTTCTCTAATTTGCATAAATTGCTATTTTTCTCTTATTTGCATAATGGCAGCAAAAATTGATTGTGGATGGAAAACATGCAATTGCACACATCAATAAATTTATATTTAATCAATGCATTTAGTTAAGTTAATAGTGAAGTTTGTGTAAACTAAATTAACTGCAATCACAAATATTTATCTTGAATACACAATTACAACCCTTCGCCTAACATTCAAAACTATGAATTTGCGTGCCTTAAAAATAATGCAAAATTGCATTAAATAAATAAATGCCGTGAAATGACAATGATATGATATACCGGTCAAGTTCAGACGTGTATGGTGCAACATGAAAGTAATGGGTACGTAATATGTATGTGAACGTTGGTAATGTGGACCGACCGTCATACGGCCAGCTGCCAGACAAACCAACCGATGAAGGTGAGACGACGACGATGGCAACGAACAATAATAGCTACGCGAAATTACACTCAAGATATTGTACAATATGCAAGGTTTGCTTGAACATGCAGTCGAGTAAATTGAATCGCATGCTTTTGTCCATTTATGCCATTATGCAAGATACGCAATATCTACTGGATATTGCTTACGATGCTAAAATAAAAACTGTCTATTTGCAAGGATAAAGTGCTAAGTGGAGAAGATTTCGGGGCTTTGTTGTGTGGGCGTTGCGCACCTTTTGTTTGAACTACGACGGCGAATTGATGACCTAGTCATCATATGAGAGTGAAAATATTGGATATTTACGGAAAAAGTTATTTTCTCGAACAAAGTATTCATACGAACGAAATCGCTTAAAGTATTCAATTAATTTGCAACAGTGTCAAACCATACACAAGTAAAACTTATCCAACATTTCATCCTGTCATGCAGCGTCGCATGGCACGTTCCTCATATCGGTTTGCTCGTTCAGAACGTTCCACTTCCGCCTGAGCGGAAAATCAAATGAAAATTTATCGATTTTGCCTATAATCCAATCAAGGAAACGTAGTTTCGATACTGAAGTTTGTTAGCTAGTCGATATTCACATTAGGTAGGTACATAGAAATGGACATTGTACTACTGAGTGTAGAACGTATGTACAGTGGCTCACAGGTTATTTGATACAGTGCTTCTTTAAAAAATTAAGTTGCAATAACTCAAAACATAATAACAATATCAAAAAAGTTTGAACGCCATTTCGAAGGAAAATGTTTGTTGTTTATTAAACAAGTTTATATTTGTTACAAAGTTGCTGTTTTACATCTTAAAAAACAAAAAAACTAAAAGTAATAACAAATTTCATATCACAGCTTATTTGATACAGTTTGATTAAACATTAAAATTGTTGTGAATTATGAGGTTTCCAATTGATTTCAATACTTCGTATGATAGGCCTTAGCCAAAAGCAGAGCCTGGAGCCTATTCGACATAGAGTCAATGAGCTTTTTTTTTTATTTCAGGAGTAATTTTTTGACATTCCTCTAGCAATGCTTCTTCAGGTCTTGTTTATTAGAAATCTTGTGTTATCTAATGTTGTTATCCAACAAAGTCCACAGATTCTCAATGACGTTCATATCTGGTGACTGTACCGGCGGAGATATCATCTGAGGGATCAATCCCAAATTGGCCAGGACTGCACAATTCCCGCCTTGTGCTTTGGATCATTGTCTTCGTCGTCGTCGTAGCACTACAGCCCCTCTCGGGCCTTGGCTTCTCGCAGGTGACGCCTCCAGTTGTCTCGGTCCAATGACCGCGTCCTCCAATTTCGAAAGCCGAGCAGCTTTGCGCAGTCTTCGTCGACAGAGTCAGACCAGCGTTTTCTGGGTTTTCCCACTGGTCTTCGACCCTCAGCCCTTCCGTCGAATACCTTTTTAGGTACTCGATGCTCGTCCATTCGTTGCACGTGACCAGCCCATTGCAGCTTCCGCAGCTTCACTATTGTAGCAACCTCTGGCTCGTCAAAAACCTCGTACAACTCGTGGTTATACCTTATCCGCCATTGGCCGCACTCTTGTTTAGGTCCAATTATAGGCCTGAGGACCCGTCTTTCGAAGGCGTTCAACATATTTGCGGACGCTTGGGTAAGGGTCCAAGTTTCACATCCGTAGCACAACACAGGTCTGATGATTAATTTGTATACTTGGAGCTTCGTCTTCCTGTGTATGCAGCTGGTCTTCAGTAGGGCCAGAACGGAGTAGAAAGTTTTATTAGCGAGCTGTATTCTCTGTTTAATTTCGTCAGTTTCACTGCCTTTCGTTGTCAATTTCGAGCTTAAGTATATAAATTCGTCCACATTCTCTAAATTATATTCGTCCAAAATTATATTTTGTCTAATGGAGGTCTTCTTTCTTGTTTGCGTCATGATTTTTGTTTTCGTCTGATTGATCTTCAGGCCTACTTCTTCGGCTTCCTGATCAAGTTTCAACAGTTCTTTGGCGGATGTGAAGGAACGGGACAAGATGTTAATGTCATCCGCGTAGGCCACTAACTGGTTCGACTTACACAGAAGCGTACCCCCTGTGTCGACAGGAATCTTCCTTATCACGTATTCAAGTGCTAGGTTGAACAGCAGAGGGGCCAACTCATCGCCTTGCTTTAGTCCGACATTTGTGTCAAAGGCGTCAGTCAGACCGTTGTTGATTCTGACTTGTGATGATGTCGACGTCATCGTCATTTTGGTCAGCCGGACTAGTTTTGTTGGGATGCCGAAGTATAGCATTATTTTGTACAGTATGTTTCGGTCAATACTGTCATATGCTTGTTTAAAATCCACGAAAATCTGGTGGACGTCGATATTAAATTCCCAGCATTTTTCAAGCACTTGTTTGACTGTGAAGAGCTGATCTGTAGTTGATTGTCTTGGTACAACCGAAATTGGTTGTGAACACCCAGTTTTTCAGTGCTTTCAGTGCTTAAAACGATACGCAGCAGTGCTTAGAATGACCGACGCAATAAATAATGCAAGCCATGTGTATGTGCCCTATGGCCTATGCGGCTCAGGAGCAGATTTTACATAGATTCTTCCCCTAGTTTGCTAGTCGATATATACTCGCTAAAACCACATTTTTTCTAACTCCTTTACGAATCGTTAAAAATGATTCTTCTCGGATGGCCATTTTAGTAGGACCAATGAATCGTTTTCGATTCATTTGCGAGCTCGTTAACGACAAAAACATTCGTAAAATATGACTTTTTTATGAATTAATTACGATACATTTGGTTTGCTGGGTAGCTTTGAGGTTCTCCTTGTTTAGCTCAGTGTTTGCCTTGCGCCAGACATATGACATTCCGTCGGAGCCAAAAATGTTAAACTTGGACTCGTCCGCAAAAATAACCGTATTCCAGAAAGCGGATGGCTTTCCCACATGCTCTTTGGCAAAGGCAAATCGGCTTATTGTATTTTTTTTGGAAATGAATGGCTTCCTACGAGCTACTCGCCCGTTGAAATCATGGTCGCAAAGCACTCGTCGGACGGTTTCAGCACTACATGACTTCCGTAATTCACGATGAACCTAAGTAACCAATTTTGGAGCGGAAATCTTTGTGTTTGCTTTCACTTTCCTTACAATGTATCGTTCGTCGGATACGGTGAAAATATTGTTTGGCGCATTTCTCCGCTTATTTTCTACCTGATTTTCGTGTACGAAGCGCTCAATTATGTGCTGCACTGTAGAGACACTCAAATTCACACTTTCAGCAATTTTTCGAACACTTTGTCCTTTTTTAAAGTGGTTTAATACCGATTCGCGCTGTTCATTTGTGGTGCGATGACCCATTTTACAATTTTGGCTTATTTTGGCATTTCAGCTTAAAAGATCTTGCTAAAAATTACTTAAGCCAATGTCTAAACATAATCAAAAATTCAAGAAACAAAAACAAGACAGATTAACGGCGCAACAAATAGAAGTTTATTCGCATTGAAGTGTCTGTATCAAATAAGCTGTGAGCTGCAATTTTTCTGCGCCAGTCGTATTTCTCTTTTACCGGACGCCGAGGAATATTGCTGGAACATTTTTTGTTTGCATTGTATTTGTTGAACATGCATCTAGTCAAATACGTTTAAATTTTTTGGATAGGGCTCTTTATTTCAAAGTTACAGTGATTTGCATTTTTAAATTGTCACTGTATCAAATAAGCTGTGAGCCACTGTATATGTAGTACACTACACTAGTGTTGTTGATGTCGAATGCAATAGTGGAAACGGTTCGATTTCGACGCGTGATGTGTACATTAGTAGAGTATGAGAATCCTTAGATGAGATTATGTTGGAGAATTAATGCCGGAAGTTGAGTGGAACGGTTTCACATCAAATTATTGAAGTGAAGACGCTTGGAGTAGTAATTTAGAATTTCTTGAATTTTGTGTGGAAATTATATAGTTATCGGTTTTTGGTAGGTCTCAAAACTTTGAGGTCTTAATCATGCAGGCATATGAGATCGAACGGCACACAAACAAAACATAATCAAAAACTAATTGTTTTTAATGTATACCAATTTTTTCCAGTTTGTAAAAACTATTTTTGAAAAAACCGATTTTTCCTTTCGAAGCTAGATACAGTGGGTCACAGCTTATTTTATGCAGTAGATACTTCTCATTTTCATACGGTATATTCTTTAAACGAAAAAGTTGTATAATGAAAAATCAAAGTAGAATGGTTATCACAGCTGCATCAAATATGAAACAAACACCGAACAATCAATAAATGCGTCTGCGGCTTTTAAAATTCGAAGAAAAGCAAAAAAGTATTGATATTACATGTCACAGCTTATTTTATGCAGTGGCTAAGAGCTAGCGATTTCGCACTCTTCCATTCAGTTCTGAAAGCGTTTTTCTTGTGTCCACTTTGATAATTGATTTTTAATTACTTTGTTCTCGTTTGAAGTGTGATTTAGTTATTGAAAAGATTTTCACAAATAGAATAGAAAATGGGTCCTCGTACGACAACAGAACAAAGGGAGTTGGTCATAAACCATTTTAAAAACGGCGAATCTCAGCGGAAAATTGCTTCTATGGTAAATATAAACGTATGTACTGTTCAAAAAATTATTGAGCGTTGTTTGCACGAGAACCGGGTGCATGATAAAGGAAGAAAAGCACCAAATAAAATTTTCAACGAAGCTGACGAGCGATACATTGTGCGGAAAATTATTGCTAATCCTGGGCTCTCCGCGGTAAAATTGATCACCGAAGTGACCGAAAGCCTTGGCAAAAAATGTAGTGTGGAAACTGTTCGCCGAGTACTGCGGAATCTCGATTTTCATGGTCGAGTTTCCCGGAAAAAGCCATTTATTAGTCCTAAAAATAAGCTCAGTCGATTGAACTTTGCTAAAGAGCATCTTGATAAGAGCCAAGGTTTCTGGAACTCAGTTATCTTTGCCGATGAATCTAAATTTAATATATTTGGCTCAGATGGCATGTCTTACGTATGGAGAAAGCCAAATACAGAGTATAATAAAGAAAACCTAAAGCCAACTGCTAAGCATGGTGGAGGAAGTGTTATGGTATGGGGCTGTAGGTCGGCTTCTGGTCCAGGAAAACTGACTTTTATAGAAACAACAATGGACAAGCACATGTATCTTCAGATTCTTAAAGATAATTTGTTGCAAAGCGCTGAAGATTTGGGTATTCGGTCCAATTTTCGATTCTATCAAGCCAACGACCCAAAACATAAATCAGGCATTGTTCAGTCATGGCTGATATACAACTGTCCTCATTTAATGACGCCACCACCACAATCACCAGACATGAATGTTATTGAAAATTTATGGGCAATATTGGAGCAAAATATCAGGAAACATACAATCTCTAACAAGAATGCTCTGAAACGAGCTTTGGAATTCGAATGGAGGAAAATATCACCAGATGTTACACGTAAATTAGTTAATTCAATGTCAAATCGGCTTAAAGCTGTTGTAAGCCAGAAGGGGTATCACACAAAATATTAAAATCTACATAATTTCTATGTATTTTCATTTTATTTTATATTATCAGTAATTGCATAAAATTAGCTGTGTGATGGAATTTTGATTTTATTATAAATAATAAACATTGCCATGAAATAAAGTTTACGTCTAAAATTTACAAGTTTTTATTTCAAATAGCGTAATTTTTAAATTTATATTCTTTCCAGTTTCGTAGTTACAGAGCCTCATAACATAGAGCATGAACTGTATAAATTAAGCTGTGACCTACTGTATATTTAATTTTTGTGACAAATATCGATATTTCGAGGGTAATCTGCCCTCTTCTTCAGTGTCTATCGGTATTCGAGAAATCTACATATTCAGTATCATTCCACAAATTTTTTGTGCTGGCGAATATAATGCATGGTAAAAAAAAACCCCAGTTAGTGTGCTTACAGCCAAGTAAATTGATCAAAATACTTGCGATGAAAGTGATGGATAGCATTCCCTTTTTTGAGTTACCGACAGACCGATAGACACTGAAGAAGAGGGTAGATTACCCTCGAAACATCGATATTTGTCACAAAAATTAAATATATCTAGCTTCGAAAGGAAAAATCGGGTTTTTTTTTCAAAAAATAAGTTAATTTTGGAACTTCCAAAAAACAAACAAAAAAAAAACCCACTCATTCGATTTAATGTCTTGGCTTGATAGCAGTCTAAGGTATTTGCGGAATCAAAGAAATACACTTTACAAAATAATTATAACCACAACTGATGTCAGAGATGATATCAAGGATAAACATAATGAATTAGCTTAAGAATTCCTGACGAAATCCCGTGAAGCGTATGAGCGCTATGTTAATATCATGGGCGAAAATATAATGCATGATCCTAAAAAGTTTTTTGATTTCGTGAACACCAAACGGAAAACTTCGCGCTACCCTACTTCGATGTACAAAAAGAAATATTGTTCGTCATTCCCTCACGAAGTTTGTGACCTGTTCGCTGAGCATTTCCAGGAAGTGTTTTGTTCATGTACAAGCATGTCTAACATTCTTTTCTCTCAAACATTCAAACCAAATATCATCTGTGAAATGTATTTAACTAGAGAGGAGATTGCAAAGGCCATCAAAGATCTTACTGTCAACAAGGGTCCTGGTCCTGATTTGCTACCTCCTAGTTTCATACTCGAATGCATGGAGTCGGTTATCTTACCCGTGTATTCAATTTTCAACAAATCACTTTTCCCTCCCTCTGGAAATCATCCCATCTGACCCCGATTTTTAAATGTAGTGATAGGCGGTAAATTGATAATTACAGAGATATTGCAATACTATCAACATTGCCTAAACTATTTGAAAAAATTGTCTGTGATTAGCTCACTACTCAAATAGAACCTCTTCAAAATTAACAACAACATGCTTTTAGAAAAGGCAGTTCAACTTCTACCAACCTCGTGATTCTCGTCTCAGATGTTCTCTGTGGCATGGAAAAAGGGCATCAAATTGATACCATCTACACAGACTTCAGCAAGGCCTTTGATCGTGTTGATCATGATATTCTTCGAATCAAACTACAGAAATTTTATATCTCGGCTCTCTTATCAAACTGGTTAGACTCTTATCTTCGAAATAGGACGCAGTACGTTAAGTTTCAGGGTATCCTATCCAAAAAAAATTGAAGTTTTAGCAGGTGTACCACAAGGTAGTCACTTGGGGCCTCTTTTATTCAATACTTTCGTATCAGATCTTTCTGAAGTTTTAGCAGACATCCCTCACCTTTTTTATACAGATGATCTGAAAATGTACCACACAATTAAATCGAAATCAGACTCAGTTTTCCTTCAATCGAAACTGCTTTCACTTGAGCAGTGGTGCAAACAAAATAATCTCGACATTAATGTCAGTAAATGTCAAGTCATTAGTTTTTCCCGCAAAACCAGTAATATACATTTTGATCACCGCCTCAATAATGTTACAATCAATAATGTTGACAATGTCATCGACCTCGGGGTTACTTTGGATAAAAAGCTGCGTTTTAGTTTACACTATGACTAAGTCTTAAGCAAGGCTAATAAGCAGCTTGGATTCATCAAGGTATTCAAAAACCTATGGGTCACGAAGTCTTTATACATAGCTCTAGTTCGGCCATTGCTCGAATATGCATGCATTGTCTGGCACCCTACCTTTGATATCCATTGCGATAGGCTCGAATCGGTGCAGAAGCAGTTCTTGCTATTTACGTTGAGAGATCTGTATAATCCTTACGAATTTGATAATCTACCTTCAAACAGATACAGGCTAAATCTCTAAAATCTATCAAGTCTATCTTCGCGGAGGATAGTCATATGCTCCTGCTTTACTTTTGATGTTATTAGCGGCTTGATCAATGTTGTGTCCCTGTTCAATAAGATCACCTTCAACGAATCAGTAAGGCAGACGAGGCACACACGTTTACTCAATGAATACCGCGACACCACACAGTTTACGCCAACAATGAGCCAATCAATAGATGTTGCAAAATATTCAATAGCTTCTCAAAACACTATTCCCCAACCATTTCCCGACCTAGGTTTAAAACTGCTCTGACTAAGGTGCTCACGTCATGAATGCCCTATCCAATTCCCTACCAAAGATGGTTATATTTTTAAAATTATTTCATTATTGTGTATTGTACAAATTTATATAAATTGTTAAATATTAATAGTAAGTGTTTTTTTTTAATGCCTTGTTTGGTTGAAATAAATAAACAAATAAATAAATATTAGTGAAAATCAAATTTCAATACTCACTTTATCGTTATCATCGAACTTCAGTGCTCTAAGTCGAGGCTCGAGACCAGACAGCGGGCTTTCCTTATTTGTTGGCGAACCACCAAGTACGTATTCAACCATTTTAACACCTAATCCGCTCGCTGAGTCTCTTGGGCTGAAAGAAAAGAATAATTTATTATTTGAACTGTATTATGTCAAATAAATTATTTTTTCAATATTTAAAATATATCTTGCATTATTTTCCAATTTCCAATTCAAGTTTTACAATGCACTACTCCCTCATTTTGCTATTTAATAAACAGATATGTAATCAGGCTCAGAAACTACAATTCAGTACGTTTTCATACACAGAAAATATAGACAATTGTTATAGACCAAGTGTAGACCAGGTGTATAGACCAGAAGTAGTAAAAAGAAATCCATTATTTTTCCGAATAGATGGTTTTAGTGATCTGTATATCGCGTTGTATAGATCCGATCGGCTTATACTAGATAGATGGCGTTGGAAAGATGACATTTCTTACTAGAGAAAAAACTTCTCTGACAATTTTGTGATTGGTTGATTCAGTTTTGTTTGAGCGCGCGTCAAAGATAGACAACAGCAAAGAGTAAATACGTCATAGTCAACATGTTTTTTTTTCGATAAACACAAAAACGCAAGTCAGACGCTGAAAATCTGAAAGGTACGCCATCTTTTATGTCGGTATGTAAACATTAAATAGCTTTGAAAAAAAAACCAAGTGATTTCTATATATGAGGTATTTTTATTCAATTTGACCCTTGGCAATTTATTTAGACTAGTTTCTGAACACAAAATCAATCAAGTGGCCGCCTTTATTGGCCGAAGCAAAATGTACCCTTTTTTCTGCGTTTCCCATTACTTTTTCGATCATCTCGGACAGTATAGCGATGATTTTGGCACGAATCTTTGCCTTGAGCTCGTCAATGGTCTGAGGCTTGCTAGTGTACACTCTCCTTTTCAAATAACCCCACAAAAAGAAGTCCGGAGGGATCAAATCTAGAGATCTGACCACCCAATGTCGCCTCTTTTTGACATCAGACGTTCAGGGAATTTTCGTCGCAGAAACTGGAACCAGTAACCGTCAAGACCTTTTTCACGCATTTGGGGGCAGACATAATGAGCCAACATCCACCGATATCAATTTCCATCGACTGTTTCGTTTGCTCCGAAAAAAAATATGGTGCAATGATGGTTTTGGCGAAAACGACGGCCCAAACAATCATTTTTTGATCATGCAACGGCGTTTCATGGATCTTATGTGGATTCTCCATTTCCCACATGCGGCAATTTTGCTTATTAACGCCGTCAGAGAGTGTGAAATGGGCCTCGTCGGTCATAAAAATTTGCTTCCAAAAATCAGATTCAGTGTCAACCATTTGAGTGACTGTTTGGCCGTATTCCAAGCGACGTGGACGGTCTGTAGGGAATATTTTTTGTGCTAATTGCATTTTGTACGGAAACAAATGCAATTCATCCTTCAAAATGCGTCGCAAAATGGTTCCACTGACGCCAAAAGGCTGAGCACGGTGACGATACGGAACTTTTGAGTTCTGGGCAACGCTCTCTCTGAACGCTTCAACCAGTTCATTAGAACGTTTTAGTTATTGATTAACGATCTTTCACTGTCCTGTGTTCAACAAAATTCGACACCAAACGACGAATAGTGTTGTCAGACGGTGCCTGTTGGCCACGATATTTTCGACGATATGCTTGGTTAACACAACTGAACGACCATTTTCAATATACAGCGTCACTATTTCGGGGCGTTGATTCGGTGTGAAGCAATTCATGGTTAAAATTGTACTAAATTGACGTTTCAAGTCAATCGGTTGACAAATGTCAAAGTTATTCAATGTTTACATGCCGACATAAAAGATGGCGCGCACTGTGTATTTATGGTCCTAATACTGTAACAGTCAATTAAGTGTGATTGTGGTTTCGTCGATTCCGTTCCGTTAATTTCGATGCTAAAGATGCACGACGATCTGGCAGGCCAGCTGTCGAAAGTATCGATACAATCATAAAACCGACCGTCAAGTAAGCACTGTTCCGATTTCCTAGCAACTAAGCATTGCACGAAAAACCGTTTGAACCCATTTGAATAAGGCTGGATTCAAAAAAAAGCTCGATGTATGCGTGCCACGATGTATGCCGAATTTCCAGTTGCGAACCGCTGCTGTATTGCAACAAAATCGACCCATTTCTGAAGCGTATGGTGATTGGTAATGAAAAATGGATCACTTACGACAAAGGCCATGGTCGAATCGTGGTGACCCCGCGCAAACGGTGACCAAGCCAGGGTTAACGGCCAGGAAAATTTTACTGTGTTTGGTGGGGTTGGCTACTATGAGCTGCTCCTCTACGGCAAAACTCTTGATTCGCATCTGCACTGTCAATAACTGGACTGTCCGAAGGAAGCAGTCGCCCAAAAGCGACCAGCTATGCAAATAGAAGAGGGATTTTGTTCTATCAGGACAACGCCAGGCCAGACACATCGATAGTAACTCGCTATAAGCTTCGGGCGCATGATTGGGAGGTTCTTATACATCCACCTTATAGTCCGGATTTGGCACCAAGTGATTACCACCTGTTTCTGTCCATGGCGAACGATTTTGCTGGTGGAAAATTCGCCTCAAAAGAGGCTTGTGGAAGCCGACTGTCCTAGTTTTTGCCAATAGGGACGACGGTTTCTATGAGAGAGGTATATATTATACAATTACCTTCAAAATGCAGCAAGTTATCGAATGAACCTAAATCGAGTCATTCTAAGAATGCAAAATAAAACCTTCAACTGTATGCAAAAATAATGGATTTGTTTCTTATTACGCCTAATATATATGGAGTAGGCAGGTCGAGTGAAGAATCCAAAACAGTAGCTACAAGAAGAGCACTACGGGTTCAACTTAAAAGCTACCTGATTTCCCGTGCATCCATGGAGACCCAAGACGATCTTTGCCATCGCACAGGATGATTCCTTATCGCAGGCCTTCTTGACGCCTTTATTGCGTTTTTGTCTGAAAGCTTGATTTGCCGATGACATCGGCGTACCTATGGAGAAAGGACGGGAGACTTCCGGCAATAAGGTGAATTCATTTTAGGAAATTCATAGTCGCTTGACTATCTTTGAAAATACCAATGTAAGCTTTGAAAAATAGTCACCACATCCATCTGGAAGACGTTACTATGGCTCGGGACAGGAAGGGTTGAGCTTCCGAAATTTTCCACGCATCATAACTAGTATAGGCGCTATGGATATTTCGTCGGCATAAGCAACAACGTTGTAGCGACCATTATATAGCCAACTCAGAATAGTATTCATGAGAAGAAGAACAGAAGATCGCCGATGGTCTTTCGAAGTTGAGATAGTGGCTTACTGTTGATGATCGAAGATAGCAAGAGTCGAAAAAGACCTTCTAGAATTGTGAATGTTATTCAACAAGACATTCGGCACGACAATGAAGTGTAAACAAGGAAACTTGTGTCATTTGTGCTTCAGATTCGCAGGAGCCAATTCTGGGAAAATTTCGATAAAGAGGCTGGCAATGAATTAAAAGTAAAGAGTGTATGCGGGTTCCAAAAAAACCCCGTAGGTTTGTTTATTATAGTAGGTTTTCCTTCTCCTATGTTTTTGATCGTGACACAACACGAAGGCAAGGTTCATCCCAAAACCCATACTTGGTTGAGATAACTGGCGGACTTGGCATGCGGGGCATATCAGGGCATATCAGGGCCCGACGAAAATGTTTCACTGAAAGCAGCTCGACCACAAATTCAATAATGATTTCGTAATACAAAGAGTTTGTAGTTCCGCGAATGTTGGAAGAAAATGCGAAACCACTAGGACAATTCAATTGTCGAGGCTTGAATTAGTCCAGATGCCATCAGAGCCCAGGTTGCACCCTCTAGCTATCAGTACTCAGCTTAAGACCTTATGGAAGCGATTATTCATTGATAGAGAGTGGTTATGTTACCACAAAAGGATCACCATGAAGACCTCTTCGCTTTACGAACGGCATACTTAAAGGCCATTTATTTTGATTTGTATAATGACTAGTCATTAGCTATTTTTTCAGAGGGAGTGCGGAAAACTAACTCTACGGAATGGTGATATCTACATTCCGCCATGGAACTTTGGACTGCATTGATTTTAAATGGGTTACACATTGTAATAGCTAGAGACCTGAGATCGTTAGAGAAGGTGTTAATCACCTGCTCCAGATCTTGATGAGAAAGTTCCAGTGAAGATTGGACCTGTAATAGGAGCTTCGTCGAGTCCATTCTATTCCTATTAATAAAGGCTACATGCGCGACCACCACCCGCTGCAAAGGATATGTATTTGTGACCAGAAAACGACCACTCTTGGATGACCCTTCATCCATCCAGGAGATTCGTATATCACCTAATTACTGAGATAACATCAAAAACCTCCTTTCGATTAAAGGCGAAGAAGATTGGTTAATTCTCAGCATTAATGTGCTTCACTACGACCATTTGTGTTGGAGCTATCCAACACTTCATGATGAGCATTAGAGTCAACTCCAAGAATAAGAGGAACACAAATCCTTGGCGATGTCGCAGACAAGATTTATGCCGTGATCTTCTGCCATGTAGCTGGAAACCAATCAACATGTCTTCCGATCGATTAGCAATAACCATGTTATCCTTGTCAAAAATATTTTAAAGAACAAGGATATTAAAGATATGATCAGCATTAGAATAAAGGCTCGTGGTTTTCCTTGACTAATGGGTGTTATCCTTCTGCATCATTTAGTGCGCGATCCGCAAATCCTCTTGTTTACAAACCAGGTTTCTTCTCTTCGGATACAATAGCTGTCTCACACTCTTTCTCTGTTTTCAGAGTGAAATGGTCTCATTGCAACTCGGAGGTTGTTCCAACACTGACCACATAAGCAAACTTGATTCCGCATTGGACTGTGCCTCGGATACAATTCCCGAAGGAATGATGGACCTCTTGCTGGAATGATGTCATGTAAAGGTTTCCTGCGTCGAGTTCTGAAAAGCGGTCTCAAACTAAGTCTATCGAAAGTTCCTTCCCCTCTCCTATAGACACGTAGAGTCGATTCCTCCAATTCGTACTTGAGGATATCCTTTCGGGCCACTAGGAGCGATAATGTCTCCCCATTTCGTCGGCGACTTTCAACAGGCTCGAAAAGTTGGGCAACCCTAAAATCTTCTATGGGAAGATCAGGTTTAGAGGATCAGAATGATTATAGGAGATCTTTACAATGCGTCCAGGTCGATTAAGGGTTTTGTCTTTCGTCATCAATTTTAATGTGGCGCCAAGCAAAAGCTCCAACATATCAAATATAGCTAGCTCATGGAATTCAGCCAAACATCGGTTATCAGACGGTACCAAGCTAACCCTTTTCCACCAACCCGCGTCATACTCCGTAGGTACAGGGCACGAACTGGCTTTCTGCACATTAGAGCAGATACTTAAACATACTCTGACTTGTCTGGAGCCCAGTTTTTCGAAGAGATTAATCCATCTCTTTGGTTGAATGACCGATCTAGCCCGGAAGCGGTCGCCATGAGTTTTATAGGACGATAGGAGCAAAATAGAAGGGACCATTTATCTTGAGAAATTGTCAACCTGATTCAGTTGCCGTAGCTTGGCCAGCAGATTACTTTCTAGGTGTTTGCCAACCGTTCGCGAAGCCGGTTTATTCCCGATAAACCCAGAACCCATGACTTTGGTTACTCCTGGCGTCAAAGTTGACCTAATGGGGAATCAGGAATCCGCTTCAAAAAGGACTTACTCTGGCTTCCGCCAACTTTTAACAGGACGGAGACGAATTTATTTAATTTGTTTACAGGTAAACATAAAATTAAAAACGGTTTTTATATTATGGTGACAATTATGCTATAGCATAACATTGGCCGAATGAAAGCTGAAAGAAGAGTTGGGACTGCAGAAGATAGCGGAGCACGTTTCGTTTAACGAACTGCGGATTATAGTCTAGGGGATGTACAGCACATGGTAGACTGTTCCACAATCGTATTGATCTAGATAGCAAAGAATCCTGAAATTTCACGATACGATTGGCACTAACCGAGAGTGTCTAAGATTGAGAACATTGAAAAGCTCGTTTGTTGTCCGTAGGAAGTGCCTTATAAGGGACCAGACTCAATATTTCGTTAGAACAATGTTCATAATAATGGCGATAAAGAAGAGAAAGGAAGACCGCATTACGTGGATGCTCAAGGGATTTAATACGTGAAGTACTGGTTTCATTGTAAACAATCTTGACAGCTTTGGGTTGGACTTTGTAGTACGACCAGCCTCAACTATTAATGGAAGTCACACTTAAGTCCAGATTTTATCAGAGTCTTGTAGATGCGGGCTATATCTATCGGAGTAAAATATTTCTTACCTCTCTGAACGAAAACCAGGTACTTTGTGGCATTTTCCGCAGTTTGGAAAATGTGGCCGGCCCCGCTAAATTTGCTGGAGATATTAAAACCTAATAGGCTTAGCGAGGGTGAGTCAGAAACACATACACCATTAACGGAAATAGTGTGGCTAGCAGGACGAGGTAAAAATATGACCAAATTTCACTGCCAGAGTTGGGTGCTGATCTTACATTGAACTTGATTGGACATTCAATATGGATGATAAATACAATGACAAGTTCAAGCTACATGAAAATATTGAAGAGATTTATTCCTCCTTTCTAAACGGTAGATATTTCATTTAACAATGAGACTTTTAAGAATGTAGTAATTTTATTTTAAAAACGCGATTATAAACTCACCTTAAAATGCTTGCACTGGCTGTTTGATTTGTGTCTGGTGCCTGGGGAAATGTTCGTGGTCGTGGTGGTGGCATTATTGTTTCGCCACTTTGTGTTGACCATGTCGAGTCTTTCCATACTTGATTATCTGAAACGCCGTGCAATTGTAAAGGACCTAACGGGCCCGATGTCGATCCTTTCACGTCACTTTTCTCCCAAAGTTTCTTGGCCGTCGAAGCGGTAATCTGTAAAAAAGGAAAGTAGAAGAAGGAATGAATGAATTTGAATATATATATTTTTAGTTAACATATTTTTTCAGGCACACAACATTCATGTATTTAAAATTATGTATTAAACTGAATTATTGGTTAAAGACAGTATAAATTAATTTGCGTATGTATGACGAGCTTTTCATAAAATATAAATGCAATACTTATTTTTCAGATAAACTGTGAGCAAAGTTTTGGTTTAAACAGATGTATATTCCTTATTTTTTATTTTGTTTATTTTCAAAAAAGTTCGTCTAATACAAACTAGTAGCATTTAGATTAAAGATTAAAAACTTACAAACAAATCAGTTAAAGTGGAATATTTTTAGCTAAACTCTTTTTCAAAGACGGTAAGCATATATTAAAGTCAAATTGATGGTAATCACTGTTAAAATTTCTTTTAATGGATGAAACGGGCTCATTAAAGGCGTAATTGGTCCGATAGGCAGGGACAGATAAAATATTGATGTGTCTCACTCTGTGACCCTTGGTATTGAGGCCAAATAAACCTAAAAGGTGTTCAGATGAAATATTATCCATGAGGAGCTTAGTAGCAAAGATCGTTTTGAAATTATCACGTATGTTATTAAGTGTATTCATGGCCAGTAAGTTAAGTCGATCAATGTAAGGAGGCAAGCGAAGAGGATCTGTCTGACCAAGCAAATTCACGTAAACAAAACCCAAGAAATTTTTTCTGAATGGACTCGATACGGTCCACATACACCTGCTGATAAGGCGCCCAAACTATACACGCATATTCAAGTATCGGTCTTACTAACGCACAAAAAAGAATCTTAGTAAGGTGTATGTCATGAAATTCTTTGGATCGCCTCCTCACAAATCCCAAGGTAGATCAAGGTTTTAATAGGATGGCGTTAATATGATCGTCAAAGGTAAATGAATTATTTAAAAGTACTCCTAAATCGAGCACTTTGTCAGAATAGCTTAAGGGAATACTATTCAAAGAGTATTCAAAGCTCAATTTTACGCGTGTTCAAAACAACGGTACACTTGTCAATATTAATGACTATTTTGTTCTGGTCACACCAAGTCGTGAGGTTATTTAGGTCAGCTTGAAGTTCCAAGCATCATCTGAAAATTGACGAATGTTTCTCGACAAATGGGAGGTCATTTATATATAAAAGAAAAAGTAGAGGTCCTAAGTGACTACCTTGAGGAACACCAGATAAGACATCAATTTCTGATGAAAGGGCGCCACGGAACGATACGCATTGGGTACGACATTCCAAATAAGATGCTATCCAGGAAATAAATAGCTGAGGAAAGTTAAACGAGGACAATTTACACAATAAAATGGAATGATCCAGCTTATCAGAAGCCTTCGTGATGTCAATGTAAATACAGTCTACCTGAAATCCTGCCTCGATTGATGGGATAACAATATTGGAAAACTCAATCAGGTTGGTAGTTGTAGATTTGTCTTCCATGAAACCATTTTATAAAGCAATCCCACGAGAGAGCTTCCCAAGAGAGCTTCATTACAATTTTTTTAATCATTGTGGATACGAGTGTGGAGTGATTCATTCCACGACTCACTTTACCCTCTGATTTAAATCAGGTACCTAATCAGAGTTAGGTGAACTCAAATCTTGGTGCGCGGACCCTCGTCCGAACCTGGATTCGAACCAGGGACCCCACACGCAAGAAGCCAGTGCTCTACCCACTAGGCTACTCAAGCTTCCATGAAACCATGTTGGAAGGGAGATAATATGGATTCGCTATGAAACGCAATAACATTACTGATTATCGCTTCGAATAGTGTAGCAACACATGGAAGTTTTGCGATGGGACGATAGTTGCCTACAACATTTCTATCGCCTTTTTTTATGAATAGGTGTGACGATTACATATTTCCAATCACTAGGAAAAATACCGAGCGACAGAGAAAGATTAAATAGGTAGACACGAATAGGAGACAGGGAGGAGATACAATATTTTAAAATAGCATTAGGAATGCCGTCAGGGCCTGGTGTCAAATTATTGTCCAGCTTCCTAGAAAACACTAAAATGGTATTTTCGTCTATAAACAAGTCTTTCATTCCCAAAGAAGAAGTTGGGATCATTGTCAAGTTGTCATAATTACTACTATTAGTAGAAGGTTCCGTATTATATGCGGTACGGAAACGATTAGCGAAAATATTGCTGATAGTTAATGGATCGGAAATGGCCATGTCGTCTGAATTAAACGTGGTGGGATACCCACTCTTGGAATTAATAAAATTCCAAAACCTTCTAGGCTGCTGTTGAAAAGTAGAATTAAGATTTTTAAGGTGAATTTGGTAGGAATTTTCAACCTCGGACTGATAAATATTTCTCAACTCTACAAAAACCAAAATGTCAGAAACAGAACGAGACGAGCAATATCTTTTAGCTTTAGATTTTAAAATTTTTATATGGCGTATTGCCTTCGATTTGAATGGAACCTTATTGCAATTATTAGGGAAAGAGATGGTACAAGCTGAGCAAAGCATCCGAAATGAATCAAATGAAAATTGTATACTGCCTTTCTAATATCTTTTTCTGACATCACAGGGGACCAATCAAACCTCGCAATGAGACCATTTAGTACGTCCAAGTCGACTTTCTAAAAGTTAAATTGACACGGTGAGCTAAGTTAAGGAGTACTTAGTGATGTATTGATTTCGTAGATGATAAGAATTGGTTCATGATGTGTTGAATCGCCAAGAAATGATGGACAGTGCTTGACCTCGGATGAGTAGGCGTTTGAAGTAAAAACTAGATCCAATAATCTTCCGTGACTGTTCAAAATGCTGTTTACTTGGTTTAGGCCGCACGCAAGCAATGCGTTTATAAATTCATTAGCAGATATTTATATTTGAAGGCTCTATTGATATCTTTTTATGAATTTAGATATTAGGTCAATAGAAGCTAAAGAAGAAATAATAAAAGAAAATCAATTAAATTGAATAAAAGTCAGAACAATAAGAGCCTAATGGGGATCATGCTAATAATAATGTATTAATGAAACAACTTTCTTAGGACACAAACATACATTCGAATCATTGTCACAGTTAAAAAGCCTAACCTCTATCTACTTTAATTTTTCCGTAAAACTTCAACTAGCCAATAAGTAAAGCTGAATCACATGTTTATATTATTGATTTTCTTTCTATACAACGAAAACTACACTACAACTACGCTTGGCATGTTGGTCGCAAACAAGAAAATAGTCTAGAAATCGGTTTTTTGCGTGATTGCCAGTCTTTGTAATTTTCGATGGTATGCAAACTAATAATTAAAGAAAGGAAATTGGACTCACGAATTGATAATCTAGCAGACATTAAGGGCATAATGAACGGATATATTATTCAAATACATCTACGCACACTGTATGATATTGAGGAATTTCGAAAGGGTGATTTAAAACAGAAATATCTTTGCCTTCGCAAATGAAGATAAATTTGAATAATGCAATGAGAAAGGAAGTATAATTTTCAGGATTTATGAGAAACTGGAATTTTTCCATCATTGAATCATTCATTTTGAGAAAGATCGATATGACACGAATGGCATGAGATATTACTATCTAATTCTGCATTTATAGTTGAGTTTTTGTTTAAATCTTTAGCGTGCAGCCCACGATGAAAATATAAAGCTAAAAATATGTTTTATTTTCAATTCTTACGTTGAGTAATATTTAATATTAGTCACTGCAATCAACAACAAAAATAATCTCTCCGAACAAGTGTATCTGTTTAAATCCCATCAACTCCGAAAACATCTTTGCCACGATTCTTCCGCATTATTACAGAATCAGCTCAATTCCAATCTACTGGCAGCAATAAAAAACACATTACGCATATTAGCTTCCTCATCTCGCACCAGGCAGTCCCGCCGCGTCTAGTCACTTGATTTTCTCAGCCATTTCGAGTCAGGCAGTCCATATCGAGTGCAACTACTAGCCATCACATAGTAAGTAGCAGCGCACGTTCGTTTGTTGGTCGATTTGTAGGAAGACTCCATATCCGTGGTCTAGGTACTATATCAACGTCAATTTTTCAATATTTAAACTTACAGTTCCGGTCGAGACTATTCCGAGCTATTTTTTTAATTTACTCAATTCTTTCCGCGGACGACCCTCGACATTGGAATACCTACGACGATTCTGGTCGCAGGGTTCAGTATCGGGGCTTGAGCTGAATGGATGGATGTTTCGATATGCTCGACAGATTTCTCCAACATATCCTCCATACATGGCTATGTTATGTGTAATGTTGCCAACATTTCTCGTTTTATGCATGCCAAGCTCGGTCGGCCAAGCTAATCAACGAAATGCAGAAATGAACAATTTTAATGATAATATTGTTGATTTCGCATCGCTGCTGCGTTGAGTCGATGAACCGTGTCTGAATGCGTATGCGTTATTATTGATATTAGCCGGCCTGTAAAAATCTAGTCGAGCGTGTAATAGTGATTCAATGAAATGGCATGTAATGTAGGTACTAATGTAGTTTACAGAGTTTATGTGCATTTGATGTAAGCACTTTGTGTAGGGAATCAGGAAATGGTGCAATTTAATAATGACAAATAGCTGTCGTTTGTTTTTTCGTAGTGAATGTATTTATTAAGGGGGTTGGATTTTTTACAAAACAAACTTTTCCTCTTCGTTTTTATTGTTTTGAATAAACAAAATTCGTCATAGTCTTTGAGAAAACATATACGAAAACGCAGGCAAAATTATCGAAATGTAAAATTTAATTTCAATATGGAGCATGCTACTCTACATAGCTGTTTCATTCCTCAGCCTTCAATATACTTTTCAGTTCGAATTACCGCTAGAATTTGTGGTGGTGCTATTTTGGGCTTACCGCTTCATGGCTTCTGAGCAGTATATATCAACGTTTTTAATTAGATGAAAGTGAAAGTTTTTGAACAAATGACAGTCAAAGTTTTTAATTTGATGAAAAGATTAAATTGATCTTGAATGAAATTCCTTCTGATTTTCAGAATACGAACCAAAAAGATTCTGGAACTTTGTTAACATTAATTTCAGTAACGAAATCAAGAAGTTCTAATTGCCTTTGGGAACTTTTTTTCCATCCAATTTGTTTGCCTCCGTATCCATTATATGAGCTATTTATAATACTTGGAACAATTTTCAGATTGGCTTAAACTGAATATAATAGATACTGAAATGGAGACAATGATACACTGGGTTAAAAAAACCGGAACTCTTTCCATTTCAGAAATTTGTTAAATTTTCGCATATAGTACAAGTTCTGCCTACATTTGAACAATAAAACTAGAATTGAAACTCCATCAGCAAAAATTATCAAATTTGAAACTGTTTCAATTTCTAAAATGCAGCTCTAACTTACAACAGTGTAAATCAAGTTTTTCCTTATTATAAATTTGTATCACTACAACTGTTGTCGGATCTGCTGATTGTAAGAGACTTCATTCACAATGAATGTATACGAGTAAAGAATGGTTTAAAATTCCACGTCTCACTTTACCCCTGATTTGACTCAAAGCCCGGTATGTGATCATGGCTGGATTCGAACCAGGGACCACACACGCCAGCAGTCGGGAAAATATGAACAAAATCAGCTTGAAATTAATTTCCAGTGCGATATAGAAAAACTAATTTATACTATGCTTGCTAAATATGCTTCATTTTACAATAATAAGCTTAACAATTTAACAAATTTTTACAGATATAAACATTAACATCATTATAATAAGCCGTAATTATCTAATGAAAAAGGTTGAATGTTGTAGCTTCAGCAAATATAAAAAACCAAGTACCATCGGTCGTCGGATCATACCGAAGATCAAAACGTAATCAAAGAAAATGCAAAGGTCGACGGTTAAACGCGAAATAAAAAAATTCCAAGGACTTATGGAAAGCATGCGTCTATCAGTTTATACCGGTTTTTTAGAAAGTGGGAGTGAAGTAGAAGTACAAATCAATCCCCTCTCTGTACTAACTTCTTCCTTTCTTTCGCTTTCTCAAATTAACTACCTTCGCAATACCAACAACAAAATAACTAAATCCTTGAAGAAAGAACTAAATCCTTGATTTAGTTCTTTCTAGTATTCCTTTAGATTCCCTTTCTCTCTCTCCGGCTCCTTTCCAATATGGACTACCAAATCCTCATCATCCTCCTCTCCTGGTTGATGTTGACCTTAACTTTCATGAAAGGAATAAATGTCCATCTATTCAGCGTTATAACTTCTTCAAAGCTGATTTCAAGAAAATGTCCGCTGAAATCAGTCTTATCACCTGGTATTCTTTTTTTCAACGGAACCTTAAGATGTTCCTCGGTTCACATTGAAAGTTTCGGATGATCTAAAAGCTAAGGAAAATACTCGTGAAAGGCTGAAGAAGACGAGTTCACCCGCTGATTGTTGGTTTTTTGGTGCTAAAAGAGTTCTCAAGCAGGCTATGCGTGACTACTTCTCGAGCATCGAGGCTTCAATTTGTTCTAATCAACCAAAATCCTTTTGGTCCTATATCTGTTCCCTTAACTCCCATTGCTCAGTTCCTAATTTTATGTATCTGTTCTAATCCTCAGGCTATTTGCGATTTATTTGCTGCCTTTTTTCCTCTTCCTTTAAGTAAAACACACTAAATACCTCTATAGCTTCTGTTTTCCCTCGTTCTTCTCTTCCCTTATCCATGTTTAGTACCAATCCCTTGGAAGTTGAACCTCTTATTCACACCTTAGATTCCAATGTGAGTTCGGGTCCTGACGGCATGCCGAATATGCTTGTCAAATCCCTCTCGTCCTCTCTCTGTGTTCAGATAGCTATCCTTTTCAACATTAGCTTTACATCTCCCTTCTTTATGGAAATCCGCCAATATTTTCCCGATTTTCAAATCTGGTGCCCCAACTGTAATCTTGTTTATAATAGAGTTTTTCCGTCTATATAATCTTTACTTGCTCCTGAGCAGCATCGTTTCGTAAAGGGCCGCTCTGCTAGGACCAATCTTATGGTATTCATTAATTTTATCGCTTCTGTCCTCGATTATCAACGTCAAGTTGATATAATCTAATCCTTTTCCTCTCCTATATTTCCCACATCCGGAGTTTTTCAAGCTTCTATTCTAGGTCCTTAACTTTTTTATTTTGTTTGTCAATTACCTTCCTTATGTTATTAACTCATCTTGTCTTTTATATGCGGATGACTTAAAATTATATAGGGCAATCAAATCTGCAGACGATTATCACCAATTGCAAGCTGGTTTGATTGCCCTCAATCAATGGTGCCCAAATAACCTCTTACCACTAAATTTTGAAGTGGCACCAGATGTCATTCTCATATGAAAATGCTCTTCATGTGTTCCTTATTTCTTGTCTGGTGTTTCGTTATCCGTTGTCCAGCATTTTAAAGACCTTGGCGTAGTGTTGAATTTCAAATTGAAATTTGATGTTCATGTGATGAATATTACGGCCAGGGTTTCTACGATTGCTGGCTTTGTCTTGCGTTCTTCGTATATATTTATCGGCATTGCCACCTATATTCATTTATTTGTCTCCTTAGTACACAGTATTCTGGAGTACGCGTGCCAAATCTGGTCTCCTCGCTTTCAGTACTTATCTGACGCCATTGCAGCTGTTCAGCGTAGGTTCACTCGTTCGTAGTTTTTAAATTCAGCATCCCCAATTGTCCTTACTCCTCTCGTCTTTCCATTCGTAGTATGTTCTCGTTGGAATCGCGTAAATTGTTACTTGATGAGTGTTTTCTTTTCAAACTTTGCCAAGACTTTTTTTTTTGGTCAGATCTTGGCTCCTAGATAGCCAGACGTGAATCTAGTCATCCTAGTCGATCTTCAAAGATTTTCTGTTTCGTTTGCGCGTTCGGAAGTCTATTTTCATTCGCCTTTGTTGCGTCTTCCTGGAAAACACAATGCTCTTAAGATTGGTCCTCCCCCTTGGTTAGTTTATGAACTGTGTTCCCTATTTCCAAGCAATTCATTACTATATATTTTGTGCAATCGACATAGTGAGTGTTAAGGTTGACATTTCGTAAATGACTTTGATTCTCTTGGTTGTTAAGATCTCCTAAAATTGTTTCTACCAAGCTCAACATTGGGTACCATCCAGTTACACAATCCTAAGCTCTAAGCTTATTGGTCAACACATCCTCTCTAGTGAAAACATGATCTCCCCGATGTGCGCACCAGAGTCTATGCTTCTAGGTAGATCACGTGCAACTAATGCTTGTAGTGTCTCCGGAATCGCCCTTCTATACATACGGGGCCAACGATTCTCCGTCAGACTTTCTTCTCGAACGCAACTAAGAGGTCAGCGCACCTATTGCTGAGCATCTAAGTTTCGAATCTATACAACACTAGCTTTGATATACTAACTTCCTCCATATTTTTACAAGCGGTTACCATAAACCCATTGTAGTTGAAGGATTACACTACTGCAAATACATGCCCCACTATCCTGATGGTTTGACCAGCTCTAGGTGATCTTTCTGCAGATGATGTCCCTAAATTTCGTCTTTCCTTTATTTAAATGCATTCCCAGTTTTTGTGCTACCCACTCGATCTGCATGAAGGAATCTCGTACAGCTACTTCAGATATCCCAATGACATCAACATCATCTGCATAAGACAGTATCTGGCTGGATTTGGTGACGATAGTCCCTCTCGTTCGTTTGCCAGAATCTCGGTTTACTTTCTCCAATACCAGGTTCAAGAGGGAGCAGGCAAGGCCATCCCCTTCTCAGAGCCCACTGAAGATGTTGAATGGTTTCGATGGCAATCCGCCTATTTTCACTTGGCTTGTCACATTGGTCTTGGTCAACCTACACAATCGGACCAGTTGTTTAGGATGCCGTATTTTCCTATGGCTTTATACAGTTAAACTCTGACAACGCTATCAGAGGCGGCCTTAAATTCTAGAAATATATGGTACAGTGGAATATTGAATTGAAGACATCTTTCCTTCGCCTGCCTAAGAGTGAATATCTGATCAGTGATTGATTTGAAGACGGCTCCAGCGTATGAGGCTTTCGACTCTTGCGGAATACAGGAGAGTATTTTACAGGAAGCCCTCAACAAGATTATAATCCTAAAAATGCTGCCCATTGTTACCTCTCTTTTCTTATGCATGGGGCATATTACACCCTTCCAACCTACATCTGGCATCTCTTCAGACTCCGACACATTCACTATAGTTTCATGAACTGTTTGGTCTAACATGTGCCCTCCATATTCAATCAACTCAACTGGTATGCCGTCGGCACCAAGGGTTTTGTTAATTTTAGCAAGCCTGTGGATCTTTATACTTTTTCTATGCTTTATGGCGGCGCCTCTAAGTCTTCTTTGAGCTGACCGTTCAGCGATTCACTAAAATGCACTTTTCACCACCTTTCGGATCAGTGGACAGATTACTATCTTCGTCCTTACAATGCATACAGCGTGGTATGTACTGCGTCCTCTTTCGGACTATTTGGCAGAACTTTCGTGCCTGGTGTGGACTTCACGTTCAACTCAGACTTAACCAAATCATGAGGAGAGTGGATCGGTGGATGACCGAGTATGGCCTTCAGAGATACTGGCGAAGTGGATGATACAAGTACAAGTCAAACTCATACTCTAACAGAAACAATTTGATTTTTTTGTTTCAGATGAATCCAGCTCACGATTCGTTGGCAACGCATTTTTCGAGCCTTTTCATAAAATAGCTGCCAGAGAGCGTATTATCAATATTTTTGTCTAAAAATTTTTTTACATATAGTTCAAGAGTTACTTTAGTTGTTAACAATAATTTATAATAACTTAATACACTATTTTTTATTTTTAAAACATCTAAAAATGGCGTTTTTTTATTCTCTGAAACCCATGTAAGCCCTTAACATCAATTTTGAACGCCATTAAAAAAAACAAGACGTCAAAACGGAAACAAATGTCATCTGTGAATGAATACGGCCAAAAATATGTGCAAAATGGTAATTTGATCACTATTTAGAACATAACGTTTTAATTAAATTAAGTCCACTTTTGCATGAAGCCTGATGATTTGCCCGGAAAAATTATACAATCCTTAAAATTACAGTTTAATTTTCCGCAGTTTTCTTTAAAGCACTATAGTACTCATATTTACTGCAGCGTTTTAAATCCACTTTACATCATTATTTCTTTCATTTATTAAGCATAGCAGAGACTCAACAATTTTTCCGGCAAGGTTCTAAAAAAATGGTACAAAACATACATACAGTTGTATGTTTCATAAAAACATCAACTCTTTTCTGCCGAAGGGAAGTAATTTTTTCAGTTATTATTTCTGCTCTTTCAGACATGTTTAATTCCTTGGCTACTATTCTACCATATTAACAGTTGACGTTGTAGGCTGTGAATGTACTTTTCGTTAGCAATTAACATTTGAAGATTTTTTCGTGTTATTTTTCAGCATTATACCAAGACTATAGAAATTACGGTCTAGATTTGGTTGATATTTTTTCGCTAGACACTCGAGATTAATTACGGCTTCTAAAGAAGTACTTGTAGCGTTGTAACTAGCTATGTATAATAAATGTTTTGGCATGCAGAGTTTAAATTTTGGGGGTTGAGATGGGATTTGTTTTGCGATTTTTTTATGATGAATACACAAGCAAGTTCATTTTAAAGAAGTTGATCCATGGTAATTTGTCGTTTTTCTGTTCATAACTGAAAAATTTCATTTGAAAATGCCTGAATTCAACTTGCTAGCCGACATAAAGGTCAGTAACTTCTAAGTCAACTAACGACCTAACGATATTATCGATCCGAGCAAACAACCATCATTCAGGTAGGTATGTACTGTATTATGTGTGACGAAAAATACTAAGTTTCACATTTCATTCTTCGACCTTTCCGCCAGGTAAATAATAGCCAACGAACTATTCACACTTTTCTACATTTTTATTGGGGATTATTAGCGTAATTAGAACACGTCAAACTAGCGTTTGCCACTCGTATTGAGTCATACGAACGTGTCTATGACCTCAGCTGCGTGGATACAACTATTCTCACACCTTCATAAATGAGTGATTCCAATAATGAAAATGAAAAACTACTCTAGAAACGATACTATTTGCGAAAATTAACATAGCAGAAAGATATTAGATAAAATGTGAGAATTGATTTGGTTGATTGATAGATCACGACATTGAAAATTTTGATATTCTAGAGCTGAACTATTCGATCTGGTGATATTTGATTTAATTAATTTGACTGAAAGTACTTTTTGTCTCGGAGAGGTTTCGTTTTAATCATCAAAAATATATAGATGCGATTTCAATAAATTGAAAAGCTCACGTATCTTTCACCACATCTCTAAGTAATTCAATCGTCACTTTAGATACTGTGAAATGACCATCGCGTAATCAATACTCTTCTAAATTATCTGCATATGTGCCGACAAGACTCAACTGTTGTACTTAACGATCGATAAATCAAACTGTAAATTTCCATGTGACTGTTGCTATTATCGTTAGCGCTTGTCGTATTGCATACAACGATACAGATAATTCGCTGAATGAAATGGTCTCGTACAGTGCATAGACTTGCAATAAGCGTGTCTTTATTAAATAATGACATTGCTAATTAGATAATCACAGAGTAGTATCTGCTTGTTGGTTGGCAGTAGTAAGCTTTGATGTATATTTATTTGCCAAAGTAAATAAAACTGAATAATGAGATACGTTGACGTATTTATTTGCAAAGTTTGTGCTTTCATCGTTTTTCGGGGTGGATTATTTACACCGGATCTTTTTTTTATAAATATTTATGACAAGTTGCTGTCACCTAGAAAGAGATGATATTCGTACTTAGTATTATTCTGTATCTATTTTGCTATATAGCACGTGGTCTAGTGGATACAGAACTGTGCCCCATTTCTATGATTTGAGTAGAGAAAAATCTCTAACCACGCGGAACTCTACTGATTGAGTTTGGCAGTTTCTGTACAGTGCAGTTGAGAATTATTTAATGAAATGTATATGAAAGAATGGAACGATAATCTTTGGAACACAAATTGAGGAATGTAGACTTCAATATCACATTGGTCTGAAGCACTGCTTTTGAGTTTGTTTGCAAAGAAGAGGTTTATAGTGCTGTTTGCTAAGGCATTAATCCGAATAACGTCGAACCCCGACGGAGTCCGTGGCTTTGTTTATCAGTCAATAACATATATTTTATCGTTGAATTTTTGTTGGTCAGCGAAGTTTAAGTGCAGTAAGTCTGCCACTACAATAATAAGGTTGACTGCATATTTTTAATGGCTAAACATTTGTAAGTTAAATGTGACAAATATATTTATGTAATTATACGGCATTACTAATTGCCGTAGAAATATACTACCGGCTCAGAGACGCGTGTTGAGAGATTTGACAAATCCCTCTTACATTCTGGAAGTGAAGTTTCTAGAGATTTTTTGTTTCGACAAAGAAGTCACGTGAACTTTTGGAGGAATATGCTATCTTTGATTTCTTTATCATGTTTCAATATGAAATTATGAAACTACTATTTTCTCACACGCGTTCCACAGAACTCTAACACGAAATTTTTAACTGAACTACCAAAACGGCCGTGACTATATTGTCAACTGATAGAGAAGTCAAACTCTATTCATGGCAATATAAAAATACTTGCTCTATTCTAATCCGTGTGGTGAATAGATTTAGTTGAGACATGGTAATAGAGTCTCAAACTGATAGGCACTAATGGCACTACACAAAATGATATAAGAGAGAATTTCAGTAGATATCGTCTCTATTTGTAAGTTACAGAAACGACCCAATGGATTCCAGTGTGTGGCGTTCCTGGTTCAAATCTAGATACGAACTGGGGACCCCTCAACGAACCTTTAATTAATCTAGCTTTGAATAAGTGCTTGAGAAACAAAATAAACATGAGTGCCTGAGGGGCAAATTGAGACGTGAAACTAATCATTTGCCGCTAGCCATTTGCGTCTAAAAAAATTTTAAGAAAATGGTGTGGCAGTCACAGACCTAAATATTCGAAAACACAAATGTTTTGCTACTTTTCTTTCAAAACTTTTCGCTGGAAAGACATTTCTTGGCGTCAATTTTAAATGTAAAGTCATTTAAAACTACTCGAGTTTTTTTCACATTTTTATAACACACTGCAGATTTAAACAGTTTATTAGATTATTTTCTAATTTTGGAAGCATAAGCTTCATTCTGAATTTTAGATCAACCATAATTCTTACCTATTTCACAGCCCCAGAAACACTAGGTCATTCAAACGGGATGCTGATAATAGTTTGGGTTCTCTCTCCCGGATTGACCTGCAGAAAGCGGTAAATGCATTTACGGGCAAACTCAGGGAAACTTTGGAATGCTCCTGTTGCACTCGGCCGTACTAAGCGCAACCCTAAACCACCATGGTGGAACATGCATCGGGGTCAAGGCATAAGGCAAGTACAGAAACTCTTCAAATAAGCCAAAGCTACTGATTGCAGTGAATGCTGGGACGAATACAGGGATGTTCTGTGGATCTTTAAATCCAAAATACGGAAGGGAAAGTTGAGTGCCTGAAAAAAAAGTTGTGCGGCCAAATTGAGACCACGATCGAAGAGGCGAGACTTAGAAATTACTTTCTATGCACTCTGTCACGCCTAGCTTTTTTTGCAAGCCAAATGGGAAGTGGAATAGTAACAGTAGCTCTTCGTTGATAGTCCTCTCCGTGTGTTTGGATGACTTCAAGAACAATCGAGTAGGTTAAGCGAGTAGCTTTCATAACATTAAGCAAATATGCAAAGTTGTGACTAGGAACAAACTAGCCAGACCATCGATACCTTCAAGTCCCCAGATCTAGATGGAATTTTACCTGCCTTGCTCCAGATGAATGGAATGCGTACCAATTTACAAAGCTTGACTTAGCACTAGGTCATGGACTTGCAGCCTGGAGGATCAGTCAGTACGTATTTATACTTCAGACACTTAAAAGCATTCATGCGTATCCGAAAGACTAAAGGCAAATGAGCCTGACTTTCTTGCTCTTCAAAAACTTCAAAAGACATAAATCACATCAGAGAGAGAGAGAGAGAGAGAGAGAGAGAGAGAGAGAGAGTAGAATCTCAAACTGTATCGAGACCCCAAAACATATACAAAAATGGAAAATCTGCTGAGTAGGCTTTCTGTAGGATAGTTCTTGAAATAGCCGAGGTACACCATTGCTAAGGGTTAAAGGGGCGTTCTGGCACATTGAGGATACCTTAAATAATGTACATGCATCAGCCACCATAGAAGGCTTCCGCGAAACCAACACCTACTCTACCAAATGGACAAACAGCATACTTCAGCAAAGGCTCATATCATATGAATAGAGGGGAGCACACGCCAAGGTGAAGTTCTATCCTTTCTCTTGTGAAACCTGGTTACAGATACAACTTAAAACATATTATAGCGAAAAAGACTTAGGATTGTAACCTATGCGGATATATTGCGCTCACAGTCTTGAGTCGGTTTCTGGATATTCTTAACTTGGGACTTGTTAATGAATGGCACAGACTCCGATACTACTGTTATTTTACTCTTCACAAGGAAATACAACATTCCTGAAATAGAACCAATCAATTTTGACAGCATCAGATTGAGTTTCAAGTCGTATACCAAGTTCTTGTATCTCAGTCTGCAAAACAAGCTCACCGGAAAGGTGAACATAGAATAAAGAGTAAGAAGAATAAGTAACGTGAAACGCGCCAGCAAGAAGATGTTGAGAAAACATGGTGTCTCAGTTCTGGTCTAACGCACTGGATCTACAGAGCGATAGTATGGCCGACCCTTGCTAACAGATGACAGGTCTCCAGGCCGACAATGGATAAAACTACATTCGCTGGCAAAGCGAAGAGAGTTCAATGATACGTGGCTCTTTATATTACAGATTCTTTAGCCACATCTACGTTAAACAGCCTGCTTCATATGCCTCCGTTTGAACTAGCTGTTAGAAGCGCAGCTGCAAAAGCTGCAATCATGCCTAATCAACACATTCCAAGTCAAGATTCTTTGGTCACAGCAGTACTGGCAAATGACACGAAAGATGCACTAGATACTTGAACCGAAAATATCAAGCGACCGTAGGAGACGGGAAGGAATGGAATTAGCAAAACAGCTGCATGCGTAGGTACCGCAAAATACACTGCTGATCGCAATACAGAAGTATCCTTTAGGTTTCTGAACTAGCGATGGATAACACTTGATTGAAGCAATCAAAATGAGTCAATCACTAGCACCCAAAACGTATGTAGATTCACTCTATTCTGAGCGCGTTGCCTTACAAGCCTGACGTATTGTTGCCATGATGTGGTATTCCCCGTGGCCGACACGTTTGTGTAGGCACAGTAGAGACAGGTAACACATGAGAGCTGCAATCAGAATGAGATAGCAACACATCACTGCAGCTGGAACGAGTGAATGCGAAAAATATTTGCAAGAACCTAATCAAGAATAAACAGCAGATTCGCTTATATAGTGGTTTGAAGCAAGTCTATCCTCGGATTTTTAAGGTAATCTTGAAAACGCTAAAGGTTGTGTCCACTGCTATTTCCTGTGAAAGTATAGGTCTGTTCCCGTACTTTCAGTAACTGAATTTTACTGAATTTTCCTGAATCATGTGGTGGGGAATTTCATGAAAAGTACGGGAACGCTCTCATTGTATTTCCTGAAAATTGACAACCGAAAGTGTCAGTTTTCGGTTTTTGGGAGAACAATAGTGATTAGAAAGTCATCCTAAGCGGTAATAAATTATCGTCACAAAAATATTCGACCTTCCTAGCAACATTACGCAAAAAATGTGTTGCTTGCCGCGCACATTTGAAAATATTTACTCCGTTTGACACTTTTCAGTGTTTTTCAGTAGCTCAGACCCTACTGAAATTTACTGAAAGAGGGGAAATTTTCAGTTTTCAGTAAAACGGAGTAAGGGAACAGCTTCATTGCAATTAATCGCGATTAATTGCAATTAATCGTAGTACGGGAACAGACCTTATATTTTTAAGAGCCGCTAGCTACTCAACGGTTTAGTTCACAGAAAGTGTCAAAAATTATATTTCTAAATATATAAGTAGAACAGACATAATTTGTGCAGATACCTTTTTTCAGCTGTTTCATTTTTTTTAAATAAAGTTAAGTTTATGTTGTAGCGGAAGGAAGAATATATCCGTGGAATCACAACGGGCCTCTAAAGTGTGTATGTGTGTCTTTGGTATGACTTCTCAATTGATATAACCTAACCCAATCTTGTCAATCGTTATTTCTATTATCTTTATTTATTCATTATTTCCTTCAAATAAAGACCTCAAATTAAATCCTGCTGTATTCTTACAAAATGCTTCAATCAGAAACCAATTGACACAATTGATTGACTCACACTGATTGATTCATCCGAATGAGTGAGTCGAAATTTGTCGACACACCAAATTAAGTCGTTTTCCCATCTCTATTCCGAATCACTGTAGTATAGTCCAGCCACAGGTCCTTCCGATACGAAAAGCCATAGAGCAAACACACGTCAAGGAGACTACAGATGCTAAAATCAACATTTTTCAACAGTCAGGCTGCGGTAAAAGCACTGAATCTTCACACATATAAATCGAAGTGCGTACTCGCCTCAGGCCCCGACGAAGTTAGACAGCAACAGAAAAGTTGGGACCTACTGGGTTTCCGGCCAAAAGGGCGTTGATGGGAATGAGAAAGCGGATTCACTAGCCAAAGGTGGGGTCAGTCTACCCCTATTTGAATCGCTAGAAATCCCAATTAATATCTTAACTGCGAGGCACATGATTGACTCAAGTATGAGTCAGGTGGAAATGTGCAAATGGCGAACAGCTGAATTCTGGAGTGTAATAAAAATCATGCAAGGGTTGTATAAACTCGGAGCAACTAAATCGTACTAGCGTTAAACGTAACTGACTGCAAGTATCTTGTCGACATCATTACTCGGCATTGTCTTGTAGCATCACATTCCATGAAACTGCGACTCTAAGCCAGTGACGTCTGCAGGAAGTATTAGGAACCTGGAGTCGCGAAAACCATCAAACATCTCCAGTTTCACTGATTGGCAACGGCTGGTGATTTTCAAGCTGAGGCTAAAATTTACACAGGCGTCTATGAATGGTCCCTTGATCTGAACTTTTAAGCTCCAGGTCTAGTAATCTGATATTGTTACAGTTCAATAGACTAATTAAGACGCTAATAAGACGCGTGGCCTACATCCTCAGCAAGGAAAATCCAACCTAACCTTTGAGCTGAGGTGCCGTGTGAGTTCCGTCTCACCTAGCGAGAGTTCTTCTTCTTCAGAAAGATTCAACACTAAATTATCTATTGCACATAAAGGGTTTAAAATTTTTGATATATTTCTTTTTAAGGGTTTTCATTTTTCTCGTTAAATTCCGGAATTTTATGTTGCGATTCTTAGCATAAAATTTCGTAGAGAGTGAAAGCCAAAAGGTTAAATACAACTTGATCGAAAACCCCACCATACCTATGATGTCATTTCAAAGTAGAAAGTATCTTAAAAGTTTTATTTCCAAACATGAACGAAAGTTTGGCATTTTAAAGATGTCTAGTTACCCATGCGAATTGAAACCCATTTCAACCGAAAATTGTTAAAAAGCGTCGACTCTCATTGGTTTTACTCGTAATATCAGTTTACATCCAGCCTGAAGATAAGATGAACGAACTCCTAATATATAACACTTAAATTTAAAAATTGTATGCATTCATTTTCGATACTTAGCACATTTCGAATAGATAGAACACAGCAACTTCTTACTTTCGAAATTTCATCCATAGCACCCTAATACAGTCCCGAGCGTACACTTAAGCCCATCAACACAAAATGGGAAATAAATTCAAGAAATTGATATACTAGTAAAAAGGGCAACAAACTTTGTTTTCATATATTTGTATGTTCTTTTCACTTGCATTGCGCTTTTTTCACTTTCCACAGACTAGGAGGCATTACTAAGCCTTTTTGGAATTTTTCTGATCGATAACAATTGCTTTCGGCGAGACTGCTCTACAGCTGTACTGTATGGAAACGTTTCTTGGCACAACAGCAAAGTTTTGGATTCCGGTGCACGGTCGTTTCTTGCAAAATGATTGCACAATTTCTTATCGGTTCTTCTCTTTTGTGTGCTGTTCTTTTGTTGTTTAGCACGTTTGTCGCTTTTTTTCTCTATTGTATATGAATTGCAATTGAACTTGGAAATGACTCGAAACCATTGTAGATAGGATAGAATAGAGTGTAAAATTCGATTTGAATAAGTTTTCCGTTCAATTGACTTTTGACACTTTTTCCGGTGTTTGTTAAGTTCATTATGAAAGATTTAAAAAAAAATTAACACCGCATTTGAGTATTGTGATGGTTTTCAGTGTAATAATTTCTTAGCCAGTACTACAAATTTGTAATTCGAACCATTAGTAGAAATTTTTGACCGTGAAGAGCATGAAACGGAGCACTTAACTCTGAATGTGTAAACTGTGGCGGTAAACATTCAGCATATTATAAATGTATAGTGTTTGGAAAAATGAATTTGGTATATTTTTGGAGCGGCGAATTGAAAACTCTCCACGACTGTTTTGAAATCAAAAATGTAATAAAGTATTAAATTATGCATTCTGGAAAAATGCTAATAATAATAATAAATACGAAATAATAGATGTTGTGGATCATGTTGTTGATGTAAATGAACTTGGTTTCTTAAGTTAAATTTTTCAATAATTGGTGTGCCACTCACTATGACCTTTTAAATTAAATTGCAAGTATTTTCCAAGCATGAGCATGTTTAATGGTGGCTAAGTGTATCATTCAGATGATCCAGGACTAGACTGAGTTTTCGAAGAACTCGCATAATATTTTTTGCGATGACCTAGCAGAATCTCAAACGATTTTGGAGAATTCAAGTTTAATTATAAAGAAATAGACCATCGATTTAAAATTTAAATGTTTTACAGTCATGATCTAACATACCATGAGATAGCAATTGGCTAAACAGCTACTTAGAAAAACTATATTGCCAAAAATTCGTTCGATTGTATAATGAGTCAAGATTTTGTCAGGTTCAAATACTCAGAGGCGTTCACAGGAATTTGAGATAGAGGGGGCAAAAATTCGAATTAAGGACACACTTTTCTAAATTTTCAGTGAAGTAATGGGAAGCGACAGGAAAGGTGTAGTAGAGGTAAAGTGCCATCAACTTTATTTTTTCAATAATATACATACAATACAATAGTATACAGCAGAGGGGGCAGTTCCTCATTGCTCCTGCCTGCGGACGCCACTGCCATCATTCTTCAAATGTAAATTCTATAATAATTTTGACAGTAAAAGTTGGATAAGTCTGAATGGTTTGAACGCAATGTTGTCAAACAAAGAAGAAGGAGATTTTCTAGAATTCAGGTCGATTTTTTATGTCAGAATCCGAGGATTGGCAGCTCTGTCGGGAAGTAATAGGCGTAGAATTTTTAAGAGGTTAATTTCGCTTCAGAAATTCGACGCGTTTACCTTAAAACAATAAATCTTGTCCATGGAGCAACCCATTACTCGATTTTGTCAGCATCACATAAAGCCAAATTCTATTACGATTTTCGCATTTTTGATTGTCTAGGAACAAAAGCAACAGAACTTTCGAGCCATACCCATAGCGGAGTTTGAAAATGGATTTAATTGAACAATGGAGTTAATTTATCTACTATTAATTATATATTTTTATCGTTAAGAGTTAATTGACGGTAGCTCTGCTCCCTAAAGCGCCAGTTCGAGACAGCAATCACCTGTCCGCGGGTTCGAATACCGCCGTATGCTTATGGTTATACTTGTTGGTCTAGTTTTGTCTTAAGAGCCGGCGCTCCACTAATTGTCACACCCAAGCTTTGCCGGAGACCGAGTGTACTGCTTGCGGTTTAGAAATTAAAAATGTGGCATCTAATTGCACCAAATAAAATGGTGATATCGGATTCATCCACATGTGTCTCTCCAATGATATATCTAAGCATTCGTTTCAAATGATCGGAGCATTGGCACCATTATCATCAAAAAGGCCCTGAGCATTGACATCATCATTACAAAAATCCGCATGTAAGCAAATTGAAGTTTTCAAAATCGAAGCCCTAGGTATTGAAAACATAGAATATGAGATATCCCCAAAATTTCGTAAATAGCGGTTTAAAAACAAAATTAGTTGTCAATTTATTTAGGTAGCCAGATGAAAGGGAAAAATTTGAGTGCATCATATACTTTAACGCATTCAAATACTGCAACTTAGATGTAGAACGAATTGATTTGTTTACAGAATTAAGTTGCCCATCTGTAGCCCGTTTCGAGGCTGAGACTTAAGCCTACAAACTTTTATCCCGAATCAAAGTCGATGAGCGTGGAGTGAAGACCTCCACCACTTACTTTGCTCTGATTTAACTCAAGTATTTATTCATAGTTGGGTCAAATCAAATCACCGATGTGTGATTTTGGCTGGTCGTTTATGGCAGGATTTGAACCAGGGACCACACGAGCAAACAACCTGTAGTCTGCACTCTTGGTTACTCAAGCTTATTACTTATAAACTTGACCAAAATTAAACTATAAATCGTTCAAAATCTTAGTTAGCAGTTGGCAGCAAATCTAGCAGGGTAAATCTATGTCAAGTATACTTATGGCTTGATCTAATGCAAAAATAACAATCAAAGGCAAAACGATTTCTCAACTATCTTTGCACCAAATCTTATCCAAACATACTTAAATTTGCTTAAAACCAAAAATTTCATTGAGCTCAACCAAACCACAGAACGAACTACAATTCAAGTTAATGAAAATAAGGTCTTTGGCCGTGTGCAATAGCAGACAGATCGATATTGCGTTACGTCCGCTACCATAGTCTTTCGTCTATCTATCAATCCGTCACTATCATCACCATCATTGGCGATTCCACAGCGAATAAGTACAAAATATATAAAAGCAGTGGCAGAAAACTTGAAGTATCGTGAAAAATATCTGTCTCGAAACAGGCTTAACACCATCGCCGGCAAACGATGACGACGACTGCAACAGCAACGACAGGAAGTACAAGTACTTCTTTGACTCGAATCTACCACCACCGTCTTCGTTTTCTTTTTATTTTCAAGTATCTATCCTTGTGCATATTATATGGGTACGGCTGGAGTATTAACATATATGTAATAGATATACTATTTTGGATACGTAGTTCATCCGATGCAATGGTTTCATGAAGGCGGCTTTCATTTTTCGCGCGCTTGTCAAATACATAGATTTTATATTTTCCAAAGATACCACACGATGCATGTATGTATGATGCGGCTAGACTGAAGTACTTAATTGTATCAGCGCAACGTGAGCGGTGGCAGTGAATGGTAGATGCAATGGAGATAAGATTCAAGGAGAAAATAAATCTCGAACATGCTGTCTCGAAGATAATGAGGTGAGGTTATGATGTAGGGTAGCTGTAAAGACGGAACCATATGATTTGGGCTCACCAGAAGTCATTCTTATCTAAAAATATAGTTTTTGCCTATAATAATATGTTTATACATAGGCCGTGCTCAACTTAAAAATTAAAATAAATGTTAATGCAAAACGCAAAGTTTTGTCGCTGCGAATTTCGTGATTGGAGGATGTAGGTACAAAATTTGCATTATCAAATTTTTCACGCATGTAAAATGATTGATCTCACGTCTAATTTTGCTCTTATTTTGCGATAGGTCTCTACTTAGAGCTAGTTAAACTCAAAGCTCGATGCCCAATTTCCTGTCCGCATCTAGATTCGAACCAAGGACTCTACACACTAGTAGCTAGTGATTTTCCCAGTAAACTACAGGAGCTTAAAAACATCGATGTATGCAATTTCAATGTAACTACAAAAAATAGACACTCTGCTTTGTTAACATTATATACAACAGTGTTAACGAGTTGATTCTTAGGTAAAACATTCCAAAGATGGTAAATTGACTACTATACTTTGAAAACTCCAAGCGGGTACAAGCAAATGGATCGAATTGACTAAGCTGCAAATTTACTTAACTTAAGATCATGGTAGTTCAAAGGAAAAGGATACAATCCTTGTATCACTTAGAAGGTAATGACTTCTAAGTAAGCGAGGAAATTTCCTAGCAGACATGCAGAAAACCAATTTGAATGAAGAATTTTCTGGATAACAGCTATCAAAATAAATGATAAAGCTGCACTTTTGGCAAACACAAAATTATGGATGTCAAAAGACACTGAAGTATGATTTGTCTATTAAAATTGAGAGAATTCACTCGAGAAAGGATGCTCTGCAAAAGAAGTTATAGGTTCGTTCCTAGGAGATAAGGAAGCATTCAATCAAAATTTTAGTTAAATTCCTGTGTTGTAAACTTGGAGCTTAACAGAATATTCATCATGCTGTCTAAATACAAGGTTAAAAAAATCACGGAATAAAAAACCCACGAGATTCAAATTCAGGCTTCCTTTTAGTTTGAGATCTTCCATGATTAGATGCATTCTGGACTTACTACTTCTAGCCTAGTATTGCATGCGCTAAATGACACTAATATAACTCAATTTTGTGGATAAAATTTGATGTCAATAATCGTTATAATACCGGGATGAAAACAAGACGCAGGTGCTCAGTCCGAGGTCACTAAAATTCTGCGTTTCCGAAAGGCTGTGAAACAGATCATCCAGAAGGACAGCCAAATAAAGATAAATGAAATAAATTATGTGCATGCTCGTGTAGCTAAGTAGGTAGAGCACTGGATGTTTGCATGTAAAGTATGTGGTTCGAAATCAAGTACGGGCGGGACCTAGCTCTGAGTAATTACCTCAGTCAAATCAAAATGCGGCGTGAGACTTATCATTTTACACATGTTAAAACTTTGATTGAACATTTTTGTCTCAACCACCTTTACTCTCCCAGACCCCGGCGGATCTGGTGGAGCGGGACAGCTTTGTTCTGCTAAAAGCAGCGATCTGCTGACCGCGGGTTCGAATCTCGCCGTGCCCATGGCTATATTTGTTCGTCTTGTGTTTTCTTAGCAGCCGGCGACTGGGCATAATACCAGCGCTCCATTAATTAAGTGTAACATTAAAGCTTTAGTGGCGACTAGGCATAACACTAGCGCTTTAGAAAATAAAATAAAAAATGTGGCACCTAAAGAAAAATGGAATAATTGGTATCAGTTTCTCCCATATGTGTCTCTACCGCCATAGCTAAGCATTCGCTTCAAAGGGTAATACCCTGAGCTTTGGCATTGTTATAAAAGACGGTAAGTATGGTTTTTTGTGGTCCTGTCACCACGCTTTTAAGTACTAGCATTAATATTCATTCGATTCACTTCCAATTTATAAATAAATCATAAATATGAAAAAGTTAGTTCATAGACTGCAGTACGCAAAAATGAATGCAGCACTATTTTAAATTTGGTACCCATTCTGTAACTCAGATTTCCATACGATGCTTTGAGGATGAGGATAAAATGCAAGATTTTCGACCGATTTTGGCTGCGACGAGAAGTATCCACAAGAAATACTCGTCCTTTTTAGCGTTTTACGAATAAGATGTGGGTTAACCATCCCGGGAAACATACATAAGTAATCGAATCAGTTTTTGATGCAATATAGATAGCTTTAAGCTATACAATTGCAATAATGATAGAGCCAACCACCAAAGCTAACTTGTGAACATCGAGTGGTCAGTACAAAATATGACGACTACTACTGTGTAATGACGTTTCTTTTCAGAGCTTTACAGCAAGACTGCGAATTTTGTCCATTTCTCGCACCAAAAGAAAACCCTTCAAAAGAAAATTGTGAGACACCCTGAATAAGTTCTCTCAGCAGAATGAGGAGTCGGACGTATCACGTTCGGTAGGAACTGGCTAAAGCGCGAGTTCAAGTCCCACCGTATGCTCAACATTTTATTTGTTTGTCTTTCTTTGTTTTATGAGCCGGAGACTGAGTATGATTCGCTTCAAACGGAATAATTGAATCGGTTTGCCCCATGTATATCTACCTATTTTCAAGCAACCAGCTTGAAAAGGTTACCCCTGATAATTTTCCACTATCATAAAAAGAACACACCAGATTGATCGATTTTCGAAGAAAAGTATAAGAAATGCGTAGATTTTACTGTATAGTGGATATGATCGAAATGTTTACTGAATCAATTTCTTATACTCACCACCGGATCATCAGACCAGACATCAAAATATAAAAATTAGTGATTGAATTTCTCAGTGCTCATGTGGTCAAATTTTTAGTGCCGATGACTGCATCTGAAGTTATAAGGGCACAAATAACTTTGAGAGTTAACGGCCGCTAGAATCCAAAAACTTTAAACATTCAAACAGTTTTATATTTAATGGCAGCATATCTTGGTACATACAATATCGACAAAATGATCGGTCCTGGCTGCCCCACTGTCACAAAAGTCTGTTAAATCTGCTTTTGCAACTTACTTACACATTTCGTTTTTATCCGACTCGAGGAGTTCGCAAGCGAAAAATCGCTTTTCAACCTCGCGCGGCTTCAACTCATATGGCACCCATTTTCCTTGCTTTTGAATCAATCCCATGGCTTTTAGGCGTTTGCTGACTGTCGATTCATCCACTCCTAATGACTCTGAAAACTCCTGAAGCATTTGGCATTGGTCTACATTGAGTAATGACTCCAATTCTTCGTCTTCAAACTTTTTGGGTTGACCCGGCCGTTCCTTGTCTTCGAGCACAAAATCACCACTTTTAAAGCGGCCAAACCACCTCCGACAATCTTGTTCAGATGGAGCATACTCGCCGTAAACTTCCACTAAGATTCGACGACTCTCGGCCGCACCAAATGACACAAACTGTCAAACACTGTCATTGACTATAGGTTTTAGCGGGAAGTCATTGGAAAGTGGATTATTGGTTCATATGCTAGTTGCGGCCTCTTGTGAAAAAAAATTGAAGTTTTATCAGGTATACCACAAGGTAGTCACTTGCGGCTTCTTTTATTCAATATTTTCGTATCGGATCTTTCTGAAGTTTTAGCAGACATCCCTCACCCTTTTTTACGCAGATGATCTGAAAATGTACCACACAATTAAATCGAAATCTGACTCAGTTTTCCTTCAATCGAAACTGCTTTCTCTTGAGCAGTGGTGCAAGTAAATCTCAAGTCATTAGTTTTTCCCGCAAAACCAGTAATATACATTTTGATTACCGCCTCAATAATGTTGCAATCAATAATGTTGACAATGTCATCGACCTCGGGGTTACTTTGGATAAAAAGCTGCGTTTTAATTTACACTATGACAAAGTCTTAAGCAAGGCTGATAAGCAGCTTGAATTCATCAAAATACGTGCGAAGGAATTCAAAAACCTATGGGTCACGAAGTCATTATACATAGCTCTAGTTCGGCCATTGCTCGAATATGCATGTATTGTCTGGCGATAGGCTCGAATCGGTGCTGAAGCAGTTCTTGCTATTTGCGTTGAGAGATCTGTATAATTCTTACGAATTTGATAATCTACCTTCATACAGATACAGGCTAAATCTCTTAAATCTATCAAGTCTATCTTCGCGGAGGATAGTGATATGCTCCTGTTTTACTTTTGATGTGATTAGGGGCTTGATCAATGTTGTTTCCCTGTCCAATAAATCACCTTCAACGAATCAGTAAGGCAAACGAGGTACACACGTTTACTCAATGAATACCGGCACCACACAGTTTACGCCAACAATGAGCCAATCAATAGATGTTGCAAAATATTCAATAGCTTCTCAAAACACTATTCCCCAACCATTTCCCGACCTAGGTTTAAAACTGCTCTGATTAAGGTGCACACGTCATGAATGCCCTATCCAACTCCCTACCAAAGATGGCTATATTTTTAAAATTCGTTCATTATTGTTTATTGTACAAATTTATATAAATTGTTAAATATTAATTGTAAGTGTTTTTTTTTTGTACGCCTTGTTTGGTTGAAATAAATAAATTTCTCAGCATAGGCCAAAAAGAATTCGAAAAATATGAAATAAAATATGAAATAAAAATATAAAATATACAAACGCAAGGCTTATTATTGCAACGGGAATGGAATATACATAAATTTTTTAAATTGCTGCTATAAAATATTTTCTACCATTGGATATGCATAGGATTTGAAAAACTACCTGCATTATTAAATATTTTCTTAATTTACTCATTCACTCAGCATTTACACGTAAAAGTTAATGTTAAATTATTACTTACGGAACTTGATAAGCTAGGGTAATTTTGCATTTCGTAACTCACCTGAAAATAAGATAAATACAATTTTAACAGACAATTTGTGCAATTATATGCGCATAAATTCATTTATCAATTAGAAAATATATAATAAGTATTGAAAAGACAATAAACGAATTAAATACAAATATGACCAATTCACATGATCTCAAAAAAATATTAGTAGGCTAAATAAAATCTAGGTGAACCTATACGATTCAAAACAAAGATTTCACTACATTTTTTGTTAAAAGTTTAGAACTATATTGACCAAGCAACAAACTCACAATTTTTATGGTTACATTACCGTAAAAGACTTCTATCAATTTTAATTATAGCTTATATAGCTATAAAAGTTCTTCGTGATATAACTTAATAAGCATCCAATCAATATACTTACTTACATATGACCTAAGGTTAGTTAGTTCGATATCATTGAAATGTATATTTAATTAAACCTATTATAGTACACTTTTCCATACATCACATTATTTATAGATACGCTAATACTCGGTCTGGGCCTCAACTTGACCATAAATGAGTCAGTAGCCACTAGCGGCAACCTTGATGCTATTTCTTTACCTTGAAAACAAGAATGCTTGCTTAAACGTACGTAACACGGACGCATTAAAGTTCCGCTCGTAAAATCCAAAAGATCTTCGATATTCAAATTATTTAGACATTAAATCAATTTGATGGGATGCCACCAACCAGACTAATTGATACATATCTTGTGGAAGTGATGTGGTCGGGATTATGTGGTAAGATATAACACCCCAGTCCAAAAAGTTTAAAGTGACGCTACGGCTTAAACGTAGGCGCTCTTTTGGACGACTTCAGCTTAATTTTCAGACATTTTGATGAGCTTGGATGTGGTTTTCGTAATTTATGATAAACTAAATATAGAAGAAAACTCCAGGAAGGAAAGGTCACTAACGTTAGTCGTTGTATAAATACTACAGAAAATTGCATTGGACACTTTTTTAGAATATGATTTACATTTGTCAGATACGAGAACCGTTTGCTTTAAAGACTTGTGTAATATAGCACACAACTTAAGCGCCATTGATTACGGCTCATTTGAAATTCCCCGGTGTGACAAAAACACAGAAACTAATTAATACGTTGCGTTCGTTGTATATATTCAACTTAGCATTTCCGTACCAACTACTCGAAATTTTTTTTTAGAGTTTTCAATAAAAAAAGGAAGCAATGTACATTATTCAAATTCTATACAGTAGTTTCAAGACGCTTTACAGACCTTGAAAATTCAAGCCAACTACAAATAAACATTTTCTAATTCCATTGAAACATTTTCATCTTTTCTTCTATCTTTTCAAACTTCCTCGTCCCTTTGAAATGTTTACATTATTTTCATAATTCATTTTTTTCCTTTAACTCTCTCGTAATTTATTTCGTATTCGCGGAAATTCAAGCTTTTGCGAATATGAATGCAAATCCACTGAAATGGAATATGGATTTTCATGAAAATGTCATGAATTCAAAACAGATTTATTTTTTTTCTGTGCATAGAAATTGTCCTAGAGGCGTCTATGTCAAATCAGATTTACAAGCAAGTCGAGCGAGAGAAAGAGAGACTAAGTAGATGAATTGACTGTGAGCGAATGCGGAAAAACGAGGGCATAATTTCTTTTCAGTTAGCTTGATTGTTAAACAAACAACGAAATCCTTTTAAAGATTGTAAATTTTGTTTGTGTTTTGCCGAGTACACTAACAGTAATTGTTTTCCCTGCGACTGGCTGTCTGCAAATTGTTGGAAAATTCGATCGCCCGATGACCTAGTAACTAATGAAATGATAAGGTCGATTCCTTCCCATCGTTTTTAGTACGTCATAAGCTTTTAGCAGTTCGGTCGAAATGAGAGTGGGATGTTGAAGAAATTGAATTTTCAGAGATACGAACTCATTTAAGGAACTATGGTGTTTACCAAATATTTTAGTGGAATGGCCAGTTCGATTGAATGAGGTAGCTTTTTAGGGATTCCTACGTTTTGGAAAGGAATTCGGAAAATCGTTTCAATGAAAAAAAGTCTCTCGAATAATTTATGTTTGCTTTTCCGCTTTTTGATGATTTTCTAAAATTAATAATTGATTCGTTGGATCAAAAGTCCAGTTGAGTAATGGAAAGTAGATAGGAGAAAAAAAATTTATTCATATAGTTGCGCCCTATAATTAAGCTTTTTCGAAAATTTTTCACTCGAAATATCGCATTTCTATAATTCACGGTGTTCATTTTAATTAATCGCTATCATATACACTACCGGGTACAAAACTTCGGACGCGACTTTCGACACTCGAATGCTTGCTCCACTTATATTTTACCGCAGCTTTTATAGGAGGATGCTTCCGGCCCACGATTTGATTTCCCAGTTTTCCAGTTTTTTAGTTAAAGCATTGTTATAGTATATTTTATAGCATTATATAGTTTTTATGTATACAGTCAAATCTCGGTACTATGCCACCCGGCGGGACCGGGCGAAAGTGGCATAGTACCCAGGGTAGTACCGATAAAAGTACATATTTTGGGCTTGACTGAAACCAAGAATTTTTAATGTTTCTCTATCATTGTATATATTTACAAAGAAACCTCTCATAGGCGGACACTCATGGTGCCAGTTTTGTTGTCCGGCTATGGGAGGTGTCAGCTTGTCGGAGGTATCGAACAAAATTTAGAATCTTATATGCTTATTAAATACATACATATGTATGTGTATATGTTTTAATGTAAAGAAGTACATATTTCAATTATAATTACTTCGTGTTTATTAATATTTATATGTAGATACAGATAAAGGAACTTATATTTATACGTACATTTTTCTTGCTTTTATAGTAATAACTAGGTTATATGTGTGTTACATAGTATGCAGAGAAATAATCTAATGAAAAAAATGATAAATTTTCGATTGCTGAAGCTTAGTTTGTTTCCATTCGAGCTGTTGTTTCTCGAATTGATTCTCTGCTCTTTTCAAGTATTGAAAGGCTACATAGTCATCTTTTGAGAATTGCTTCAAAAGAACGATTTGCTTCAGGGCCTCATCATATGACTTTATTGGATCAATATCTTGAATGGTTTCCTCGTCATCAGAATCGTTTTCGTCCACAAGTCGAATCTCAATATCGAAATTTTCAGTGTGTAGTCTTATCAATGTTTAAAAATTCTTCAAAATTTTGGTTCTTGAAATCGACGAACACTTTTTGTAAATTTATTAACGTTAATAAGGGCAATTCATCTTCGGCAACAAATTCTAAAATATTTTGAATTGTTTGTTCGAATGCTGTTTTTCTAAAACAATTTTTGATAGTCACTTCATCAACTTTATCCCAGGAGGATTTGATGAAGTATAAAGCATCAAGAACATCTATTGTTTTTGTGAGTTCTGATGCTAACTTTGTTCTGCCAATTTTCGAAAGAATGTGTTCGAGAATCAATCCTCCATAATTAACCTTGAAATTTTGTATAATTCCTTTACCCAAGGGTTGACAGACTGACGTAGTGTTAGCCGGTAAGAAAATTATACTAGCATGTGTTAATTTCAAATCTCTAGCATGAGATGCCACATTATCCAAAACAAAAGAACTTTTCTATTTTGAATTTTCATTTTCCTGTCCAATGGTGCAGCCGTTCGGACATAATATCCCGCGTCATCCACGCTTTTTGGATCAACTTCCAATTGACAGGTAAATCATGCAAGCGAAGATTTTTGAATGCACGAGGACGGTCTGATTTACCTATGACTAATAGCATCTCCTTCTCCCCTGCCATATTCACACAAAATAAAACTGTCAGCTTTCTGTTTCAAACCAGCACATTTTTCGGAAAGGCGAAAGTTTTATCGGGTAAAGCACGAAAAAACAGGTCATTCTCATCAGCATTATAAATATCCTCGGGTTTATATCCAGTCAACATAGTGGGCAATTTTGCCCTAAACTGGTCAACGTCCAATTGATCAACATCTGCAGCTTCGCCAGTTATGCACTTAAATGTTATATTGTGGATTTTAACCCATTTACAGGGCTCTAATAGTCGTCACTAATGGCCAACGCTGGCGAGTCTGCTGATGGTGACGACCAATTGCATCTTGCTATATGGCGCCGAAATTTGGGGTGATACGCTTCGAACTAGGAAGTTCCAGAAGCGCATTGCCAGTGTCCAGCGAATCGCCTGTAGCTACCGCATGGTCTCAGAAGAGACTGTGATGGTTGTACCGATCGATCTGCTAGCGCGAGAACGCAAGGAAGGGTCCCTCTTTCGCTCAGACCTGGACAGAACCGGGGCTTTGACGCACGCGCGTACACTGACCCTCTAACTTTGGCAACAACGTTGGAGTGAAAATGATAAAGGCCGCTGGACGGCGCGTACACAACAACGGCAACAACGTTGGAGTGAAAATGATAAAGGCCGCTGGACGGCTAAGTTAATTGGTCTTATTGAGCCTTGGCTTAACCGGAGCCACGGAGAGGTAAACTTTTACCTTTATCAATTCTTGAAAGGGCACGGTTGCTTCAGGAAATACCTGAACAGAATGGGTAAAGTGGTCACACCGTACTGACAGTACTGTGTGACTGAGCTCGATGATGCCCACCCATAGATATAAGAAGAATGGATACGAAATGGGCCGAGAGAAATGAAGCAATTTTCGATCTCTGGTCGCAATGTGTTTGTGTAAAACAACAACAAATTTCATTCAGAAAAGTTGATGTATTTGGAAATTTGTGTCCATGTATTGTTTTCCCCGTTATCCCAACCACCCCGTAGATCGGATGGATTGAAATGAATGTTTACATAGAGAGTCTACAGCGCTGAGGGGTGGTGCGTGCGGCATTGAGGGGAAAGCTGTTTTACAGAGAGTAAAATTGCATGTGTAGTAAAATTGCTTCATTCACGTACGGGTTCATGCATTGTGATTGCGTGTCCATTCTTTATATGTCTATGTGCCCACCACACATTCTTTATGAGCAATCGCTTCGCAAGTTTGAGGCGCACCATTGAGACAATGCTGCGAAACGAGGAGAACTGGCGCGCAGTCTCAACATACGTTGAGAAAGTGCTGCGCATAAAGCGGGAGGAGGGTCGCCTTACCGACCCATAAGCTGTCGTAGTTCTTGAAGTCCGTGGTTACCAGTGGGTGAGTCAGCACGACCGGGTCGAAGCAGTGCTTAGGCGGGTCTCGACTCGGAACTTCGTGGGCTTGTAGATGGTCCTTTTTTTAGTGAGTCAAACCTCACATACCCCGTGGTGATAGGTCACCCGGGGATCCGGTTAGCAGATATTTTTTTGCCATTTACACTAGGGGGGAAAATCCTACCCCAGGAGTTATGCAAGGTTCAATTCTTTACCGCATGTTGTCCCTCCTGTTTATAAATGACCAACCATCCTATAGCTGTTCTCCTTGTCTTTCAAAATTCAAAGTAATCGATATTAGGCGTTTCTTATCAGTTAGTAAGGTATTAAATAACCTCTATAATCTTCCCGCACTCTTTTTATGGCTGTTAATTTCACTGTCAATTTTAAGGACCTCGGTATGATATTTGATTTGAAACTGCATTTAATACACAAAGCTGCCAAAGCCCCTAAATTATCTGGCTTTATCCTTAGATCTTCCAAACTATTAGCTACTCGTTCCCCCTGTTTGCCACTGTTCCTTTCATTTGTTCATAGTACCCTGGAATACTACTGTCAAGTGTGGTGTCAATATTTTTTCCTGTGACTTAATCACCGACTTTCAATAAATTAAACACTTTTCCTTTACCTTCCCTTTGATCACAATGAGTTTTCGTGGGGAAAGGAAAGAATTTTTTATTTAGAACATCATTCTTATGAAATTATATCCAGTAAAACTCTTGCAAACTTGCAAATTTCTAAAATTGGGCAGAAGAAGTGAAAACGAAAAGAATACTTCAGGTTTTAGGATATGGAACAAGTTATTCTGAAACGGTTATCTATTATCAAGCCCTTACAAGATAACTGTGGTCAACTGGAAACGCCTGATAAGAGAATATTTACCCGAAGTTAACTTCTTTGCCAGTTAATTGGTTTAAATTTTTGCCCTTCCCTTCTGGGTTTCGGCAAAATTTTAAGCTTATGTTAGCTTAGAGGCTGTACATATTGCCAGATATGCGTTGAAAAGGTAGCGGAAAGTTTCTAGCTTTTCTGAGCAGTTAATGTTGCCAATTATTTCCAATCTGATCTTTCAACAATTTTGCAACTACCTAACTTAGTCAACCAGCTCGAGTAGCTTCAACCTAATATTTTCAACAATTTGCTGTATTCCGTATCAATAAATGTTCTAATCCAAAAAAAAAAACTCTTGATAATGTCAGCACTAGGTCATACAGTTTTCACTCCACCTCCATGCACAAAATTCGAACGAAACATACAGCAAAAGTTTTTATATGTCTCACAATTTTCATGGATTTTCTTTTCACTTCCTATACTACTTTGTTTCTTTCATTGCTACAATACGAAAATTCGATCAATTTTCGATATTTGATGCTATGTGACAGATAATTGCTTTTATTCTGAATTCCAAGCTCTGTTTCCATCCCTTAACCTACAAATTCTCTCACGTTCCGTTTACCTTTTTCCTTCTTCACTTCTATCTTGAATCGGAAAAGACAAGAAATGCTAACAGTACTGTTCAAAGTAATTTTCTTCAAATAAATGATTTATTAGGAAGAATATCGAATGCGATTCTCGAATGTGTGTTTTCGAAACAACGTAGCTTGATACCGATGTGAAATAGAAAATAAAAAACCGAAATCGCCTACATATTTCTTTCACGCTATGAAATAATTGAGTTTGAAGGAAATTTACACAGTGAAAACCCATTAAAAGTGGGAAATTGATATTGATTTTATTTCGAATCACGACAAATTGTAACCTAGATAATGTTTTGCCGAATCACACAGGCATATGCTGTTGAAATGAATTTCTGTCAATCGAAACATAGAATAAAATGTCAAGTACTCAACGTTTGTAATGTCTTGATCGAATATATTATTTTTTATATATTTTCACATATGCACGTGTGCACTACATTCATATCTAATTAGATATGAGACTGTCGCGTGTATTACGGTTTAAGTAATTTAGAATAGCGTTTGTAGAACAGTTTGCCCCGTATGGAGAGAAATTAGGAATAAAGTTGAATTTCGTATTTTTTAGATATCACCAGCTGTCCATTAACGGAATACTGTGTTTACTAATTGCCATGACACTGCACAATTATCGATTTGTTAGGGGTGTGCGTATAGTGTTTCATACGTACTTTATAAGAATTTATATTGATTAATATGTATCATAGAAGCATCAATTGGAAAATGTTTCTTATGTCGTTTCGAAACGTGGAAAATGTCTCGGCTTTAATCAAGTTTTGTAGATGATTTTTGAAACTTAGTATTAAGGGAAATAAAAAATAAAAAAAACAGCTCAAGAAAATAATATAAAAAAATAGCATTACAACAAAAATGTAGTATACAAATTATACAAAAAAATTTGAAATAATATCATATATAAATAAAAGAGTTATACAAAAAATCGTATAAAAAATACGTACTAAAACTTATGAAGCCGCAGTAAAAATTTTGATCTTTTTCTGTCACATATCGCTAGTTTGGATCATATTCTTGATTTAATCTTTTTATCTGAAATTTGGATGTACAATTCCGAAATATCTGACTTGCATATCCCTGACTCTAATTTTTCCGCTACGTGTAATGATTCGTACTCTGCTGGAGGCGTAGCTGTATTTTTTAAGAATGACCTAAAGTGTGATATTCACAATTTCAGATTAACCTCATGCGATTTAATATCACTAAACTGTGTAATTGCTGGTTCCACATATGTTTTCATCTGTGTCTACAGGCTTCATAAATTTAGCTCTGGTGTTTTTTACCGATGAGTTTTCAAATTTTTTAGAATCAATAACTAGTAAAAATGTAATACTCCTAGGAGATTTCAATATCAATATTTTGTCGAATAGTTCGGAATCTGACTACTTAATCTCAAATCTAGCGTCCTACGGTTTCGAATCTTTAATTACTGAACCCACTCGTGAATTGAATACTTCAAAATCTTGTCTAGACCATATTTATCTGAGGCTGCACAAAAACAACACTATCCTCTACAAGTCCGCGGTACATAATCTGCATATTACGGATCATAGTTTAATTTTAATTCAGCTAACTTGTAACAGAAATGGACGAGTTGGACATAATTACATTCCATGTAACAACATTGACTTCCAATCTCTGAAAACAGCTTTAAATCATGCGATATGGGAGGACGTATATTTGGCTGATGATCCCTCTACTACCTTTGACCGCTTTCTTTGTATCCTAGAGCGTCACATTTCAAATTGCAGCCGTAGCACTCGCTCTAATAAATTTAAACCACTAAAGCCGTCGATGAATTTTATGCTTCTTAAGAAAATCAAGAAAAAAACCTACTAAGCTCTAAAGTTAAAAAACACCCACATAATACAAGGCTTCAAATATATTATAAAAGACTTTGTCGCGAAATCAATCTTGATGTCGCTGCTTGTAAAGCAAATTATTTCAACAGCAAACTTGCCTCAAATTTAGGGAATGTAAAAAAAAGAATGGGAAATCGTAGATGAAATTCTAAGTAAAAACAGAAAAGACAATAATATCTCCAGCATAACTGTTAATGATTCCATTGTTTCTGATCCTCTAGATGTTGCTCATTTATTTAATGATTACTTTTCGTCTGTTGCAAATAATTTCAATTTCGACAGCTCTGAAATTCTAAGTCCATCTTCTGTTAATGTTTTCTCCAGCCGGGAATTCTCTAAACAAATGCTAAATTTAACACACAGCAAAAAGTTCTATGTAATAAGAAACAAGACTAAACATTAACTATGCAACAACAAAAAAACAATTCAAACAGTTTAAAAATAAAAGCAAAAGTAATGTGAAAGCACAAGAAAATATTAAATACGTAGAAATAAATTAAATAAAGTCATCAAATTGACAAAGTGCGGAGATATTATAAGTTTGTAAATAATATAACATTTTTTACTAAATTGTAAAAAATATGAAGTTCAAAACACCCAGCCAAAAAAAATGATGAAATTATTAAAAATTTTAAAGGAGTTGGAGATTAAAGTTGATAGAACTCCAGTTTCGTTATCGAAAATTTTAGAGATTAATCCAAAGACTGGTATCACTGGGTAAACCCAAAGCGCGGTGGGACCAAAATTGAAGGTATCCAAGAAAAACCGGGGGGGTTGCCATAAGTGCTCCAGATCTAAAGGTTCCTAAGCCTTCTAACAGCGGAGCTCCGGTACTCTAAAATGAATCCTCAATGGAATTTAGGGAACAGATGAAGCTTAAATCCCAAAAGGACTTTAAATAACAAAGGCACAATAAGGGACAAAAAGGGAAGTTAAATATAGCCCTACACCAAAACAAAAAGCCAGCTCACAAAAAGGGGGCAGTCCGAATGAAAGAAATGCAGCAGAGGCTCCCGAAGCCTCCCCCTCTGCTTTTGACGGCAGATCCTCCTTACAAATCGCGGAGAACCTCTCGCGCAGTATGGAAGCACTGAACATGATTTCGCAGAAGCCATTGAAGGGACAAACTCCAAAAACGATTAAGCTTGTGGTAGACGTACAGAGCAGTGCGGTCGGCATCAAGTTCACGAAAAAAAACTAAACCAATTTATAGAGTTAATTTCAGAACTTAGTCTCACTTAGTTAGTCTTTTGGAAATTATGACGATTCACCTTGCACCGCTTGCGTAGAATACGGCTCTGGAGGTGTATATTTGCTGATAGTGATCAGATTTCACATAATGATAAGAGACAGAAGAAAGAGTAAAAGAATATGAGCCAAGGTTGGAAAGGACAAGATTAAGAATTCTACCATTACTATTAGGGAAAAATAGATATGTTGTTACAAGACTCCACACAATGAACAGAACATTGAACAGAAGGTCAGATAAAATCACCACAGATGATAATTGGAGTGGAAAGGTAGGTGACATTAAGGTAAGACGACAGTTCATAGAAAAAGTTTTCAATGGTGGGGAAAGGACAGTTACACGAAATATACAATGAAACGACAAATAAACAGGATTTGTCAGAGAAGAAGACACAGACAGCAACAAATTCAATGGGAGGAGAAGGAGAGCAATCAGAGCAGAGCTTACTTTGAAGAGAATTTAATACGGCTACAAGAACACCATCACCGTCGACTTTACCAGCAACAATTCTATTTCGATCATTACTGTAGACATTATAGTACGAAAAGATTTCCGAACTTAGGATGCTTTCCGTAGGCCCGGTTTAAGAAAGGCATATAAGATGATCCTTTTCACTAAAATAAGCAGATCTAATTTCTTCAAGCTTGGTTCTCAAACCACGAACATTTTGATAGTATAAAGACTAGGAATTAAGTGTGATTTCTCCTGACGAGGCTGGAACGAACATTTTCACGGTTGACAGCAATTATATTTAAGTTATTAGGTAAAGTTAATTTAAAAGAAGCAACGTATCTCCTCGGAAGATTTTCCTTGGTCAATTGTGTGCATGAAACGCAAAAATATGAGGTGTGTAGCCCAATTTCTTGGAGACAAAGCGCTCAACGGCAACGGAAGTAGTATCGTAGGCAAATCTGGATACGAAGATCTGCAGTGGAGGTGAAATGATTCCCAGTGAAGAGATTTCATCGCAAGAAACATCATCAGTCCTAGAAGCCACAGGATAGGTGTGATGATTGTGCCTATTTAAGGCTGGCTCAGAAAGGACGGGACGAAGTTGCTGCAATTGAGCCTGAGATGGAAGCACACAGTTGATGGGATGTGTATGTGTATATATGGTATGCATGTAAGCTGCGACTATCTGTATGCAATTTCTACCACTTATAGTGATATATAAAATCCCTCATATTTACATGTTTTTGCTTCTAAAATCTGAGAAGCGCAGCTCCAATTTTCAATAATATGTTTAGGAAAAAAAATCTCCTGTTTAGCAACGGAGTGCTAAATCGGATTTTCGCATGTATTTTCGAAATTTTCCCTCATCTTTGAACTTTTCAATCAGCGCCACAATCGTAAAAGATATACACTTTGGATGATATGCTAGACTCAATCGTTTTTCAAGATAATCCGACGATCCGATCATACAGAAAACCTATTTTGACTTTCAAAAAATTTCAATATCAATCCAAATCAATCCCTCAATCTAGCATTGTATACAGAGCTAGTGTTTGGTATGAAGTTTTGCTATATTGGTCTCAACTGAGAAATTAAGTTGAACTGCAGGAGTGAGTACGATGTAACAACGTATGTTACGAACCAAATGAAATCCTTGCTTGAAATTCGTAACCATAATATGACTGGATATTCTCCTTAACAAGGACTTTTCCTTATTCCTTACATATTTGCGGCATATTTGGCATTGGGTGGAGATTTCTGATTCTATTTAGCAAGCGAGGGCTGACGAACATAGAATCTAACGTTTGCTTATGCAAACGTTTACGCACATAATTGTGTGTGTAGTTTGGATAGGTCTTTAGGTAATATGATTGGTTCCTGGCTAATAACAAGGTAAACAGCAAATTACTATTAACAAGACAACTCATCTAGAAAAACTAGTTCTAAACATCGACAGCACTGAATGTTTAAGTCAGTGTTTTTTTTTTAGAGAATTCCAAGTCTACATATATAGATTAGAAAACGAAAACAATGAAAATTATGATATAATGAACGAACAATTTGGTACGATTTACATGCAAATCTCTCCATACTCAGGCCGGTTCAAACCAATCAACCGAATCTTTTACAGAAGAGTAAACACATCAGACATTATGTCAAGAAATAATACGACTGAGTCAAATTATGAAGGCAAACACATTTTCAAGACAAAAGAAAAACGCCGACATCAGATTCCGCATAATTTTCATAAACAGACGGCACCGCACATAAAATGAAATAGGCATGTTTAAAATACGATATACTCGTAGATAGAACATCAAAACTTGATGAATTTTGCTTATGTATACTTTTGTCAATATCTGTACTACGATATTTACCATTTCCGGTGTCAAATCACTTTCATTGTATTCTCCGCTTGTTGCAAATAAAAAATCCTGCAACAACTTCATATTGACGAGTCGATTGTTCGTCTGGATCGATCAAGAGTAATTTTCGATGATTTTTTACTATCAATTAAATATTCAGCTGCCAATCAATTTCCAGGCAATAACAAGGACTCAATCCGCAGAAGAGAAATAATTACGAAACTAAGCAAAGTTCACACGCAATTCCCGTCGAATTGAGGTACATCGAGTTGAGGGCTTTCGTCAGCAACGGTCGTTGTACTTGTTGCCTTCGCCAACAATACAAACACATTAAACATATGATAGTGAAGCCAATTCAATTCAGTATGATCAACACACAAAACACACAATGTCACAAATTGATATTCCCCAAAAAGGTAAATGGAAGGACACCTAAAACTACACAAACCACTCACTTTTCAAAACATCACATACACTTATTCGATTTTTATTCAAATCGACCATTCTTCACTCTCCGTTTCGCATGGAATATTATAACGAATTCAAGACGAGGGCATTAACACAACACCAAACAAGAAAGATAAACACATTTTTTTTTTGCCTTTGGTCGTTTATTATTCACCATCTAAGCCAGCGATCAACGAAACGTATGAGCTTTTATTGAAATGTAAACAAAACCACAATATTTTATTGCTCACATATTCCACTGCATTAATCAGACCAAAATTTTATAGGTTTTCACAAGATCATTGCAATAATTTCATCTGAAGACAACTTTCTGAAAATGCCGATTTGATAAACAGGAAACCCTACAAGGCAGATTCGCCAAGGAATTCGCCACGCTGCTTTACCAGCCGCCCGTGAATAGAAATTTCCAAAGTAAATATCTCGCCACACTAGATGGATTTCGAATAGAACGGAACAACACCACCGACCAGAGAACAGAATAGATACTAAACCAGTAGATTTTTTCGATATAGAAAAAATGCCGGCTGGCCTGACTAGCTGACTATGGTTGCTTGTGGTGGTCGCCTGAACTCAACCAACGACGATTACAATGATGATACACGATACGATGTACGGCAATAATCTACTAGTTCCTATACGTGGTTGAATTCATTCTTACATGGGATACCCGATATCTCGGCTTTTGAGGCTAGCCAGTGGCACCAGTCTCTACATTTTCCACTCAACTTGGAAGCCAAGCTGAAGAGAAGAAGAGAGATACAACTTAAGGCTTTAATGCTTTTGGTATGAACGATTGAACGAGTCACCGGTACACACACCGGACGGTAAATGAGCGAATTCCTTCTTCGCTAGAGATACTTTTCATGTTGTACTCCTAGATACACAATAGGTAGAATGCGCGTGAGGCCAAGAGCCTATGTAAGACCGGAGAGTAAGTGAACTTGGATAACAACAAACCAGCCAACCAGCCAGCCAACTAGCCATAGAAGCATTAGCTACTAAGTGCGCTCATTTTATGTCCACACTACTATTAATAATGGATGACAGCTGATGGGGTGATGGGGTCGTCGTCTATAGGTATAGTCGGGCAAATGAAGTTCGGATAATTTTATATGGTAATGTATACGGGATGTGTATTTTTAAAAATTCAAGCTTGCATCTAAATAGCATTTTAAATTTTGCTGAACTTATGTGCTAACAGAAGTGTTATACTCAGCACAATTTGCAGAGCCCAGCTACCAAGAGTAATTAGAAATTCATGGCTTTTCATAGGCTATTTTCATGCAGCCCAGGAGGGACTTAAATTCACACAGGGTCCCAAAGAATCTGAAACGTAACTTGGAAGGAAGCAGACCAACTTTTATTAGGTACAGCGACTTTATTCAGGTGTTGCTGTATATCTTCTGACGAAATTGGAGAGTGGTTCATTTTTGGAGAACTAAGTTGGTCTGCAAGCAAAGTTACATTAGGTCTGATTTAATTGAAAGGAAGCTTCGTGAAATGTAAAAAATAATTAGCTTGTGCGATGGCTAACTAAAAACATATGGTCAGAAGCTTTCTAGCCACTATATGATATTCATTATCAAAGATTATGGAAGCTATGGGTACGCTTATGCTGAAAATTGTGTTTTTCACAAGCAATGTTAATATTTAAACCTTTATTAGCTTGAAAATTTTCCTATAAGTACGTGGACATCAGAGCAACAAATTCACTAGCAAATTTTTTGTTGGACAATCGTATATATACAGCAAGGTTAATTAATATAAGTGTTATATATTCAAGTAAAAATTATTGGCTTGTGGACCAAAAATCAATGCCAACTTTGCTTATGGCAGTTTGAAATGAAATTGAGGTCATGTTTTGTTTCTAAACATTTCAGATATAGTAGTTTCAGTGAGCGATTAATTAACTTCCAAAAAAAACTGTGGTCACATAATTCGTATGAAAGGTGGAGGGCTCTCTGCTTAGCAGAATGAGTGGCCTCTGCAGTTTTCTGGACGTTAAGCTTCAGAATAGCACGCCACTAGAAAGTCGATAGTAAGTTAGTCTTCTTGCCTGATAATAAGTTACGCATAGGTCTATTCGTTCTTACCGATACCAAATAAGAGACCCTGGAGCTCAAAGGTTAAGTCCAAGTGGCTACCAAAGGTCCCAGACTTTTTTGCAAAACAAAGCATACCCTTCAATTTCTGTTCCGCTATGTGCATGAGGTCTGCCAACTAAGCCTCATTGAAATTGCGTTTGCGAGTTTTTCGCAGTGACACAGGTTTTTGAGACCTCAGCCTCTCGACATTTTCTGCAGGTTTCACTGGTTAAAAGTCGGAGTTTCATTGCATGTGCTACTGCAAAACAGGGGCCAGTACTGATACCAACCAGCTGCTTGCAGTCAGTCCGGATTCAAGCAAGAAAATATTCAGTAATTGCGAAATTATAGAATCTCGCATGATATCGGTTATTCTACAGGTCTGAAAAACTGCAGCATGCATCATATGAAGTCGATCAAATAGTTAACCATTTGAATAGGAATTGGGATGTCTGCCGATCCAACTACGAATAGATTAGCCCCATGCTTGCCTAGCTCATCTACTTCATAATTCCCGTCTATGCTCTTATGATAGAGAGCCCAGTAGAATCTAACTCTTTGCAGCCGGAGTCAAGCGTGGGAAGATGAAGGAGTCAAGCGTGGGTAGATGAAGCAGAACTTTCAACGTAGATTAAGGCACCTGTAATACATAAAGCCTGTAATACACCGTGTGTAGTAGAACTCGGAAGGACTCATGGACTCAAGAACCAAATTGGATTTCCCATCAATCCAAAGTCCATGGACTCAGGCCATCGGGCCATTTTTTGGCTCGAGTGTGTATGGGGAAATAGTAGGCCGAGTATGGACAATCCATAAAATGGACTAGTCGTTTGTGTTGAAACCTCAGTTCAAACAACGTGGCAGTCTTACTTCACACGCTAACCTGTGACAAGCTCATTGACTGTTTCGGTGATTATTTTATTTAATCGAAAAATTCAGCAAAATAGATAGTGGTGGCCATGATTTTGTTTTGAAAGTTATCGAAAAATATAGGTCACATGAAAATATATTATGCTATTTGACCCAAAGCCTGCAACCGCTTGCTAAGTACCGCAAAGTAGCGGTCAATCTTTCGTGAGAAGTGATAGTTTACCTGATATTTGTATTTTTTCGTTTGATAAATGTGGTGGCCAACCGTAGCAACGTGTTATATGTCGTGTCATCCATTCTTAAATAATTTTTCCAATCAGAAGGCTCAAGTGTGAGTTCTTTTACCAAATTTACGTGACTCATTTGTTTCCGTTTGGCAAGCCAGCTTTTTTTCCACTTTCTTTTTGGTTTTCGTTTCTTTATGTTGATGCAAGTTGCAATTGCAAAAAAATCTTCCATATGCTTCGGATCCATTAATAGATTAAAAATATTTTTTTTAAATTAATGACAGAAAATGGAATGGACTGACTGGATCCGAGGCTCTAGCGTGAGTGGCGAGCTAAATTGGACTTCAACCAAATGGACTCAAGCCAAATGGAGTCACGCCATTTGGAATGCTCGTGAATGGGCGCCTTTAGATAGACCAGGGCTAAGGCCATTTGTCTTTCCCAACATATTTCTGACGAGAATCACGTTGCTGTCCCTCTTTACTTTTGCCTCTAGACCCGTCTTCAAAGCGAGCTTGCTGCCTAGAATACAAACCGAAGTTTATGCCAAGGCCTAAGGTCTTCGCCCATTCATCAATGAGTCAAAGAGTATACTCGACGAGCTGGCGAAGGGTGTGCGGGAACTTACCGGAGAGAATGATCGCAATATCTTCAGCGTAGGCTATAGCCATGAGTCCCTTGTTTTCTAAACTGTTTTCAATTGTTTGTCAAAAGATCCCATAAGAGAGGAGATATCGTCGGGTGTACGCCAAAACCATGAATGTGCTTTTTTGGTGATTTTCAGTTTTTCATGTCACTGTACGCGGAGTTCTTATGCAAACAATTTGCCAAAACCGGAAATGTAAAATTCCATTTTATGCCTACACAAAGTTAAAATTTCAATTTTATGAATTACCTAAAAACTAGGTATTTGCCAAATGCGTTACACCAAAATCATGAATGTGCAGATTCATTGTTTTAGTGTAACGGAATAGTATTAGAATATTATCTTCCTTAATTCAAAAAAAAATGTTTCTTATATTTTAAAACTGATTTATAATATTTCGTCAAATTTTCAAATTGATTTTACTCGAAATAGCATTTTAGCACATTCATGGTTTTGGCGTACACCCGACGATATAACTTTTCCTTGAAGTGTGCCCTTGTGAGCCTTTCTTACGATAGGCATTCCATAAATCTAATCTTTTTAATGGAAAAGTTATCGCATACGTCCTATGCGATGGCCCAGCAGCTTGTTGTATCAGGGCGACTTGACGTTGCGCTTAGGACGAATTGTGGGATACGAACCTTCAAAAGATTTTCGGAATTTATCCGTTAGTATTTTCACTGCTTTGACCATGTCTACTCCGAAGTGTGATTAATGCTCTCGTACCAAAGGAAGCAAGACGACGATACAGATTGCTTGTCATTTCAATGAATTTTTTCATACACTTGAAGTAAAAATGGGGTCTTATTTCTATGTCTGTGCAACGTTTATTTGCCGACAAATCAGAACTATCAAAAGTATATAAAATTGTGGGGAATATATTTTGCATATTAGCAGAAGTATATTAAAATTAAATATGAAATCATATAAAAACAAATTTCTGAGCTGTCTCTTGATATGCCAAAAGATGTCTGCAGAGGCTGAAGCCTCAGAATCATTTTCCGGAGCATACACTGAATTAGCGGGTTAAATACCATTTGTGAACGCAAAGGACATTGCATGAACATTAGTAGATCGCTTGTCCAAATGCCGTCTCCGAACTTTAACCGCGGTATTTTCAAGAAGGGTTTATCTTCACAGGCACCGAGGAAAATCTGACATTTATGAACAAGTAATTGATTTGGTTTTCATTCAGATTCAATAATACCACAGAAGCAGTAAACTAGACTTGGATCAGGATATTCCAGCTAATTTTCGAAGTATCAACAAATTAACTCGTGAAATACAGCATAACAAAAACAAAGAAATAAGAAGATAAGAAAATTATTCTTTTATATGTGTTCAAATTGTTTCAAGGAAATTTTTCTCTAGATGTTGAAGAAATTGATTGAATTTATTGATATTTCCACGTAACATTTTAGCACTTTTAGATGTATTTTTATGAAATTAATACACAAGATACCTAAATACAGCTACTGTATAAAAATCTAAGAAAATCTACGGAAATATCCACCTAATTCTAAGGAATATATTTCTTCTCTGGTTGGCAACATTGGACATATAACTGCAAGAAGATCATGAAATCAAGAATATGAAATAACCCAGAACTGAAGCTTGAGGGACTTCCAAGTGAAAATTGGAAGTGGTGGAACGATAAAAAATTCGACTATAATAGCCAGGTGAAATAAGCGCTTTCCCTCCACCTCTCCCACCCTTCTCCTCTCCCTCTTCCTCTCTTTTTTATATTAGGTTTCGGCCTTTGATCCGTTTGGTGATGCCAACGCAACATATCTCCATTTGAAGTTCGAATGGGTTATCATTTTAACCTCATATTCAAGCATCTAACTATATGATATGTTAAATTTTTGACTACTTTCGCTACTTCTATTCATGCCCCTGTCGAGGAATACGAATAAAGATAGAAGGCACTAGAAAAAAGAAGAATGCGAGTACCTGGACGATTCGACATCGTGCATGAAAATCTATGTCAAATCGGCATTAAACAAGATTTGTGTCGATTAAGATTAAAAGGGCTACAAAATGCCAGTAAAAGCCAAAAGACATTAAATGAAAATCATCTATGGAGATCAATTCATAGATGATCTTGCGGTTGCGGCTCAGGCTTCATGCAGTAACAAAAGTGTTTTACTCCTATCATTCTAGTTAGAGGTTTCAGTGTTGTACCAAAATATTTGATAAGATGCAAATTCATTAGGAATTGGGATTTTTCGACATTTCGAGGCTGACTTTCTCTAACTTCGTCAGACACTTCGAGACGAAATTGGGGGGAAGTCGTGTAAAATATGCAAACTCCTTGGGCAATATTCCAATCACGATTATATTAGGACTGCACAAGAAGTGCTTGAATGACTGTTCATAAATGATCTAAAATTATTTGGGATTTCAAATTAATCAGACGTTTCTTAATTTTTTCTATTAATAAGCCCTGAAAAGTCTTATCTTTGACAGCCACCAACTGTCATAGTTTTTAAATTTCTTCCTTTGAGTATTTCGCAATTTGCCAAGATTCTAGCATGAATAAAACTAGTATATTCGATATCCGTGAGAAGTTAAAGTCAAATAGTTTTCTGATCGCTAAGTAGGTTCTAAGTTTTTGATACATCGAAGATTTTTATATTTGAAACATCTTAGGTTGAAATTTAATCAAAATTCAATAATTGCTCCTTGTCCTTTTTAAAAAAAAAAAAACAGTTTGTGTTGAGATTGATTTAAATCTTTGCTAAGCGTTGTGAAAATCGAAAATATAAGAGAATCAGTAAACTGAAGTTTATTCAACATTAATATTGGAAACTAATCCACGATAGTAAATTTAGAAAGTAAATTTCGTGTCCCTTGATAAAGTGACGTTCGTTTTTTTTTTAATTTTGAGAATTTCACTGTAACTTTTATTGAAAAGTAATTTGAAAAAATTAACGCGAATCGACAAAATAATCACAGGGCGCTTATCTTTTTCATGGAACAGTGATCCTAGTCTCGAAGTTGTAACTTCTCATATTTCCATCAAAAATTACATAAATGTATCTCAAATGTGCGTAAATGTTATAAAACGCAATTGTTTCAATCCTATGATCATTTCTCCCCTTGGATATGTGAATAATTCATACGGTTTGTAATGATCTCTATAACGAGATTACATTTCCAACGAAGGACTCGCCACTATACCAAAATCCATTACGTGTTTTTACTTGAATATTTGTAAACGCAAAACAATGATGGAAGCCACAAATATTTACAACATCATATTATATAACTAGCTGTAGTTTCATTAATTATTCACGTTTCCAAATCAAATACTAACGAATATACTGAATAATGTAAACTGCTGATAAAGTTATTTCATTTACAGCGAATTTATATGGATCTACTCTATCCTTGATGTAGAGCTGATTGATGTCAACATACCTGGCTGAAAATCGACGGGAATGAAGTATTTTAGTTAGAATAGTTTTACCATTAAACTTATCCAACCGAACCATTAAACTTATATTGAATTCAAATTGCGATTTATTATTATCTTTTGTTATATGCCTTACTTGGCTTGAAATAAATAAATAAATAAAATAAATAATATTTATTGTTTGTTATAGTTTTAATTTTAATATTAAGATTTAAATTATAGTAAGCGATTCGAATTTGAAAAATAAAGAGCTCCACATCAATATGCAAATAGCATATGCGATTGTGGTCTGAACTTGAAACTGTTTCTAAACAAAAAAATTGAAATATTAGATTATCCATTTTCTCTTAATGTAAAATCTTCTCCGTACTTTCAATACGTTCAACATCCGCACCATATTTCATCTACCCACAACCATTTTGCTTTTACACCTCCAGTCGATGTACAGATACCTTTTCGCTCACTAATTATAATTGGGTTTGCCTTTTCACTATCATATGTTGCTATGGAGCCTCGGAACAATTAATAATAATATATGTGTTTAATGTAGTCTGATCCTTGAGTTTGCATGTGAAAAAATGCTTTCATAGTACTTTCTAATCGTGAGTGTTCAATGTTAGTGGGTTTGCTGGCTCATTATACTTATGTATGTATCTCCTTATGTGTCTCCTGTTTGCGGTGGGTGTAAAGCAGCTTATATATAATGCTCAACTTTGCATTGAAATGTTGCGGTTACCATTCAGTCTCTGAATCCAGTAGCAGTAATGCGAATGCGAAAAATTTCATCGGATTGTTGTCATTACAACCCAAGCTGTCTGATGATCACTCGATTGGTAATAAGCATATTATTGTTAAGGAAGGAAAAATTGCTTTTTCTGCTACTGGATAACAGTAGGTGGCATTTAATTATGAACTTAAGGAAAAATATTGAAACGATTTTGTTCTTATATTGCCATTAAAGTTGGTCATTTGGTGTGGGTTTTAATCGAAACTCGAAAGACATTTTAAAAAGATGGTCTATAATCGTTTTTCGATATTATTTTGATTTGCAAAGTTGCCCTTTTATACCATTTTTGAGTCAAATTCATAGATTTGTGAAACAAATTCATAATATTTTCGAGTCTAATTAATCCTTTTTCAAATCATATTCATAAACACCTATTCATGATTTTTCGAGTGAAATTCATAATATTTTTTAGTCGAATTCATATTTTTTTCGACTCAAATTCATAATTTTTTAAATTCTAATTCATAATTTTTTAAAGACAAATTCATAAAACTATGAAAAGTGATAATTTTTTTCGAGTTCAAATCATACATTCTTAAGATAAGTTCATATTTTGCACATCAAATTCATAAATTATGATCTTGACATGCACAAAATAGTATTATCTTCGAAAAAACTACGAATTTGACTCGGAAAAATTACGACTTATATGTGTGAAAATTATGAATTGGACTTAATAAAATTATGAATTTGATTCAAAAAAATTATGAAATTGACTCAAAAAAAATATGAATTTTACTCAAAAGCTTATCAATTGGTGTCGGAAATTTACGAATTTGATTTGAAAAAAATTTGATATAAACTCGAAAATATTGTGAATGTGTACCAAAAATATATTAATTTGACTCGAAAATGGTATATATGCTATATTACATTCAGCATATAGAATGGGCCACTTATGCAGCGTGACCAATTCGTGTAGGCCTTATCAACTCATGATAATAGCGTTTTTTCAATGCTCATATGTCCTGGTGGAACCATAATCCTTGTTCCTTCCTGTAATATGCTAGGCTGTCCGGGAATCTGTACTAATGTCTATGCAAAACTATGCAATTTAACACTCATATTGACTCCTAAGCGGTTAAAGTTCTGAATCTGATTTGTGATTCCTCAAAATATGGGCTGAACATTATGGCGCAATTACACTCTCGCCAAGGAATGGCAAATGTTGACGAGGTAGGTGTGTAAATGGTCTCCTTGTCTATTCTCGGCTGTTTTTTTCATGGCAAGCACGCGTGTGTAAATGGCTTGCTCGTTGACTCTTCTTTGTTTTATGAAGCGATAATGATCCTTTAATTGCTGTGCCTGAGTGTTTATGACCGTCTTGTCCTAGCTCGAAGCCGCTGGAAGCGAAGTGGGTTTTATGTATCGAGTCAAAGCGATTCAAGAGGGTAGCGAATGCTCATTTACATTTTCGAATTTTTCGCCGGGACTTCAAACATGTCCTTGGGTGGCACAGATTGAAATAACTCAACCCACACCAGGCAGGTGGAATAGTGGTATAGCCACAACCTGTACCTCAGCCATCGTTCACTGAACTGAACAAAATAGCTCACCACAACTGTCGAAAGGTGCATGGTGCAATATCCTAAATAAATAATTCACCATATGTCTTACTGAGCGTCTTGTCGAATGTTTTTGATTATCTCAGACGAGTGTAGGGCCTTAGGGAAGATTAGCGATAGAACAGTTAAGAATCGAGACGAGGTAATAGGGCGCCTTGGAAGAGTGGCAACAATAGGGGAAGATGAGCTAGTTGTATCATTTGATGTCAAGGCTCTGTTCCCAAGTGTGCCAGTAAAACAAGCACTCACGTTCTTTGAGGACTGGCTATTAGAGAGGAATAGCTCACCGGAAAGGAGGAAGAGGGCTAAAGACTTTTTGAAACTCGCTACGGTTTGCATGAATGAAAGTTATATTACTTTCAGGGGGGAAATACTTCAAAGCGATGAAAGGTGTTGCAATGGGAAATCCTTTATCCCCACTTATGAGTGAGATATTTATGGATAGACTAGAGAAGAAACTTTATGAAGAAGGTTCGCTTCCTCGGGCTTGGCTGAGATATGTAGACGATATTTGATTTGATTTATTCACGGAAATAAAATCCATTTTATACATATGTTTATAGCTTAACTATCTTAAATATAAAAATGATAATAAAAATAAAAGAAAAGATAATAAGAACAAGAATTTTGTGGCTGTTACAGAATCCAATAAAAAAAAGCTAATGATAACAATATCAACTACTAATCTAGTGGTAATAACAATGAAAACTGAGCGATACTTAGTCAATCCAATATCTAATTTATCTATGGAGAAAAGTGCACATCTCATGTTTAATGGTATTTACAGAATCATTAAAGAAATCAACCCGATTGCTCATAATATTGCCCGTAATTTGGATTCTCATAAGAGGAGAATTCTGGTGAAAATTAGACCTAAAGTTGTCTGCAATGAATATATCGTTCGATCTAGTTTGCCTGGAGGGAACCCGAAATCGCAATAGGCCAAGGAGATAAGGAGAGTCCAAATTGCCATTCATTAAATTGTATAAGAATGTGACATCATGGCATGCCCGACGAGCCTGTTGCGACGTAATTTTTAGTAACTTCATGATCACAGAATCAATATTTTCAATACCGTTTAAACGAAGTTTAGAAGCAACGTACCGTAAAAATTTATGCTGAATTCTTTCTAGTTGATCAATGTGCACCATGTAATACGGGTTCCAGAGAACTGATACATATTCGAGCTTACTGCGAACAACAGACGTGTATAATTGCTTCAAAGTATTGATATTATTAAACTCACGAGAATTACGTATAACAAAGCCAAGCAATCTGCGAGCTTCATTAGCAATGTGATTAATGTGATTGCTAAAGCTTAAACTACCGTCAAAGGTTATACCCAGATCCTTGATTTGATTAACTCTTTCTATAGGGACACCATTAAACGTGTAATTACCCCCAAAACTTACTCTGGTCCTGTTGAAAATAATAAATTAATATTTAGTTCTAAATTATTATCAACGCAGTATGCATACAAACGATCAATATTTGACTGCAACAAATGGATGTCAGAAAGAGTGTAAATATCTTTAAAAACTTTACAGTCATCTGCAAACAATAAAAACTGAACGTCATGAAAAACTGAACTTATATCGTTTATAAATATTAAAAACAATAATGGACCAAGATGTGAGCCCTGAGGTACACCAGAAGTGGGAAAGAAGGGATTTGAGAATGTATCATGAAATTTCACGAATAATGATCGATTGCTTACGAAGCTACAGAGCCATTCATAGATAGTACCATGGAATCCAATGTTTTTCAGTTTTTTGAACAAAAGCGTTAAGTTGATTTTATCAAATGCTTTATTAAAATCTGTATAAATTGAATGAACTTGGCCGGACGATGTCAGAGAATTACAAATAAAGTTATGGTATGAAATAAGATTAGTTGCGGTGGATTTTCCACTACAGAAACCATGCTGATTACATATAATTAGAGGCCTTATCAGAGGAGTGACAAAGTCGCAAACTAAACTCTCAAACACTTTAGGAATGGTTGACAAGATACAAATAGGACGGTAATTACTGACATCACATTTGTCACCTGATTTGAAAATGGGAACTACATGGCTTGCCTTCCAGAATTCAGGGAATGAGCCAGTGCGAAGCGACATATTGAAAATGATAAGTAGAGGAATTGATATGGAAAAAGCACAGTTTTTTAAAAACAGAGGTGGAATATTCTAGCTATAGTTAAAAAATATGCTTTGGTAGAAACTTTGGAGAAGTTGAACCAAGCACATAAGGACATCCAATTTTCAATGGAAATCGAAAAGAATGAGAAACTACCCTTCTTGGATTTAATGGTCATAAGAAAAGAAGATCTTCTTAGTTTTAATACCTACCGGAAGCCCACACACACCCAGAGGACAACACCATCCACGTCTGATCATTGGCATTCCCAAACAATGGCCCCCTTTAATTCGATGATTCACCGGCTATTAACAGTGCCCATGGATCAGGAAAGTTTTAACTCAGAAGTTAGATATATTAAAGATACGGTGAGAAAAAATGGATTTAACGAGAGGATAATTGGAAATCTTGTCATAAAAAAAAAAAGTATAGAATACAGCGTGATCTTCTAACGACGCTTTTTACGCAGGAAAAACAAGAAACAACCATAAGAGTTCCAATTATTTATTCATCAGTGTCCAAAAAAGTTCGGGTACTTCTTGAACGCTTTGATATTAAAGCAGTTCCAACCAGTAAAGCTAAAAAATTAGGTACTATACTATGTCACGTGATAAACAAAAAGGATAAAAAGGAAAAATGTGGAGTTTATAAAATTACCTGCCCAGAATGCGACAAAATATACATCGGTCAAACGAAACGGTTAGTTGGTGTTAGACTAACGGAACATAAACGAGAAGCAGCTTCAGCGAGGAAAAAGAATACAACATTAGTACGTTCAGCAGTAGCAAAGCACATATTGGAGGAGGATCACAGCATAACTTGGGACAACGTGGAAGTAATTAAGGAGGTACAGCAGGTGCGAAAACTGGATGCGTACGAAAGCCTGCACATATGGAAAACCCCTATGGATAGAAGACTAAACACAGACCAAGGAAACTGTGCATCACCATTGTTCAGGCTAATTTGAACATTCATTTGATAGTGAAGACGAAAATTTAATTAATATGGATAGTTGAATGTATTTTAGTAAAGTAATTAATAGGCAATTAGTTGGTAATTAGTATAAGTCAATCAATGGACAATTAGTTGGTAACTAGTATAAGTCAATACTTTGAAAGTAAGTAACATACATAAGTTAGATTAAGATTAGACCGATAGACACTGAAGAAGAGGGCAGATTACCCTCGAAATATCGATATTTGTCACAAAATTAAAATATATCTAGCTTCAAAAGGAAAAATCGGTTTTTTTATTAAGATATGCATTGTGATGTTCAGAGAAATGGGTGATAATCAAAATGAATGCTTCGTACGCAAAGAGATTTGAAGCGGTGTTTTTGTATTTGCACCCAAAAAGGCCAATAACTGCTACAGCGCGATACCTTAGGAAGTCTAGATTGACCGGTTTAATGAGACAAAAACGGTGAACGATTAACCTGGTAGATGCTTAAGAAGATCCACTGCCGAAGCCGGGGACAAGGCCATGGTGATTTATCGAATAGAGCAGACGGTAGTGGTGTCTTAATTGCCCTTCGTAAATTTCTGTCCAGTAAACTTTTTGCAAGCTTCGTGGTGCATCATCCTTTTGAGCGCGTTGCTGTCCGTATTTGACTGTCTCACAACGTCTGTTTACTACTTGTACCTGTGTATGTACTTTGTAGTGCATCTCTCTCCACGTATGAATGTTTTGTTTTTAGTGAGCTGTCTGACTATTATGTCTTACTATGCTCATTCTCCGATTGTTGTGTGTGGCAACTTCAACTTGCCTTCTATTCAGTGGGACCTCTCGTTCTTAGCCATTTTGTCTACATATGCACTTTCCATTTCCCTCTCATCCTTTTTTTCTTTTTGTTCCTTATCACAGTTAAATTGCATTCCTAGTAATAACAATCGTTTGTTGGACCTTGTTTTTTTAATTTTCTTTCTCCTATTGTATCTACTTCCGCATCATCTTTTCACTTCGTTGATCCTTACCCTCTTCAAAGCAGATCATTAGCGATTCGCTGCTGAACTCCTCTCTATCAATTGGTTTTCTTTCTTCCGTGGGCTTGAAATCAATGAAGCTCTTACTTCTTTTTATTTTATTTCACTCATATATTTTTCGCAGTCTTTGTTCGCAGGTTAACAGGAGAGAACATCTGATCAATGTTTAGTGCCTCCCGTGAAACACGGTGGTGATTCGATTGTGATATGAGGCTGTTTTGGTGGAGATAGAGTCGGCAACATCTGCAGAATCCGAGGAATAATGAGGAAAGAACACTATCGGGATATTCTCGAAAACAAAATGTTGCCATCTGGACTGCGTATTTTAGGAAAAGGATTCATATTTCAGCATTTAAACCAGTTATTAATTGAGGAAGCTCTTATAGTTATGGTTTGACCACCACAGTCATCTGATCTCAACCCCATAGAGCCCTACTCAAAATATACTTTAAATACTATTCATAAGAACTTGGTTTTCTAACTTCCATTCGTTTGAAATAGTAAATTTATTGCTTGGGCAAATACTTTTGAACGGTAATGTATTTCCCTTATATCTAGACTTATTCCTGTTTTTCGTACTTGTGATGGATGTCCTCCTTTGTTTTATGTGACAGTCTCTAAATCTACGCGCGAGAAAAATAAGGCCCGAAATGCATTTTTTCATAGTTCTTCTTTTGAGGTTTTTCAGCGTTATGGTTTTTGCGAGCAGTGGCTAAAAGAACTGTGAAACGCGGATATTTCGCCCATATTGAAGCGTGTCTTCCTTCAAATAACTCGAAATCTTTGTGGTCGTATGTCCGTTCTCTCAAAAGTAGTAACAGATTTCCTGACACTTTTTTGCTGGAGGAAACTTCTGCTTCTATTCCTCCAGACATTTGTAATCTGTTTGCTTAGCTATTTGCTTCTTTCTTTTCCTCTTTTAACATTGCTTCAGGTAGCTCTGTTGCGACTGTGTAATCTCATGAGAATTGTGAGATGACTAATCCTCTGGAGGTAGAAATTCTAATATCCTCGTTGGATCACTCAGCGAACAGCGACCTTGACGGTATTCGTAATGTCTTTGTTAAATCTCTTGCATCTTCCTGATCTGTACCTTTATCTATTTTATTTAACTTGAGTTTGTCCGTTGGTGTTTTTCCTTTCAGCTGGAAAGCTGCCAATGTTTTTCCGATCTCCAACTCGGGGGACATTTGTAATGTTGCCAACTACCATCCTATATCCCTCCTGTATTGCTTTCCTAAGCTGCTTTGAGCGAATCGTTCATGAAAGAATTCATAGTGCTTTTAGTCACTTATTTTCTAAAGAGCAACAGGGATGCATTAAGGGACGTTCTGCGAATGCTAATGTAGTAGTAATTCACTAACTTCGTCGCGTGTACTTTGGACAACGGTCTTCAAGATAATTTGATTTACACTGACTTCACGAAAACATTTGACAGGGTAAACCACTCAGTGCTGTTAGAAAAGACTTGTAATTTTGGTGTTTCCAGTTCCCTTATATCCGTGTTGTTTTTAATGGTTGTTCTTCCACCCCTTTCTATCCTTCTTCTGGTGTTGTCCAAAATTCCATCCTTGGTCCCCTCCTTTTCGCGTTCTTTATAAATGACTTTGCTGGTAATTTTAAGCCTGAATCTCTTTTGTACGCTGACGACCTCAAAATTTACCGTGCTATCGCTTCCCTAATTCTAACAAAATTCCACTATAACGTTGCGTCGAGCACAAGATTTGTTGAAGAGAAAGGGAATCTACGTTATTCTGATGACAATAAATAGACGACTAAGTGTCTCAGAGTACGGATGGCGAAATACTGCCTTTAAACCTATTTTCAGCGAAAGACACATTGTAAAACGAATACAGTGGGCCACAGAAAATAGCGAATGCGATTTTTCAATGAAGTACTTACAACCGATTGTGGTCGATTCGAGAATACCACATATCGAGCGCACCATTAAACATCCTGTCGAAGTCCACGTTTGAGGGTGCTTCAGTAAACAGGGATCTGGTACCCTTTTTCTGTTTAATGGAACCTTGAACTCAGAAAGGATTAAATTTAACATAGCTTCCATGTTCCCAGCTATTTGTTGGTCATAATGCGGAACTATGTTAGGGACCGATGTCTGTTGTTTGACATCGAAGAAGGAGTTCAGAGGAAACTTATCACCTCAAGGGCAGCACTGCGCTGCGTTTATCGTTAATGCGCCTGTGAATGCTCGTGAATGTGTTTGTGGTGGTTTACGCTGATGAAGTGGCAGCAGTAATCAAGTCAAACAGTAATCAAGTCAAGGAAGGAAGGTAGAACGATGGGTGATACAGCAGGCACTATCAAAGACAGAGATCGTCATGCGGACGAAGCGGAAGATACCGGTTGACATCTCAATGGTAGTGGACTCCGCAAAGGTCTACACCACTAAAGCGACAAAGTACCTGACGCTGGACGTCTGGGACCACACCCGTAAAGATTGTGATAAGGCTCTGAGACTCACTGATCATATCGATCCCCAAACTCGGTGGCGTCAGAGACGGAGGCTGCTCAAGGCGACGTCGAAATCTATCTTGCTTTACGGAGCGGAAATTTGAGCGAATTCACTTCAAACGAAAAAATTTAGAGTGCGAATTGCCAGCGTCCAGAGTGGCGGTACCTTGCACATCGCCTGAAGCTACTGCTTGCTTTCGGAAGATGCTGCCTTGGTGGTATCAAGAGTAATCCATTGCGCGAGAACGCAGAGAAGGGTATCTCATACCGGATGGACCAAGAACTCTGACGCCTGAACCCTCCAACAACGTTGGAGTTCATCATCAAATATCTCTGGACAGCCAAACTAATAGGTCAGCCGTCATCACGAAGAGGTAAACTTCTATCTGTGCCAGTTCCTAACGGAGCACGGTCATTTCAAAAGTTGCCGTACCAGAATGAGCAAGATGTATACACCGTATTGTCGGCATTGTGTGGATGAGTAGGTTAGGTTAGGTTAGGTTAACGTGGCTGCCGATCTTCAGAGGCCTGACGACCAGCACACATAGGCACAGGAGAGGCCCGTTGTGATACCACAATATTTTAGTGACTCTCTTCTACTCACTAAAGTCAGGAAACCATTTGCTTCCTTTGAGAAACCGGACTATCCCCTTTAGCTTTACTAGGGAGAGTTCCGTCAGGTTTGAGAGAAAGGGTGCACCAAGTGCCGCCAGTCTTCTCCTTGCCAAAGCCGGACACTGGCACATGAGGTGTAGGACGGTTTCCTCCTCATCCTCAGAGCCACAGCTCCGACAGAAGTCATTAAACTCTACGCCCAAACGTTGTGCATGCCGTCCTATCAGGCAGTGGCCCGTTAGAACGCCCACAGTGCAACGAAGGGCGCTTCGAGTTAAACCTAAAAGCTGCCTGGTGCGATGCGCATCCATGGATACCCAGGACTGCCTTGTTATCACACAGGAAGATTCATCTGCCCAGGACTTCTTAGCGTCCTCAAGATATTTCTGCCTTATGGCCAGTTTGACCGATGTCATCGGTATACCTATTGAAAAGGAGCAAGAGACCTCGGGTAGCAAAGTTCCAAGCCTTGCTAGCTCATCGGCCTCACAGTTGCCCTGAAAACCCCTATGTCCAGGTACCCAAATCAATTGAACAACCGAATGTCTCGACATCTCCCTAAGAGATGCACGGCATTCAGCAAAAATCTTGGACATTGTACAAGGACCAGCAAGGGACATAATAGCCGCTTGGCTATCTGTGAAAATACCAATATTGACCCCGAATATTCGATTACACAGAAGCCATTCGACTGCCTGATAAATAGCCACTACCTCCGCCTGAAAGACACTACAGTGGTCTGGTAGACGGAGGGACAGCTTGAGATTCAGCTCATCTGAGTATACACCACTCCCAACTCTATTGTTTAGCTTTGAGCCGAGTATTGGATGAGTAAGATTATACTCACCACACATTCATTGCGTGCAGTCAGTTCGCAATTTAGAGGACCAACCTCGAGCCCACGATTGGCTCGGCGGTTGCGCCAGAGTCGTGGAAACGACAAAAAAAAAAAGGTGATTTGGTGTAGAGTTACCGTTCTTGTGCGATAATGAATTTTGGAAATTAACATGATGAGTAAAGCATAGTGAATCCAATCCCGGGATTCGAATCCCGGGATCCCGAACAGTGTTTAGCCACTAAAATCCCGGATCTCAATTAGGATTGATGGTTTATAGTCCCGGGATTATAAATCATCAATCCCAGGATTATAAAACATCAATCCCGGGATTTTAGGGACTAAAAACTGTTCGGGATCCCGGGATCCCGGGATTCTAATCCCGGGATTGGATTCCCTAGTAAAGCATCAAATTTATGTATCAATATATTTTCGTAAAAAGTTAACAAAAAAAAATAATTTAGGAAGCTCAATAATTTGAAGCACTTCTCTTTAGGTGCTTGCCGTAGCTACAGGGTGACTAACGCATTCGTAGAAAAACTACCTTACAAGCATCAATGCAGCCTGTAAATTTAGTGATGATCTAACTACTCTGTCAGAAGTAATAGCAATTTTCTAAGTATGAACACTATATATACCAGGAATAGAATAATAGAAACTTACCGCTGCTGCATTACGATTTGTAGCTGTCATAAATTGATTTTGTGGCGCAAGCATACTTAAATGTGGCTGCCCGCCTAAATACACCAGCGGTTGTTGCTGTTGCTGCTGCTGTTGTTGTTGTTGTTGCTGCTGCTGCTGTTGCTGAAGTTGTTGCTGTTGGAGATCGCTCGGTTTCGGCATACCAACACCATTCATATTTACACTTGGATGTACATGATCATACATATTGCCTTGCATTGTTTGCATCGGTATTGGGCCACCCTGCCCCGTCGGATTGTTCAGCGCATGATTTAGAACGGCTGAATTTAGATGATTCGGTGCATGCATGTGGATTTGTTGATGCGATGGCAGTGGATTATGATGATGCTGCTGTTGCTGATGGCCAAGCATTTGTGGATGTTTCGTCGAGGCTTGCGGTTGTTGTTGTTGGTGTTGATGTTGTTGCATTGACATACCCACTCCGATACCAACACCGACCGGTCCAACAGCCGGCATATTATTCATAGGTGCTGTGTATTTCCATTTGTCTTGAGTCTGGAATTGAGAACGGAGGAAATTAGAGGATTTTTGAATGGTTTAAGCTTCAAGCACAAGCAATTGGTTTGAAAAGGTAGAAAGTGTGTATAGGTAAATTTAAATATTTGACAAATAATATTGTTTCCGAAGTATCCACAGTAATAAGATTTAAAAAAAATTCGGAGATATACAGGTTCTTTGTTTAATTAGTCTGTTTTTATTATTCCTTCGGCTTGTCTGCCTCTTTTTATCACTTTATCATTTTATTTATATAAAATTATATAATATTAGAAAATATAAATTCAATATAAATTTGAATATAACTGTAAGTTGATAAACATGAAATTCTATTTATGGATAAAGAGCCATTTATAAAGAGAGAAAACATTAAACAGCAAGATAAAACTTAGCTCCAAAAAAATGATCCTACATTATAAAAAAAAAAGCTTGAAAAAGGTCTTGCTTGATTTCTTTTTGGTTTCAGGTCTCGTGAATATTGATTTTAATGCTGCCTCATATGGAAGGAATCAAATACGACTGGCCAACTGATGCCGACTGGTGGCTTTTACTGGTTTTATAGTCGTTACCGCTCATCATCGATGGCACATTATGTAGCGGAGATTCGTGCTGGAAAACGATTCCTTGAAGATGTGGCAAAAAAGGTTGTTTCTTCTGAAGAGAACGTTGACACAACGTTGAAAAGTGTGCACCTGAAATCGTCAGGATTGCCGCCAGGAATTTTCGTTCCACAGTATCGAAAAACAGCAGAGCTTGCACCGACATCTGGAAATTCAGAAGGTTCGCTATTTAAGGACCGAAGTTAATGATATAAAGCCCTACTCCATAATCGACTGACGACGTTATCCACCTAACAGAAATCTGGTTATCTGGGGATATATACAGCAATGAAATTTTCCCTCTTTCACAGGGATCAAGGACGATATGCCTGTGATTTTTTTAGGAGATGATGAAGTAATTGGTGTTCATAAATCTCTGAATGGAACGCTTTGTAGTTACATAATTTCCTCCTCCCGGCTGAATATGTGACTACCTGTATTTCTTCTTCGTCATCCTTAGTGTTCCTTGTCTCCTCAATACACATCCCATACGCCCGTACTGGTCTAGGAAAGTTTCTTTGCGGAGCTCTCGACCTACTTCAGTGACCACCTCACTTCAGCTTTCGCACTTTTATGTGGGTGGCTTATATTCTTTCGTTGGATTGCTATGGCAGTTTTTCGAGTATTTTGGCTCTATGCAATATTTCAGTGGCTACTATTTGCTTTTTTCCATTTGCCCAATTACCCTATTGCTAAAAGTGCTAATAGCATTATCCTCGATCATGTCCTGACACATGTGCGCCCTGATCCCAATCATTCTCCTCTCTTCATGGAATGAACTTTGAACCACTCATCTAAATTTAAATCTACTTTTTCTCTCCGTTTTAATTTTAAAAAGGTTAATTATTTCAATTTGACCCACGAAATAAACTGTACTAATTTATTTAATTTTCCCAGAGGGCTAAATGTAAATGAGGCTGATTATACTCCATCCTATCGTTGTAAACGTAGTTATGGCCTTCCGTGGTTTACCGTCGCTATCGCGATTGCTCTTAGAAACAAAAACAATAGGTCTGGCTAGCTTAATGGCATTTTTAAGTTTTAAAGGTTACGTAAATCCTAAGACTCTCTGGTTCTACAACAACTACTTTAAAACTTCTTCTGGCATTCCTTCCGTTATGTATTTTCATGATACGTCTGCCTCCTCTCCAAAAGATATATGTTAGCTTTTTGCTCACTTCTTTTCTTCTTTCATTTGTCGCCAATTTTCCGCAGCTACTTGTGCCTTGTCTTTCTTTTTACTAATCCTTTGGATGTCGAATTATTAATGGTATCTCCTGTTGCAAGGTGCTAATCGCATTCTAAATCACTTTGATCTTCCCTGTCACTTAACTGGTAGCTTTCTATCACTGTGGGAATCCGCTTGTATATTCCGCTTGTATATATTAAAGCGGGTGATAGTTTTTACATTTGCAACTATCGTCCCATTTCTCTGTAGAAAAGTCATTAACATAGCAACATAGTTTCTCCTTAAAAAAGTAATTTACAATAAAGTGTACCTTTAAGTCTAGCCCTTGCTAGCCAGTGAACAGCCTGGATTCATTCAAGGTAAGTCAACGGTAAAAAAACTTATTGTCATTTAAAAACACCGTTGCTTCCCAATCGAGCAGCAAAAGCAAGTAGTCGTCCTGTATGCAGACTTTGCCAAAGCTTTCAATGCAGTTAACCATGATATTTTTCTGTCAAAGGTAGTTCTACAAATCAGAAAACTTCACAGAGAATAAGCACAATCGCTTGAAGCGTCTGGGAAGTTGCTTTTGAAGACTTAGTGGGAGTGGTGCTCCTTTGGAACGTAATCTGCAGTTCCTTGAAGGCGGAATCGCGATAATTGGAACAACGTCCGTGTTGGCCCTCCTCCCAAAAGATTCAAACACAAAGAGTTGAGCGTTTTGGTGTTCAACCGTATTTAGTCGCTGGATTGAGGACTTCTTATCTAACTGTGTCCATTTTGGACACAGACAATGCTGAAGATGAGAGTTCATGCAGTTTTTAAGAGAGCATGACAGAAGTAGCAGAAGGTAGAGTGGGGTATGGATATGGTGCATCCGCGCTGGTATGCCGTTTGGTGGTCATTGGCATATTCTACCCGCTGGTACATTCCGAAGTTTCCCTCTCGGAGAACAGTTAGCCGAATCCAAAAAGAACAAGCTCATTCGCTCCATCTAAATTCCAGTTATGGATCATGTCTACAATGTAGTCGGATGGTGCTGTGGACACATAGCATGCAGTGCTAGATTCGAGCTGACTCAAATTCCGTCTGGAGTTCATGATCAATAAGAAAATTTCAGAGGGTATGAACGATCAGAGAATAATACCCTCGAATTATGTTTACGGCCAGAAATAACAGTAAAAATTTAAGAGCTTAATGCATCGAAAGGAATCTTTAACTGCCATTGGAAAAACTTTGTTATCAAAAATCTATGAAATCTACCGCTAACTTGTCCGAGTTGTCATAGAGTTTAAATAGTACTAAATTTGGGGCTACTACAAAGTGATATTTTCTTATAAATACCTTATTTGTAGAATAGGTTAGGTAAGGTTATGCTGACTGACACAAGGCCACACATAGACCTATTTGATGTATAGTGATACCAGATCAGTGGTCCAGGAGAAAGAAAGTTCAGTCCAAGCAGCCATCGAAGGCCCCGGACTTTTTCACGAACCGAATAATGTCTCACCCTCTGTTCCACCACGTGCGAGAGATCCACCAGCCAAGGCTCGCCGAAGCACCGCTGTCTGGTTTCCCACGGTGCCGGGCAGTGACACAGGAGATGCTGGATTGTTTCTGAGACTACCGGCTCCTGACACTTCCGGCTCTTGACTCTTCCTTAGTTGAAATATAAGTTATTAATAATGTTCTATCACAATCAAATAAAGGAGTTGTCAAAGTATCAAAGGGGATCAAGCGTAATTGCGAGTAATTAATACAAGCAATATAATAACCGGTAGACTAAATCAAACAGTTTCCCATAGTGGGAAGTAGATTGACCTAATTATTGGGTTTAAGCCGTTCAAACCCTTTATCAGGTCCGCTGGCTTGCTTGTGATTAGCAAAAGAAATTAATGTGACAAAACCTGTCGCGTATCGGCTGGGTCGAGCTTGCCAGCTCATGCCTGGAACTCTTGGGCTGTTTTCGGACAAAACCCCTTTTTCTGTATTTTGTCATATCGCGACTACTAGATGTTATTCGACGGATGAGGAATACGTAGCATATCTCTCATTCAAGCAAATCCACCCCACTTTCAGCAACCCAGCCAAGTAGAGCTAGCAAAGCGGCCTACTACCATACGTCGGAGTCAGATTAAAGGGTGTTTCGCTAATGCGGATTAGGCGTCTTTTTAGGAATTTCGAGGGCACCCTAGTTCAGGGCGAATATTTTTTTGCCTTGTTGATGGCTACCCATGAAACTCTTGACAGGCTCTTGACTGGACCTCCGTTTAGTTGAGACGCACTGCTGACGTCCTACTCATTCAATTGCTACTAGTTCCGCAAGGATCCATCTTAGGCCCTGCATTATTCTTTTTGTGTGCTAAAGATTTTCCTTCTCTCTATAAATCAATGTACACTGTTGTACACTGATGATATCCAAATTTTCAGAGTAATTGAATCCGATAGTGACTGTTTCCTGTCAAAAAACACCTTAGGTGTTTTAGTTAGCTAGTACACTGCGAATTCCATCAATTTAGATCTTGCGAAGTGCCATCAAATGTCCTTCACCTATACAACATCTCATTGTTTTTCCCCTATTCTATTCTCGGCTACCCTCTCAATGCTGTTGATAGTGTAAAGGACCTTGGAGTGATCTTCAAGTTGAAATTCGACCAGCACACTTTGCACATCTTTGCCTGGGCCTCTAATTTTTTCAGACTTTTTAACGGTTGTATATTAGTTGACCCCAGCATGTTAGAGAAACGGTCGGTCCCAATAGAACCTCATTATACTTTAATGTTCCTTTTGTCCGTAAAAATACCGATTTCTTTTTCCTACTTTTGCATTTGGCTCGACAGCCCAACAGCCTTAACTCTGGTCCACTTTTATCATTTCACATTCAATTAAGCTTTGGACTTTTTGTATATGTTAAGTAACTTTTTGCCATCTGAATAAGTTGCCAATTTTCAGGTATAAATACTTTTGTGTTGCCTATAATTGGATTTATTTCTGATGGTTTGGACAATAAATAATAAATAATTATTTTTTCAATAAAATTTCAGATTGTTTCCATCAAGAATCCATCAAATCGCGAAAAACTATATGACATCTTTCCACACCCACGCATATCAAACGACATTCAATTTCACATTCACACAATATAACTTTTCCATTGAAAACAATAAAAGAGGACTCTTTCTCGAAACAAAACGCATATTAAAAACCATAAAATCACATCATAAGACAATAAAAAAGGTCGCCATATACACAAACCATTTACAATACAAAGCATATCAAAAGGTAATAAAAATGTATCTCTGACAATGTAATGAAAATACACACATACACCGAGGACGACACACAAAAATGGAAAGAGGACAACATTAAAGCAGCGAAACAAAGTGAAGAGCTTTGTAATTTTAATGTCACAGCAAGACACAAAGACAGAATCGTACGAAATGCGAACAAATAAGCAGATAGCTAAGCAAGCTTATTTGGAAGGATTCTGAAGAGCTTATATAATTTCGCAATCGAATTCATCGAGGTGAAGGAGAAATAGCGACGGAACACAAGAAGACAAAGAAGAGAAGGACACTTTTTCCGAAACGTAAAGAAAGTACACAAAGCTTGAATTTTCGCTTATGTAATAGCACGTGTGCCCGTTTTGAAATGTTTGTCATTCCACGACATAAGTATGTATATAATATATGTAAGTGCTTGTGTCAAGGAATGCGAACGAAGTGAATTTGAAACTACAGTTCCATGAGAACAGATTACGTAAACTGTTTTACAAGTGAAATTCGTTACAGAGTTACAGTGATAGAGAGAAATCGATTAGATATCGAATTCAGATGAAATTCGAGTTACTAAGCCCAGGAATGGGATGGTTATCTAACACCTTGATTAGGAGTTCAGTTCGGAAGTTAATGTAGCTCGTTTCGAATCCCAAAGAGAATTTCCGTGGAATTCAAGCGGAAGAAACGCTCAAGGATAATTTTTGGAATTGATTGGACCAGATACGAAATGTCAAGTTTAGGTAAACTATTTAACTAATGAATAAATTGAATTTTGTGAGAGTCAATGAGCTGAAGGTGAAAAGCAAGGAAATATTCAGTTTTATATTTTTGACTGACCTGAGATACCAAAAATTTTCGATTTTTTTTTATTTACCTACTATCTATTAGGTTGCTGCAGATGAAATGGCCGATTTAGTAACACATTTTTAAACAGCTGTAACCTTTTATAAAGACAATTTATGTAATCAAAATAGGTACCAATAGATGCAACACACTTTTCCCAACGAGATACAAGTACATCTTTTCCAGTTCCGAGTTTCTGGTTCGAAGAAACTCCTCCAAGGCATTTTTGACAGCAGCTTCATTATTAAATCTTTTTCCTTTCAAAAAGTGATCCAAATGTTTAAAGAAATTGTAATCTGTTGGTGAGAGGTCTGGTGAATATGGAAGGTGAGAAAGAGTCTCATTTGTGCTATGAGACTAATTTTTGAACCGTTGTTCTCGATACATGAGGTCGTGCGTTATCATGAAACAGTATCACCCCATCCCTGTTGACAAGCCTAGGTCGTTCGACTATCAATTTTTGATGCATTCCATCCAGTTGAGCACAGTATTTCTCAGCATTGATGGTTTCGCCAGGTTGCAGGAACGAACAGTGGATAACTCCAGCTACAGACCACCAAATAGTTAACATTATTTTCTTTGGATGAAGGCTTGATTTCGGCATGTGTCTTGGCGCTTCATCGGCATCTAGCCATTGCGCCGATCAGCGACGATTATCGTATAAAACCCACTCTTCATCGCAGGTCACAATTCGGTGCAAGAACGGTTCCTTATTGTTGCGGGAGAGAAGAGAACTTGAAATCTTCATTCGACACGTCATGTTCTGTTCGGTAAGATCATGCGGAACCCATTTGTCAAGCTTTTTCACTTTTCCAAGTGGTTGCAAGTGGCGGCAAACTGTCGAATTGTGAACGCCTAATTTCTCGGCAAGATCCCTTATGATTTGGCGGAAGTCAGACTCCACTAATGCACGCAGCTCGTCGTTATCTATCGATGGTCCTGGGTGTCCACGTGGCTCACTTCCAAGGTCCATATCTCCGGATCGAAATTTTTCGAACCACCGCCGAGTGGTTCGTTCGCTAACTGTATCAGGCCCAAATGCGCAGTTGATATTCCTCGTTGCTTCCGTTGCGTTGTGCTCTAATTTAAATTCGTATAGTAAAAGTAGCCGTTTTTGATTCACTTCCATGTTCACTTTCTCTTTTTGTTTTACGATCACTATGAAGTGCAAAACAGAAATGACTCCATAAACCAAGGTAGCAGTATTTATACTTCAATATGTCATATCATTTGCACCGTCTTATGCCAACATAATACACTAAAATTGCAGCCAATTTTATGTCATTGCTAAATCGGCCATTTCATCTACAGCAACCTAATATTTTCACATGTCGGAGCCCAATTACAAAAATAGAAAAATTATAATTTGGAAAAAGTACAAAAAACCAAGTAAATCGAAACAGATAATAGGAAAATTAAGAACAAGAACATATATAATAGTGAATATATATATATATATATATATATATATATATATATATATATATATATATATATATATATATATATAATATTCAAAGTTCGTTTTTATTTGCAGGTAATCGTCGAGTGACTCAATTACATTTTCATCATCAGCAATACAGAAGATAAGACGAATGGATAACAGAGGGAGGGTCATTGATGAAGACAAGGAATAAGAGGGGACCGAGAATCGAGCCCTGCGGAACACCGGATAGAAAGCATAATACAGAAAAAGAAAAGGAAAATTCATTTACGGTATAAATACTACCTGAAGCATAGGCGAAAAACTAAGATAGATGGGAAACAGAAATACCAAAACACTCGAGCTTCGAGAGAAAAAGCTGTGATCAACCGAATCAAATGCTTTTCAAAAATCGATGTAAGCAACATCAACTTGTTTCTGCTGATCCGAAGCAAAGGCAACCAAGTTGGAGAAGTTTATGAGATTGGATGTCGAGAAGATTGAATGATTGTATAAGAAGATCTGTCCTTGATGAATTCATGCTGCACAGGAGAACAGAGCGACGAGGAGAGTGGCTTAGCTACCAAATTCAGGATACCATCAGGCCCACTTCCGATATTTATGCTAAGTGAATTTAGTATGGATTCAATTTTTGAAGGATCTGTTTGGATGGGAGAAAAAGGAGAATTTAAAATTGAGAAAAGACTGGGAGAAACTAACGATTGCAAGCGAAATGAATGAAGAGAATCTGCAACAAATAGAAGGCACAATATTAACGAAAAGATCACACATGGCTCATCTAGAGATAAGTTTAGTCGCTGATTACAGCCCTTCCCATTTCTACAAAGTCGTCTTGAGACCTCGAAGCTCTTTACCTGGTACGGGCTACGTCTTTAGCCTTTAGAACATACTACTGTGATCAAAAAGTAAGGTGAATTTGTTTATAAAATGTAAACTCTTTATTTATTCTTCCAAATCAATTCCATCCCCTTCAAAGTAATCCCCGTCCGATAAAACGCACTTTTTCCAACGCTTTTTCCAGTCCTCGAAACAGTCGGAATAGTCTTTTTCCAGTATAGCCTTCGAGGCCTTCTTCGATTCGATTTTTATCTCCTCAATCGTGTCAAAACGGCGTCCCCGCATTGGCCATTTGAATTTGCTGAATAGCCAGAAGTCGCGCGGAACCAAATCAGGCAAATACGCTGGTTGCAGAACGATGTGAGTCGAGTTTTTGGCAAAAAAGTCGCGAAGAACCAATGCAGTGTGACATGGTGCATTATTGTGATGAAGGAACCAAGCGTTGTTCGCCCATAACTCCGGCCGTTTCAGACGAACAGCTTCGCGCAAACGACGCATAACGCTCAAATAATATTTTTTGTTGACAGTTTGGCCCAGCGGAAGGAATTCATAGTGCACCACACCACAATAACCAAAGAAAACTCTCAACATGGCCTTAATTTCACCTTACTTTTTGATCACAGTAGTACGTCACAACGGACCGAGTCCAAGTAGCATCATTCCGTTTGCGCAGACGGCTGGTAGGTGGTATTATTAAGTGGTATTATTAGATCACTCCCAAATGTAAGCATCGACGGGTGTCCAATGATATTGTTGAAAATTACGAACACTTCATTAAAACTTCATCTGACCATCATTATTAATAAGAGCCGTTTTGAATGCCGGTTCCCCTCACACTGAAAAGCGAGCACAATTCATTGAATTTCTAAGTCATATGATGTAACCTATGCAAATAAATTCCACCCAATCTTGATTCTTCCATCTTTTATCAAAATCCTTGAATGACACCGGCATAACATTACAACAGCCAAAGCATGTAATAGCACAGCATGAGTAAGTATATGAGAATATGCACAACTATTCAGGCTGGTTGAAGTGTGATCATAGCTTCCGTGGGGTAGCAGATGGCAACCATCTCCGTGAAACCAAGATTTGCTAATATGATGCACGCTTTTTGGAGTTAGCCCCTTAGGAAAAAAAATCTCCAAGCAAGTGGTGTGACAGCATATGCCGAGGGCTGAAGTGCTGCTGGGTGACGACCTGTAGGCCCCATTTTAACAGTGAAGCTCTAGTGCTCGACAGTGAACTTTAAAGATGATTAAGGGGACAGTCGAGGCCTAAATTTCAAAAGAATTCCAAAGAACAAAAGTACAAAAAGCGCCACCATAAAGGAGAAACGAACCATAGCTCGACAGCAAAAATTAAAGGTGGCCATGGCAAAGGCCAAACCCCCTACACAGGTTCACAAAAAGGAATAGACAGACCGCAAGCGCTGAACATGACTTCGCAAGAGAAATCGACAGAGACTCCAAAAGGAAAAACATGAACGGTGCAAGGAAAACGCACCGCACGAAGTCTAAAGAAGAGGCCAAAGAAGAGGCCAGAGAAAAGGCATTTTTAGCAAAGGCAACAGAGACCAATAGGAAAAAGCCCACATCTGAGGACGGGACTCCTGTGAACAGGCAGCAATAAGGAGCACCGATGTGGCCTCAAAATATTCTAAGCCCAGCAAAAGAAAGCGGCAATCAACCTGTAGTGGAGCCTTGGGTGTGAAAATCGCGGTCTTGTGTAAGGACTTTCCCTAAGGACTTCTAGCGACTGACCAAATGGATAATTACAAAATGCCCTTGGTGAGAGAATTTTGGCGGAGATAGCGAGAATATTGGCGCAGATAGAGAGGCGTTGCCTCTCACTTTCTCAGCATCACCTACAAAGTAGGCTACGTGTCCCTCTACTGTAAGGAGAAACCAACGGCGGAGCGGATAAGGTCGGAGGCCGAAAAGATAAGGCCGTGAGAAGAGGCTAGCCTATGAGACACGGAGGAGTCTCTGGTTCCCAGCTCAAAGACTAGTGTTGGCTATTTTCCCAGCGCAGCGGACTTGGCTACGGAAAGGATCCTGGCTTTTGTAGAACGCCAGAATGAGAACCTCGACGTCAAGAGATAAGTGCGCTATGCTAGTCGTACCGGCGGACCAAACCTGAGCTACCAATATGTCGGATGGACACAGCAACATTAACTTCCGATTTGGAAAGGTTAAGTGATATCAAGGGACTCGTAGAACAAAAAAGTTGATTCTTGAATGTGATGCCAACGCTCATCACACAGCATGGAGGAACAATGATGTCAACGCTCGAGGTGAGTCACTCTTAGGATTCCCCCTAACCAGCAATTCGGCAATAGCAAATAATGGCAAGATGCCAACGTTCCTCACAGTCCACAGACATGAGGTACTGTCAAACAATGTAATTCATTTAGTGAAGAAGTGGATTGTACCAACAGGAGCATCGTTCGCTGATCACAAGCTTGGATCGCCATCTGGGAAAGTCTCAATAGCATCCCACAGACTGCCAGGATACAGAAAGCTCTCTCCACCAGACACACTGGAAGTGCTGCTTAGAAGGCATTTTCCAGGGTGAAAAATTAGAAAGCAGTCAGGCTGAGAAAGAAGAAGAAGGCCCTATTCGGCCACCTCACTCACCTCTGATTAAATAAATTATCACGTATGAAAAGGTTGAAAGGGCAATAGAAAACTTCAAACCCTTTAACTCATGAGGACCTGTCGGAAATCAGAATCTATCCAGATGTACTACAAAAAGCGCTATGGGGAAATTAAAATACATTCTGGTACACACATTTAGAGCGATCTTCGAACTCAGCTACATACCAAAATGTGGAAACTGCCGACTTTCATCCCTAAGGGTGGCAGCAAACGAGCCGACCTAGCAAACTCATACAAGCCAATTAGTCTTACATCTTTCATATTGAAGACCATGTTGAAGCTAATTAACTTATACTAACGTAAAGATGCCACTTCACAAATTTCAATTTCCCTACAAAAAGGGCAAATCAACTATATCAGCTACACATAAGTTGATGCAAACAATAGAAAAGGAATTGATCGCAAGGAAATCACTATGCACCTTCATGGATATAGAAAGAGCCTTTTACAATGAAATTCACGCTATGGATACAGTTTTCACCAAAGCTTTTGATTATGTTGATCACAACCTTCTTCTTTTCAAATTGCAGAGACTTGATATCTCTTGATAAATTCTTCATAAAAGTGGATAGATTCATACGAACACGATCCATCTAGTTATGCTCGATATGATTCATGTATATCCCATCTGTCTGAGCGCAGAATCGATGTTCCACAACTGTTTCACGTGAATGATCTGCCTACGACCCTTTCTTATGCATGTTTGTTTTCTGACAATGATATTAAACTCTTTGTGAGGTTAATGTCAATCGAAGACTGTAGCCTTCTTTAATCCAATATTTCGGTTCTAGAGCTGGTGTAAAACAAAAAAGCTTCATCCGAATAGAAGCGAATGACAAACCTTGGTTATGTTTTCTCATAAAACTCATTCTACAGTCTTTAATTACTCATTATATACCCATCGGCTCTCATCTCTCGCCTCTCTCAAAAGCCTTGGGTTTACAACAACCTCAGATTTGATGTTCATATATCGGACTTGACCAATCGAGCCTCCAAACTGTACCGGTGCGCAGAAATTTTTCAAAGGTCGTTTGCTAGATCTTCCGTTTACTTTCATTCGGCAAGAATAACGAAAACTTATAAGACTCTCCAGCAAGGTCATTTGAAGCTCTTGAAGCATTTAAAGCTAAGTTAGAAGCAATCATTAACTAACAGCATCTAATTGGATGAAAAAAATAAATAATTAGAAAGCTAGAATCAGAATCTTTCAACATCTTTTACCTAAGCTATTTCCAATCTTTCCTACTTATTAATACGAACACAGGCGGCCAACTAAAAAAAAATTATCGAAACGATAATGACCATTCGTATAATTTATATTGCCGCACATATAGCACCATAATGCATATGTATCTAACATCCAAAAGCAGTAAGCTAACACTGGGGCACTACACACGAAGGTTATTGCCACGGCTTTTGCGCTATTCGAGATGCTCGTGCTGTACTCCCAGCTTTAATTGCATATTATGCAAATCGCCCAGTGAATTTGCGTAAAACGAAGTTGACTTACAAGCCGAGCATGCATAGAAAAACATGAAACCGTAAGAAAAATTTCCAGATCATTTTAGATACGATATACGGTCAAAAACAAATGTTTTTGCGTATTAAATGGTTTGTTTTCAGTATGTGATTAAATGGCGAATAGTAAACAAAGTGAATGAATTGGAAGATATTAACAGTTTGTATATAATGAAAAAGTTTTAATTAGATTTTCTTCCAACTACAGGAAATTGAACGCAAGGTACATCCAACTTCTTCTGCAATTTCAAGATACATTAAAATCATTTCAAATCTATAATTAATTTACTTTTAGAATTGAAACTTCAAAAATACATCAAGCACCAGGACATTCCTATCATCAGCCACTAATGAACGACCAGAAAATCTTTCTTTGATGTTTGTTCATCCCAAAACACTCAGCAGCTACACATGGTTCTGTCTCATATGACAAATAATTTTCACAACACATCTTCCTATCTCTATCTTTATATCTTTCATTCATATCTTTTTCCATAACTAATTGAATGCATTTCATTATTTTCGTCTGTTTCTCTACTATGTATTTTACTTTCATGCTCGATCCAATTTATTTTTATTCCAGACATATGCGACGACGCATCACTGGAGTTGCTTGCTGTCATTCGGTGTAAATAGAAAGAAAAACAATGGAAATAAAACTGAAATGAATGTAACTGCAAGAAGAGGAAAGATAATTCGAGAAACGGTTTGCAGTTCTATAGTACTTTTTATTTGAGAATTTCACTGAAATTAATACTTTGACATGTCCTGGCCAGACTCCATTATTTTTTTTCTGGCTGGTTTTAGATGGTTTTAGCTCTTAATAGCCTTTTTAGATACTTTATTTATGTTTGGATATCGAAATAAAATACGTAGGGTCTAAGATTTAAGGTTGGAGAGAATTCGAATTTTTCAATTCATTTTTACTAGTGTTCGAAGAACATTAGTATTAAACTCGTTTCGCCGAAAATTCATATTTCTTTATTTATTATTCATATTTTCATATTTATATAATAATAATTCATATTTCTTTATATTTGATATATTTATTAAAACTCACAAAGTACTTGGATGTTACTCTATGTAATATTTGGTGAAAATTTGGTTGAAAAATTAGTATAGGGCTGGCAGCTGTGGTGACTTTTGTCTCATAAATCTTGCAAATTTGCTCAGCAAAATTAAGCTTTTTTCCCTATAACTTTCGGTCCAGTGTAGAAATCAAAACGAAGTTCATGCAGTAAATTGACCTCAATGTGCAGTAAATGTCGTAGGAATTTCGTACAAAAATCATGAAAGGGCTGCCAGCTATTACCATTTTTGTAGTTTTGTGGAATTTCTTTACTGAGCGATTATGTCATTAGATTTGCAAATGAGAATGATCCTGCAATGAAAATTAACAACAAATATTCACGCTTTAAAAATTTGAAAAGTTTTGAGGGTGGTAGCCCTAAAATTCTTTTCACCCGTATACCTTCCAGCGCAGTGATTCAATCGAAACGAAATTTATTGGTTGGGTTTAACTTAACGTGAAGCAGATTTGGTATATATTTTGCTCTGCTGCTGATACAGGGTAACCAGCATTAGCCATTTTCGTAAATATTGCACCAACAGATGCTTCAAATAACGTACTCATATGCAAAGCATTTGCAATAAAAATAAGAAACCAATTTTTAAATTTTCCGAGTTTTGAACATTTTTCGGATGGCAGCCTCAAACAATGTTTAACTGCTGAAACTTTCGATGAAATCCTCCGATGGGAACGAAATTCAAAGGATAAGTTGATTTAAGTATGAGCTTGTTGGGAAAGTGTTGCCAGCACTGAACATTTTCATCATTTGTGTTATAGTTGAGTTTTGTTGCTTGTGATAAGGAATGGTTGTACAAAAAAGTGTATTACATCTTCCCACATTTTGTTGTCACTCAAAGACAATTTCTTCGAAAAATTTTTTAATTTGTATTCGAAACACTTTGTTTAAGTGCTTAAGTTTATACTTCTATGTAAAAGAAAGTTCAGTGATTATATTTCGTGATTGCGTCATCCGATCAACTTCAAATTTTTAGAATGCAGTGATATTGATATGGAATAAGTTAACAAAATTTTATCTTTAATGTTTTGTAAAATTTTAACCACTATTGCCAGGATAATTTGAGCGGTAATACTATTAGTATGCAAGAAATAATAACTGGGGCAAAAAATATTAAAAACAATAAAACTCAATAAAATATTAACCCTAAAATAGGGAAACATTTTTCAACCGTCTAGCTACGAAAGCATGTAAACAGGAATCCTGGGAGAGGGGAAAAAGCAAAGGAAATGCAGTTGTTTATTTGTCAAACCCTGTCAGTGTGGATTTTTAGAAGTTTCATGTCCCCCAAAAACGATCACCCTTCACAAAATTACCTATTTTTTGAACACCTGAGATATATGCTAACGGGAAATCACTATCGGGCTATGAGATCAATATGAATGAAATTCCCAGGATATTTTGGCGTTGAGTAAGAACATGTCTGATAACATTTTAATGAATATGCTGCAAACCCTATGGCTGTAGTGGAATCTTAGAAAAACACTTAAATTCAAGTTTTCTGTCTTGTAATTTTTCATGCAGATATAGGACTAACCCGAAATTGACTTAAACATGGAGCGGGCTTAATAGATTTTTTGGCTGAAAATTTAAGATAGAGCTGCCAGCTACGGCCAGTTTTGTGAATTTTCTACTAAGCAATGTTTCAATGAATTTTTTAAATTATTATGATATTGTAGCATATTTTCATAAAACTTTAAAATGTTTGCAATCGGCAACCCTTAAAATATTTCCAACCCTATAACTATCAACGCAATCAGCAGATCAAAACAAAACTGAAAGAGTGGATTGATTTCAACAACAAGCAGATATTATAATATTTTGGTTGTGATGATAGTAAAGGGCTACCAGCAACAAACATTTTCGTAATTTTGGCACTAACATACACTCCGCGGCAACTGGTTGAGACACTCCTTGGAAAATTCGAGGTGATTTGGTTCTACAGGTATTCGTTTAATTACTCTCAAATAATCCTAATCACTTTTCGTAACGATGCAAAATGTCGCCTAATTGTCGTCTCCCTTAAGTATTTGGAAATTACCGCTTGATTTTTTTGTAGATGACAACTGGTTGAGACAGGCAATAAAAACCCACGGAATTTCGATAAAGTATCAGTTTTTAGTTGAAGTTCAGTGTGAAAAGATAATTTAACTCGTTTATGAACATTGTGAGCCATTAAATAGCCTATGGGATCGCAAAAGCAGCATAATACGACGGAAATGCAGAATATTCAAAAGGATGCGTCAGAATTATTTTTCCATCTGAAAAATTGCTCAACTATTGAAAAGTAGTCGTAAAGTGGTTTTAAATTATTATTATACATAGCGGGACAAAACTACGCTTTAACAGTAGCTGACCAGCGTGCACTACTAAAGGAAGCATCGAATTTCATCAGAATTCATTTTACAACAAGCCAGTTCACACGGCAAAGAAGGTAACGTAAATAACGTCCGTGTTCTTCAGCGGCCGGAAATTTCCACGGATTTATTTATTTATTTTGTTTATTTATTGACAATTTCATGAACGAAATGATTACTACAAAAAAATGTTTACATATGAAATTATGAAAGACAATCAATTGGTCGCTTAAGCCGACACTTGAACATATCAACAGTATAATTAAAGACGAACATTTGATACGCTGAATTAATGGTTCGGGCTACTGCGCAGGTTGGTTCATTCAATCCATAATTGGTTTTATGAAAAGGGAAAGATAAGGCGCTATGATGTCTACGTTCACTGTGGCAAACACGAAAGTTCAGTTGTGATAACAAAAACTCTGAGTTCACGTTTCCACTGAGTAACTTCGCAGCGAATAGAGCTTTGAAATGTTGACGTCGAGTTTCAAGAGTGTTCATGGTCAATAATTGCAAGCTTGTTTTCCTTAGGCGGTAAGCGAATAGGGTCAGACCAGCGGAAAGAACTAAGAACAAAAATTAAAATTCTCTTTTGGACTGACTCAATGCAATTTATGTGCTCCTTATAACATGGAGACCACATCAATCACCCTCATTCTAGGATAGAGCGAACCAGAGAGCAGAACAGGATTTTAGTCAGAAGAATGTCATTGAATTCTCATCGTCGTTTTAAGAAGCCAAATGCACAGTTGGCTTTTATTATTATTGAGTGAACGTGGTCATTAAAAGTGAAAGCGGAGTTTAATAGTACTCCTAAGTCACGAATTTTATTGGAGCGAGTTAATAGAGTATCGTTTAAAGTGGAGCTGAAATTGATCAGACATTATTTGTGGGAGAAAGAGATAACTGAGCATTTTTCAACATTTAGTGAAAGTCGATTTAGAGCGCACCAATTAGCGAAGCTTAACACATTGTGTTGCAGGATCGTAGTCATTAAGTGATGATATTGTATTAAAAGTCTTTGCGTCGTTATCGCAGAGTAAAATGGAAGATCCTGGAACAAAGGTGATCAGGTCATTTATATAAATGGCAAAAAGAATGGGACCAAAGTGGCTGCCTTGTGGAACACTTGATGCAGCAATTATGTCAGTAGATAGAATGCCACGAAATCGAATGTTTTGCTTGCGATTAGAGAGATAAGATTTAACCCAGTCTATAAACTTATTAGGGAACTCAAGAAGATACAATTTACATATAAGAATGTCATGATCCAGCTTATCGAAAGTTTTCGTGAGGTCGGTGTAAATGCAGTCATCTTGTTTAACTTCTTCAATCGCAGAGATGACTAGGTTCGCAAGTTCTAAAAGGTTAGTGATGGTAGATTTACCTTTAATAAAACCATGCTGGCTAGGTGACATTAAAGACTTAGAGTGAAAGGATAACACATCGGTAACAAGGTCTTCAAAAAGCTTGGCGACGCATGGTAATTTGGCTATTGGCCTATAGTTGTGCACGACTTCTTTGCTGTCTTTTTTGTGGATCGGAGTAAGTGAAGAATATTTCCATAAATTTGGGAAAATACCGGAGGAAAGCGATAGATTAAAGAGATGAGCTAATAGTGCTGAGAGGAAATTGGCGGATCAGGACAATTCATCAGGACAGGGGTGAAAATTATTCTTATTTATATAGTGGGAATGTCGATGTAAAGGTCTTTCATTCCCAACTTCGTTTTAGGGGAGTCGATCAGGTAATTGAAATTAGGGTTTATTGAAGTCGGAGATAGGTAATCCATACGCGGATTGGAAGTAATCTGGAAATAAGTTACTGATTGCTTGCGAGTTATTAATGACCATGCCGTCAGATATAAAAGAGCTCGGGTATCCGTGATGACACCCTTTTGAGTTTAGAAAATTCCAAAAACGTTTGGGATGGCTTATGAAAGACTGCCTAAGCTCGTCCATATAGTTGGAGTAGGTAGATGAGGTATCAGATACGAATCTATTTCGTAATTTCTCATAAATTTTATAATCATCCTCTAGACGCGACGAGCTGTACACTTTCCACGCCTTGATTTTCAAATTTTTGAGATTGATTAAATCTGTTTTGATCCATGGAAAGCGTTTCAAATGTACAGAGTTACTCAAAGGTACACAGCGAGCAAAGCAACCGAATAAGCTAGAATGAAAGTTTATGGCTGCAACGTTTACATTAGATTCATTCACAACCGAAGACTAGTCGCATTCGGTCATTACTTCACTCAGCGTATCAAAGTCAACTTTCTTGAAGTTAAAGTTAAAAAGATTTAGAAAGTTAGACTCCGTTAGTATATAGTCATTAATTTGATAGATTTTTGGCTTAAAATGCGTTTTTCTCAAAACTACATTTTTCGATACAATTGACATGATATCTCAAGTTCTAATAGACCGATTAACTTGAAATTTTGCACAGATAACACTATCAAAATTGGTCCGACGTGATTTTTGATTTTTTTTTACTATTTTTAAAAATTACCCAGTTGAAAAATGGGACAAAATTGACCTCTTCTTTTATATGGACGACCTTTTACGAAAAAAAAAATTCAAATCGCCTAAGTCAGACTAATTCTACATCGTTCTTTTCACAGATTCAGATCATCAAGGGGGCTGGAACCACGTTAACCATGAGTCAACTTTTTTTGAGTCTCCACTTCGCCGGCCTGTACCTATTTCCATTTGGAATTTATTGGTTTTTGAATACATTTTTTTTTTCTGAGTACTAACTCCTGTTTTACGAGGAAAAGGTTGGCTTATAACGATAACGCATCAGCCATCGGTTTCGACAACACCCGTTTATGGTGGGTTTGACCTTAAATAATTACTTGACAACACAAACACAAAGGTGACTCAAACAACGCAACGAACACGAAACCGCAGTTTAAGACACGATGATACAACGTATTGTCAATTCCAGAGAAAGACCGTCCTTCGGAGAAAAGCAAATCTCTCAGCAATTCTCCGGGTACAACCTTCCACCACAAGAGCCAACACGCGGATGGAATACATTTTTAAATTTTTACTAAATATGTTTATCTTTTTTTATTGCATCCGTAATACAGTCATCGGATAAAGGTTGTAATTACCTTCGATATAGGTTGGTCGTACAAAATTCAACTATTTTTATTCGATCAGTGTTTCTAGCGGTTTTCTATACACTAGAGATTTTAGGCATTTTTATTGACCGCATAATCTTCGGGCCTCACATGCATCGGGTCAATTAGCATTTAAAGCCAGTAAATTCAACTATTAAAGCCCCTAACGAAATAGACTAGCATTTAAGTGGGGAAGATAGCATTTGCTTTTTTTATGGTCGATTTAGGCAAGTCAATTATAAACTCGTTGAGAAAGAAGCAAGACTGGGCAAATTTGTTGAGGGTGATATTTTTTGCCCTAGCTCAGCGAATTACGTGATTGTCAATTGGGATATCCTAGTTCTGAGTACTTTACGGCCTTTGATACTTTTTCAATAAAAAAAAATTGCTGAAAAAACCAATACGATACCCTGCTACTTACTTTATTCTGATTTTAATGTTCTTTCAATTTCCAACAGTTTTCAATTTTAAATACTTATATTATACGCAACCACCATCGTCATTCCTCCATTTCACAGGAACAGGTTCTATCAGGACACTATATTAAATTATGTCTATTTTCAACCAGTTCCAGAGGAAGTTTTCTTACAAACCATATTTACAGACTCCAAAATATTTCGAAAATAATTAGGTCGTAACAACAAAATATTTTCTTGTTACGTCGAAAAAGAAACCAAAAATGGTTACAGGTATATTTAGTTTTTGAAATTTAATTCGAGTAAGCATTCGGAAATTATAACTAATTCATAAATTATTAGCAATGATCCTCCACTAATAATCTTTTATTCCATTAGTTTAGAAACGCATTAAGATCTTAGGATCCAAGATATTAAAAGCTAATTAAAAGTTACACCTTTTACACTGAAGGCTGCAAATTATCGGCAAGTAGAATCAAGTGCCTGGTTTTAAACACAAAGTAATTAGTGAGAGGGACACTTAATCTCTTTATAACCCCGAGAAATTGTAACTTTAAAGGATTTGATATTTAAGCAGCTACTAAGCACATATCCAGGACAGTCGCCTTTGGTGAAGATATCGAGCTGAAATCATAAATTTCAAAATCCCAGAGAGATAATAGATATTGGAAAAATGGAAGGGCCACTACAACTTTTCGGTAACGGCGCAAGGACCAGTATGGAGCAAATATCACGTTCAAACAGAAATGGAATATCGGAAGTAGTATTGCTCTTAAAAAGCGAAATGCCAAATCAACTAACTCCCAACAGTTACCATGAGGTACGGTTAGACGAACTATACACTGCAAAGGTGGACTTTTGCCCGAACGAAGAGGATTTCGATTCAGAAGGCTGGGCTTCGTTAGTGGTCACTCTCTTCGCGAATGAAGATACGGAAGTGTTCGGAAAAATCGAATGCGCATTAATTTGTACGAGCGGTCGAAAAGCATTTCATCAAAATCCACTTGATTTCATCGGTATGGCGACCGGTATTCCTGTCACAATTCCGAATATAGCGAATGTGAACATATTACGCGATCGTATTGATTATTATCTACACGACGACGCTAAGATACATTTTGAAGTGAAAATAAGCATCGATCGGAATAGATCCATCGAAATTTTTCAAATCTACAAAAGACGATTTGCGGATTCAGATTTCGGCGACACGACCTTTAATGTGGGTGGGGTGCTATTGCATGGTCACCTCGAAATATTAAAAAAACAAAACGAGGGATTTCGTGAAATGTTTTATAGCGAAGCCAACGCGCAATATCTCTTTTACCTACCCAATGAAGCTCCGCGGGAATTTGTTCATCATATGGCTTATTGCTATTTGGCAGAGGGAATATGGAACAGGGTAGCTCATGATTATTTAAATCCTATGAAGGAAGAATAATATTTTATTGTATGTATACTTATAATAGTTTTTAAGGAACAAAGTTATAGGAAATACATGTGTTTCATTATGAAAACAAACGATTTTTTTGTTGTGCGGAAGTAAATAAGGTGATATTGCAAGTAGGATGCCTGACGATGTATCCATATTCGTGCAATGGGCGAACTAAGTGTATGTGCAGACTTTTTGGACGACTTTTAATGAATCCCAGTTGCTGATTACAAAGACGATAATCATAGCTTATGGTAGTAGTTTTACGGTATGTTAAGAAAGAGTGTATGACGGTCATAACATTGCTCCAAACGATAAGAATTTTGACTGAAGGAAAAATTATTACTTTCAGATCAAGGGATCCGAAATAAGAATATTGAACAGGAGCGGCCCTAGATGGCTGCCTGAAGGTACGCCAGAGGAAACGGTATTTTTTGAAGAAAAAGCAAGCCTTGGAATTGTGTGTTCGATTTCGAAGGTAACCAACCAATTTAGCAAGTTTCCTAAACACATAATTTTTGCAGTAAATGTTTTATTTTCTATGATGGTAGATATATTTTATTTTCTATGATGGAAATAGATCGAGAAATGGTTGACATTGCAGGAGATAGCGGTACAGGTTTTACTTAAGGAAGGGGTAAGGGTTTCAGCGTAAGAAAAACACTTTTTTTTTGGATTTTTTTTTCATTTCAATAACATTGTGTACTTTTTTTATGCGAAAATTCATGGTATCTCAGCTGAAAATTATCGGAAATCAAAGAGCATTAAAATTTACTCAAAATATTATCAAATCCTCCCCCCCAACGTTCTGATTTCAATTTTTTTTTCATTTTTAAATTTTTGGTGGTCATTTGAAGTGAAAATTGTTATTTATAATCCTAAAAATTATACAACTTATCTTTGGGGGAAGTATTTTACATGAGCCAAATTTGAAATGAATTGGTAATGTGGTTTTTAAATGGCAGTGAACACAGACTTTTAAAAAGTGATTTTGAGAAAATGACTACTAAACTCCGAGCTGTCGGAGCTAAAATGATAAAGGAGATGGGACCAAGTATTCAATAACATCGAGAGTTTTGTTCTGATTGACTTCAAATTTTGGAAATATCCTCTTGAAATGTTTAACTATTAGATCGTTTTTTTTTCACAAGTACTAGTGCGGCCTATCCCAGTTATACTTAAGTCTTGATCTTAGAGCTGTGCGCTATGTCTTACGAAGTCAAGTATTTCTTACTTCTCTGAAGGAAACCTGGACATTTCGTGACGTTTTTCGCAATTTGAAAAATAATGTCGCTCCAGCTGCTGATGTTAAAAGCTAATAGTTTTAACATCAAAAACGAAAATAGTATGGCTGCCAGGAGGAGGGAAAGACTTAAGTTAAAAAAATAACATTGGGATTTGCACGCATTAAGCACAACACGGTTCGCTGAGTCCCATGTGATGATTCTCAACATATCCCCGTCTAACGAGGTAAACATGCGATCTCTGATAATAGAAGTAGCATTCCCGCAAGAGTCTTACTCTGTCAAAAGAGTATGCGAAGTCAATGGTGCTGTCGTCGGCAAAATTTTAAATTGGTTTGAAAGTGAACGAAAGGAGGTTATTAATAAATAAAAGTTCATCCAGAACAATTTGGACGGAATAACCTATTATGAAACATTCAATGCGCTTGACAAAGACAAGGTAGATACCAAATACAAAAATCTTTGCTAATAGAGCTGGGTACAATATTCGATCAAAGACCTTCGGACCACCAAGGGAAACGACCATTGTTCCAGTGAAACGCCCAGTACAGAAATCATACTGGTAGTCGTTGACAAGATGGTTCGACTCATTAATATTGAATTTGGAGAAGATTCAAATATCTTAGACAGAACTGATACCAGCGCATTTGGTCGGTAGTCAGAGGGATCACCGGCCTCCCTCTTAGAAATGGGCTGAACGGGTGCAATTTTTCTACCGGAATGGAATATTCCAGTCGAGTTCGACAAGTAAAGTAGTTAGCGCAGAGATATATTGGAGCAAATATCACGTACAACGACGGAAGCGCAGTACTTTAGTACGAGGGCCGAAATGCCATTAAGTCCAGCGAATTTGGAAACATCAAGCATGGTATTTTCAATACCTCTCTTGTACGGGAAAATAAAGGCTCTTATTAAAAAGCGCGCATTGAAGGGCTAGAAGGATTCAGCGGCGAAGGTGGTAGATTAGAGTTATTAGCAAAAATATCAGCAAGGAGGTTAGCTTTATCCACTGACTTAGTAAATACGTCACCACCATGATGGAGAGGGAAGGACACGAAAGAACGGAAGAAGTTGTTCTTGAGCCTTTCAACAAGGTATCAGAAGCCTTTGCTTCATTTTTGGCTTGCAAACAATTAGTGCTTAATTTTTTGGTCAAGCTGAAATTAAACTTTTCGGATAGTGAATTAGCATATATTGGGGGTAGCTTTGTAAAAGTAAACTAACCCCATGAAAACCTTTTGTCAGGTCTAGGGGTTGAAGCTGGTAGTGACTTCATTCACAAATTTACAATCAATGTGAATACGAGTGTGGATTGATAAGGTCCACGACTCACTTCACCCCTGATTTAAATTAGGTTCCTATTTAGAGCTAGGTGAACTCAATGTTCGGTGCACGGTCTTTCGTCCGAACCTGGATTCGAGCCAGGGACCCCAAACATAAGAGGCCAGTGTTCTATCCACTAAGCTACAGACGCTTTGTAAACCTGCTTCAATTCTTTATACGGAGATCGGTTGTAGGTTCGTAATGCTGCCTCCTTAATGCGAAGGACCTCTTAGCATTCGTAGCCAAACCTTGGAACCGTCAAGTATATTCTCGTTTCAACGGGAGTCGTTTAGCCAGGTTTCTGCAAAAATATGTTCATTGAATTGGCAATATTTGGCGTCAAGGAAGAACTTATTTAGTTTGCCTTTCTTTCTCCTCTATATTTGTAGTAAAATAGTTTAAGGGCATTGGTTCATTACTTTATGTTGGGATCGATGCCTGTTATCATCCCTTGCTCGTATGAAACATAGATATTTAGGTCAATTTTATTTGGCCTGCGAATATTCTAAGCTATTTGAGCTGCCGCGTAAAAAGAATATTAAGGGAATCAAAGTCAATTGGCAGACTGTCTTGTTGGATGTTAATTTTCAAATGAGTTTTCGTTTTACTTTCGAAACATGCACAAAAGCTGGCATTGTACATGTAAGTGATTTCTTTCATTATCAGCGGGTGGTTGATTAATATTGTTACATGAAGAAACTCATAACTTTTTGTCGTTTTCACATAATTTATAATTTCTTCATTAATTTCAAAAATAATACGTTCTTATTAAAAATATTAATATAAAAAAAATAATTGAATTTAAATGGTCCCCACGTCCTATCAAAAAGTTAGTCATTACTGCCTGGAGGGTTGCAACCTGAATTAATTCAATTATCATTCAAAGGGATTGCTTTCAAGCATTCAAATTTTTGTTTTGTAAACTTCTTGCTTGCAATAGCCTCACAAGCGAAAATCAGGAGACCTTGAGGGCCAACAGAGTGTGGAGTTTCTGGAAATGTTCTTTATTGGGGAGTATCCGGTGCAATTCTGTCAGAACAGCCCCAGTTATGTGAGAATGTACACCATCTTGTTAAAATCGGACGGAGTTAAAAGGGATTCTTTTTTTTCTCGAAAGAAAAACTCTTTCAACATCTTTAAATAACGGTCTCCATTGAACGTAGCTGTAAGACCGTTTTCTTCAAAAAAAGAAGGCCCGACAATGCACCTGGATGAAACTGCATACCTCACTGTGGCTCGCAGTGGATGCGATTCCGTGGTTTAGGGTCACCGCATATTCGACAATTCAAGATTCATTGCCATAGGATTGGCTTGTATGGCAGCAGCTACAACAGCGATAGTTTCCTACGTCCAAACTGAGGTGTCTCAATAATAGGGCCTTCTTAAGATTGTCCCAGTCTGGGCGAAATTGGTTACATGATACTCCATCTGCTCGGAAGAGTGCCGCCAAACGGGCGCCTAAATTCTCGATGGATGTAAATCACGGACTTGAATGCGGCGCACAGTACAAATTCTTGTTTCATTATCCCAATCGTTCATTTTCGTTAAATTTAAAGACCAATCTGTAAAATAAAAAAATTGAACCGATTAATTATACTGAGCAAAAATTGTAACACTTTTTGGAAGCGTCTTTCATCAGCCACCCTGTATCTTTCATCGTAACATTCTTTTTTGCGCGAAATTGTTTTTTTCCATTTTTTTGAACAAAATTCTTGTATGGAAAATGTGCATTAGTGGACTGCCGGAGACACTGACCGCCAAGCTTGTAATTATACCTGCCGTTTTAATGCGGTTTCTCTAAATGGATTCTTTTCGAGAGGCTGTTGTTTGGGCATAAAGGTTCAGATGGTGAATCACTGGCAGTTCGATTTGCGAAAAAGAAATGGAAAAGATCTTGAAAATGTAGCAATAAAACAATTTGATCCGAATTCAATCACCGTTTATTATAGAATGTTCGCTGTTCATAGCGATGATAATAAAATACCTCTCTAACCGTAAGCGCTGATTGGGAACACTAGAACATAGTACCAAAACTGGTTTTTACTTGTTTCAAACAACATTTATGTACTACAGATTCGGCCATCCTGACCTGAAATCGACCTCGATTGTTGTGTTACGATAAGCATTCACTGTCAGCGCTTGGGGTTCACATACTCCTATAATACAGTCCTTTAAATTGTGAGCGACATTTGATGGTTACGTTTGGATAGTTTCTAGTTAATAATGAAATATACGACCACATAGATCTAATAAATAATTATTTGTCGTCTCTTTTCTACACATAATTTTGCTCAGATCAGTTAAACGATAGAGTAAATTAATAGCTTAATTGCGTCTAGAACATGTTACAATAGATTTAATGAGAATTAACAAACAGAATCATTTTAATTTCTAAAATTTTATACAAAGTATTATGAAAACTTCTTCGTCAATTAAAGCACTCTATTCTATTACTATTATTATTACTAATATTATTATGCTTACTATTATAAGAACATATGTAACATAACTGGGAAAGTTCACGCAGGCGCCTCATTCAGTTGGCTAAAATCTATGTATGGCTTCATATTTGCTGGAGCACAGACGCCGTTATATGGGACTCTACCGATTTGCAAGTTATCCAAGTCTTCTATCATGTAACGATCATTTGGCAAGACTTTAACGATTTTATAGGGACCGCGATATTTTTCAAGGAACTTTCTATTAACACCTGGGGTCGTTACGTTATTTTTAATCATAACTAGATCATCTTTTTTGTATTTATGCGGAGGTTTATGCCTTTTATCAAAATATTCCTTATTATACTGCTGACTTTTCCTTATTTCCGCGGAAGCTTCAGCTCTTATCTTTCCTAAATCTCTTGAACTATCTTTTGCTAAATGATCCCCTAGGTATTCTAATATTTTGTCATGGAAACTTCCCCTTTGATTAACACCAAATAAGAGCATACTTGGGGTGGTATTTGTGCTTCTATTGACCGTGTTATTTAATGCAAACTCAATTTTAGTTAAGTGTAGATGCCAGTTTCCTCTGCTACAAGGTTCTAATTCCTTGGAAATCATGGGGCTGATTATTCGATTGATTCGTTCAACCTGTCCGTTAGATTGGGGTGAACTGGTTGCTATTTTTATATGGGCTACGTTGTGCTGCTCAAGGAAGTGTTGAAATTCTTGTGAAGTGAAAGCAGTTCCTCTGTCTGAAACGATTCTTTTTGGCCTGCTATATGCAGAAAAATATAGCTCCAGGCAAGAAATAACCTCCTGAGTCTTGGTGGTACCAACTGCGTAAAGCTTCGTGAATTTAGAAAATCCGTCGACCACTAATAGGATGTGAATTTTCTTAGTAAATGTTTTTGGTAAGGGACCATAGTGGTCTATATGCAAAACTTCGAATGGTTTGTCGCCTTTTGGAATGCTATGCAAAACTGCTTCTGTTTTGCCCGACATGGGTGAAAAGTAAATGCACTTTAAACAATTAGATATGTGGTTTTTAATTTTGTTTTTCATGTCTGGAAACCAGTACACCCTACGGATTTGCTCGTAACATTTCGCAACGCCTAAGTGACATAAAGACTCATGATGTGTTTGGATTACCTTGTTTTCCATAAGTCTGGGGACATAAAACCTAACATCATTCTTATGCTTTCGGTACACTAGCCCATTTAAGAGGGCATACGTCCTACTCTCTCCATGTTCTAGCTCCGTAGCTAGTTTGACGATGGAGGGGTCACGATGTTGGGCCGCGGCTAGTGCAAACTCAAAGGACCCCTCCTCAATCACTAGGACTTCCGAACATCGGCTTAGAGCGTCCACATGATTCATTTTGCTTCCGGGACGATGTTCAATAAAATAGTCAAAATTTTGCATTTCCAAAGCCCAGCGGGCTATACGTGGATTGAGCAGTTTCCTGTTAAGAGTAAGTGTCAGGGCCTGACAGTCAGTGACGATTTTAAATTGTATGCCAGTGAGGTATATTTCGAAACGCCTCAGGGCATATACAATTGATAAAGCCTCAAGCTCATAACTGTGATACTTTGATTCGACGTCAGTTGCTCTCCTCGAGAAGTAGAAAACTGGGTGAAACTTATTGTCACGTTGGCGTTGCATGAGAATGGCTCCGAAACCGGAACTACTTGCATCACAGTGTAGTTCTGTTTCGCTATTCGGACTATAAATTGCTAAAATTGGTGATTGCAATAGCCTAGCTTTTAAGTTTTCATAAGTTTGTAATTCTTCTTCTCCGAAATGAAAATCGACATTTTTCTTTAAAAGTTCGTATAGGGGTTTGGCTAGTGTGGCAAAGTTCTCAACAAAGCGCCGGAAATAAGAACATAAGCCTAAAAAACTGTGAACATCTTTCAGGCTCTTTGGTATAGGATATTCACTAATCGCTCGCAAATTCTCTTTATTGGGTTTGATTCCCTCCCCATTAACAACGTAATCCAGGTATGGAATTTCATTGAACAAGAATTTGCATTTACCTCAGCTCTAACGAATGTGTATTTACTATTTCCATAACTTTTTTGAGTGTATCTAAATGTGTATCTAATGTTTCGCTTGCAATTAATAGGTCGTCCATGTAAGCAAATAATTTGTCAGTGGATATCGAGACTTTGAACACATGATTTATGAATCTTTGGAACACTGAAGGGGCGTTTTTAAGCCCGAAGGGCATTTTTAGGTATTCAAACTGCCCCAAAGGTGTGACAAAAGATGTGTATTTGATAGAATCATTGGCTACTTTCACGTGGTGGAAGCCACTACGCAAATCTAGAACGGAGAAATATTTTTTTCCGTGCAGGCGATCAAGCAAGTCGTCGATTAAAGGGAGAGGGTAGTTATCGCGAACAGTGACTTTATTGAGTTCGCGAAAATCAACACACATTCTCAGGTCTTTGTTTTTCTTTTGGACTAGAACGATTGGGCTTGCGTACGGGGAATTGCTTTCCCGAATAACATTTCTATTCAATAGGTCTTTAAGGATTTTTTGTAGCTCGATTTTGTGGCTATAAGCTAAACGTCGTGGCGTACAGTAAAATGGGTTATCTTTTACCAATCTGATCGTCATTTCAAAATCGTTACATAAATTGCTTGTGTTAGTTTCTAGACCGACTGTTTCTGTTAATATTTGAATAACTTTATCTCTAACCTTGTGGCTGATATTTTCGTTAATATTCAGAGTTTTATTGCACTCCTCATCGAAAACGTTTATGTTCATGATTTCATCGGCAAATTCATCGCAATCGCGTTTATTTCGGCCATCTGAAGCGCTGCCTGACATTTCCAGTTGACAATCTTTTACAGAAACAAGTTTCAAATTTCGTTTTTTGAGAAAGTCTCGACCTAAAATGACAGGATATTTCATGCTGTTTTTTTTAACAATAAATAAGTTCATGTGTATAGCTACATTTTCCAAAAATACTGTACAGTACGTTAAACCTACGACTTGGAGTTTACTGCTGTTGATTCCCACGAAGTTGTGTTGTTCGGGATTTACCTTCGAAATAAGAGAAGGTGGAACAAAGCATTCTTGCACAAAACTAATTGCGCTGCCCGTATCTAGTAGTGTTAGCAGCGTTTTAGAGCACTGATATGCATTGATGAATATAAATTTAACCGGACACTCAAAATCATTATTATTTGAGCATACATACATTTCTAGTTGCTGTGCGTCACGACCGTCGTCCAACAATGGATTTTCTACTGTTAACACTTGAGTTGGCGATTTACACTGTTCCACTCGGTGACCAATTTTTCCGCATTTGAAGCATGTACCTTTTTCTCTGCGGGGTTTCGTGCATGTTCGACTAGTGTGTCCGAATTCGCTGCAGTTGTAACACCTAAGAGGGATATCCCGTGCCATCATTCCTGCTGAACTCTGTCGATAAGATGTATGCTGTGGAGATGCTTGTTGCGCCGACTTAATTTTTTCGTACTTCTTTAGTGCTACTTTCAATTCCCGCAGAGTATTGGCATTATAAAGCAACATTTTGTTCACATTACTGTCACTGATGCCATTTATAATGTAATGAATTAGATCGATTTCTTCGATTTCACCTAGTGATGCTATTTCTTGCATATGCAGAACGAAACTTTGAAGTGTTTCATCAGATCTCTTCTTTTTATCTCTTAATTTGTTGTGGATGTCTGCGTTGGTGATTTTTTCAGAGAATTCCTCAGTTAGAGCTGTTTTGAACATGTGCCATGATCGCAAACTAACTGTTCTTAGAAATAACTTTGCGGTGCCCGTCATTAACCGTTTTGCGTATATGAGACGAGTGTGTGAATCCCACCCGAATAGTTCTGCTGTTTCTTCAAAATTATATAGCCACTTTTGGACACTGTAGCTATCCTCGCCACTGAACTTCGGAAGAGACTCCTCAACATCTTGAAAACTGTAACACGATTTTGAACCAACGGTATCTTCACATTCAGTTAGCTCCGATAACTTTCTTTTTAAATCTTGAATTTCCATTCTCTTTTGCAATTTCGCTCTCAACATGCTCAATTCCGTATCCAGAATTTCGTCTTCTGCATCCTCAAACGTATTCGTCTGTGGGCACCTACTGTCTCCAACGTCCACGCACGGCTCCAAAAACTCCTGGAAATTCCTCGGAAAATGCAAATTCACCTCGCTAGCTGGTAAGTTATGCAGATAATCTCTCAATCGAACTATCAAGGCTGCTTTCTGTCCCGTTGTCTCTTGTCCAAATAATTCTAATTTTTCCTTTAATTGAGCTACCGTCGCCTTCTCTAAAAATCTCGCGACATGCGCTTCCATTTCATTAAATACTTCACTACTTCAACAATCAATTCAATATTTCCTATGATCAATTTCCAAAAACAATTAATAAAGTCAATTGAAAATCACTCGCGGACCAATTTTTTCAATACTCAATTCGAAATTCTTGACTTTCCTTTTTCAATGTTAAAGAATTTAAAACTATCCCACTTCTGAAAAATTACTGTAGCAATAAAACAATTTGATCCGAATTCAATCACCGTTTATTATAGAATGTTCGCTGTTCATAGCGATGATAATAAAATACCTCTCTAACCGTAAGCGCTGATTGGGAACACTAGAACATAGTACCAAAACTGGTTTTTACTTGTTTCAAACAACATTTATGTACTACAAAAAGAATCATAAAAGCACTTTGAATCGGAACTTAGTCAGGAAGTATGAATGATGTTTCTCTTATGACTATTTTGCTCCTTCTCCTGCTGTTGAAAGAGATTCCTTTCCAGGTTTGCTCTTCGACGGTCCCACTGAAATTGGTAAATAGCGAACCATATTTTTCTAGCATCGCGGTCATAAGATTTTAATTTTAATTTAGACTACCATTGACTTAAAAAACTGTGCTAAACTGAATATTAAAAACTAAACATCCAACCTATAGTAAGAGTAATTGATCCAGAGATTTTTTCCTACCCGTGTTCCATAAACACATGCGAGAGTGAATGGTATTTCACTTTTCATTTCCATCCAATAAAATACCCACATTCAATTCTTTGTATTTATTGATACTCCCAAAACAACTAAATTTACGAACAAGCATCTACATACATTTCGGTTTTGTTGTTCACTTGTTTTCAAACTCTGCAGATTCGATTAAGGCGATGTCGTCCTCCCCTAATTACACAAATTCAATGTTTCATCAACATATTGTAAGAAAAAAAACACCAAAATACAACACGCAATACAAAGCGAGCTCCAGTAACTGATTCGTAGCTACAAAAAAGTTTCGCGTAAATCTGAAATATTGTTGGGAATCGAAAAGAAAACAAGAAGAGACCTTGACTTCTGGCACTGGTCTCGGATGAGACTTTCATTGTTCTTGCCAGACAATAAAAGATTACATATCGCATGTGGGCAGCTTGTAGTGTAAACGAAAATGTTTCGACTGCGAGTAAGCAGTAGCTAAAACGATTCTTTTTTTCAAATCACATTGATCGTATCAGAAATGTAAATATGTATGTCGTTTTTTTGTTGTTGTGGAGAGTATTATCAATATTAATCTGGTAAACTCATTTTTACAGCAGCACGTGAAAAGCCTTGAGCTATTTTCTAGTTTTATTGTCACAGACGTTGATTTGAGGATTTTTTCCAGGTATCCAGAGTTTGGAGGTTTTATAAAAAAAAACATATTTTAAACTGTTCCCAAGGGCAATTTCTTACAAATTCGGCAAAAATAGAATTGTTTGAAAAAATTCAGAAGAGAAACCAATTAATAGTTCGTTCAAGCTGAATCGCTTTTCCAAAACTCAGCTTTTTCATTCACTGGAGCAGTAGGCTAACGAACTACATGAGTTGATAAAACACTCAAACCCTCTGATACGTTTAGTACACTACACATATAAAACCAGAGTAAAATGACATCAAGAATATATATCACCATACAACACACATATCCCTATAATACCCAATGCACCTCTAAATCAGTCTTCCTTCTGAACAAAAAAATTTAACTGTTTTCGCCCGGGATCGAACTGGGGACCTTCCGCGTGTTAGGCGGATGTGATAACCACTACACCACGAAAACACATGACAACCAAAACATGAGACATTAGTCTGATTTCGCTGAACCAGCAAACGTGATCCACTTTTCAGCCCAAAACAAATCCACTCAGCTATATCCATGAGTACGTACTAGCACAAACTTCATGGTAGGCTACTAACCAAAATCAAAGACATGCCTAACTGATAGACAAACAACAACAATCATAAAACGAAAACCGAAAATTTGATACGGACAACGATCGCTTCAAGTCGCATGGCTCCTTCCATCTAAAATTTTATTGAGCGCCCAAATCAACCAGTTATCTAATCTGCGCGACCTGTTGATGACGTTCCTATCATAATACTTTCTATCTTGCTACTAGTATCAAAGTCATTATCATCGGGCCGGTTACGAGATATCTACCAAAGGAAAATTGATTGTTGGCCGGAACCGACCAAGACGATGTTGTAAAAATACTTTCATTATCTTTTGTTCGATTGATGGTGATTGAAGTTTGCAGTGAAAAACTGGTTGTTCGAATTGAAGTATGAATGGTGGGTGATTAAAACAAGTGGATTTGATTTTCATTAAGATAAAAGAATGAGAATTTTCGATTCAGTGAATAATTGAGTTTGTGTCTGGGTGATTTTTTTTTTTTTTTTGAAGGTTACAAGCAAGTGTCTCGATCAAATTTTTCAGCACTGATATCAAAATTCAAAATGAAAATACCAAGATTTATTAGATATCTTTCAAATGTATTCTACGTCAAAAAGCTGAGAGCCCAAGTAAAAAAATTACATTGGTTTAAATGACATAAGCCTGGGCAAGTTTCTTCATCATTTAAATCATATCTTAGCCTTCGCGACTTACTTAGTTTTAAATATTTTGATTACCCAAAAAAAATTTTTTGCTATATTCATTCGTTGCATACTTGTAACAGCACTATCGTTTGGTCCCTGGTTCAAATCCAGCTATGGACGATTTACCATGACCACACACAGGATTATGGATTTACCTAGTTGTGAAGTGCTATTGCAGAAAAATCAGGGGTAAAAAGAGTCGTGGAGCCAGTTCACATTCTTACACATTGATTCCGAGTGAAGATTCTGTCGATTTCAACCTCTAGGAGCACAACGGGTTCTAGAGGGTCATTTTTACTTTACTGTGCTTACCGGATTTAAGGCATGTCTAAGTAATTTTAACTAACGAAGTATTGAGTAAAGAGTGAAGCAAGCTTTGTGTTCAGGTGATTTTGACAACATCGTAGGGAATTTTACAATTTGTATTTAAGGTTGTCTTCACTATTGACACACCCATATCTTTTTTGTCTTAATATTGACAGTACTGGTGGGGGAAACTCCGTTAGCGATCAAATTTTCTAAGATTAAGTACGGCTTTCTAGGATAAATAAATTTTCTAGGAATTGTTCAAGCTGATTTCTCCGCTTCTCTTTGAATCTTGATGTGCAGCGGTTTGGAGTTATGAGTGGTCAACACTCCTGTCATTGAGGCGGGGCCTATTGTTCCTGTAATCAGCAGACCGGATATTTTTTGGAATTTGTTGAGCCTGTAAGCAGCAGTTTTTTGTGTGGTTTTGGGCCACAACACTGCCGTTCTATGTAGAATGATATATCTCACCATTTGTTGGTACTAGTATAGAATATTGGTTTTGAAGTTAGTCCCCAATCCCGTTCAAGCATTTGATTTGTCGCCCAAAGTTCTTTATAGATCTTTGGTGTCGTTTTGCTTAGTCGAGCTTCAGTGTTGTTTTTGCAAAGACAAAACGACACTGAAGGTTGACTAAGAATAATATATCATTCATTTTAGACGACTGTGCCAGGTGAATTTCCTGTTCAGGTGAGTTCTTAGATATTTTACCTATTTTACCTATATGCAGTTGCACCGCTGTGCGTCTAACATTTTGGGCTCCTATGAATATAATACTATTTGATTTTTCCTCGGATCATTATATTCTTTTATATTCTGCATCCTAAGGTGCCCAGCTCTGCCTCATATTACTACTACCACGTTGTCTGCGTAGTCAAAAGCGGTTAGGCGTTGACTATTGATGGTTATCATGTAGGCAATAGTAGGTCAGTAGCGAGTCGACCATAGACGGTGTATTCAAATTCCAGAAAAATACCAAATTGGACATCTTTCCGAATGGCACTGGTGAACTGACCAGACCGAAAGCTACCAGCACGGCCAGAAACTTAGAGGAGCTAGTAAAAAGCCACACCATTACAAAACAGTAGGCAAAAAAGTGCAATAAGGTCTTTATTCCGCCGGTAAAGGATGATCATAATACTATGAACGTCTTATAAAATTCTTACACGGAATAGTGTCGTGTTCCTAAAGGTTTACAACTGTTAACATTTTTGTATAATCCACTTAAGTAACTTGCAACGGCCCACTAACAAATTAAGCATGTTCGCTGAAGAAGTATTTGCAACACTTTCAGGTAGCCTCTTCAACTTTTCAAAACTCAATAGAACGGTGTACGATGTACTTCCAAAAATTGCTTCAAAGTCAATTCAGATTAAACCTAAACGATTTTCGAAACACAAAGGAGAAGCTGAACACTAAAACCTTACAGTGGACGGCTGCGATATAGGAAATAACGATACGTCGAATACTTAACTATGGTACCAATTTGAAAAAATCAAGTAGCAATTTGTATCTGCTCGACAAATATATATTTCTTTTAAGTGAACCTTTAGAATTTCATGGATTCCACGGGGATCATAGATTTATTTAGACATAACATTTTAAGCAGAATTGCGAGCTTAGACATATTCGCCTTTTAGCTATCTGTACTCCTTTTAGCTTCCAATACTTTTTCACGAACTAAATGATCGTACCACCAATTACAGCACCAGAATCCTCTCAAGGTGTGACAGATCCCAGGCATCCATCGTTACCATGGGCAAAAGTTTTCCAAATCCACAAGTTTAAGTTCTTCTGAATGTCTTTGCCTTATATAAAACTTACATTATCTTTACTTTCATTAGTCAATACCCATCCCGCTATTGGTAGCTGGATAGGCAACATGCTTAAGCAAAGGCTCATATCAGCGGAGTATGCGGAGGTCAAATCAGAACAAAGGTCCACGAAGGCACACCGCAAGACGGAGTTCTATTTCCTCTCATATGGAAACTGGTCACAAATTCAATTTTAGAGAGGTTGAAAAGCAAAGTACTCACGGTTGTGGCCTATGCTGATGACATTGCGATCTTTATCTCGGGTAAGTTTCCACATACTCTCGGTCAGCTCATCGAATATGCGTCGGGGCTGGTTGAATACCGTGGGCCTTGGCATCAACTCCAATAAGACTGATCTTTTATTCTTCACAAGGAAGTTCATAAGGAAAATTCCTGAATAAGTTCGTATTAGGTAGGACGGCACCAGGTTAAGTCACAAGTCACAAACTAAGTACTTGGGTCTTGTTCTGGACAGCAAGCTCATCTGGAAGCTGAATTTAGAAGAGAGAGTCAAGCGAGCAAGCAACGCAATTTACGTCAGCAAGAAAGTACTGGGTAAAACATGGGGTCTAAGGCCTGCTTTAACACACTCGATCTACATGGCGGTAACTAGGCCGATCCTTGTTTACGGGTGCTTGATCTGGTGGGCAGCAGTGAATAGAACTACCTTTGTTAGCATGGCGGTTGGCGGCTCTCTGCCCTACAGGTGCCTTAGCATCGACTTCTTCGTTTGCTCTGAACGTCCTGCTTCATCTGCCTCCGCTTGACCTTTTTGTTAGAAGCACTGCCACCGTCAGGCTTTGGGGATTGAGATATTACGAATCACGATCCTTCGGCCACAGAAGCATTGAGCGGGGGTACGCAGGTAGCACTGACTACTTGGTCCTCACTCTATGCTTCGACCGGGGATATCGAGCAACTGTGGGAGATGGGCAAGAATGGAATCAGCAAATGGGCGCAGCAGCATATTCTGCAGATGCAGCTATGAAAGCAGCTTCGAGGCTTTCAAATCACAGTAGTATTTTCCAGGCGGAGGTTTTTACGATACGTAGGCAGGGGATCTAGTGGAGGCCAGAGATACTACAAGTGAGGTACCTGAAATCTTTACAGTCAGTCAAGCGGAAGTAAAGGCTCTGATGTCTCACACATACAAATCGAAGTGTGTACTTGACTGCATTCAGGCCCTGAATAGACTGGACAACAACAGAAGAGTCAGAATTTTGTGGGTTCCCGGTCATAAGGGCATTGATGGAAATAAGAGGGCAGACGCGTCAGCCAAGCACGGGGCTAGTCTTCCCCTGTCAGGATCGGTAAACATCTCAATTTCTATTCAAAAAATCCAGTACTCGATCGACTGCAAAATGATGCAAGTTGCGATGTGCAGATGGCGTGCAACTCAGGCCTGCCGTATAACGAAAATCATGGGGGGGGTCATACAATCTCGCAGTGACTAAATTCCTGCTCGAATTAACGCGGACTGACTGCAAACGGCTGGTCGACATCATCGCTGGCCACTGTCTTATAGCAGGACATGCCATGAAAATGGGACTCCTAACCAGCGACACCTGTAGGAAGTGGAAAAACCAGACAGCGCTGCTTCGGTGAGCCCTGGCTGGTAGATATCTCGCACATGGCGGAGTAAAGGCTGAACGACATCCTTCAGTTAGCGAAAAAGTTCGGGGCCTTCGATGACCGCTTGGACTGAACTTTCTGTCTCCTAGTCCATTTATCTGGTATCACCATGGACCTAATAGGTCTATGTATGGCCATGCACCAGCCAGTATAACCTAACCTACATTAGCTTTATTACACTTAATTAGACAATAAGGGGTTAGTAAGGTCATTAATTATAAATCTTCTTACTATTTTGGTAACATTTTTTCTCTCATATTTTGGATACATTTTTGTATTTTGCAAAATTATCATTTTTACAATGCGAAGCATTAGGATGTCATAGTGAATTTAGAATTAGAAGTTGATGATATTGTTAACAAAATAATTATATTTTGGTTTTAGAATTAAGCTACACATAGAAATTATTGCCTCCTTCTAAAGTTTCAGTAATCTGTTAACTTAGGCTTAGAGTTCTTTATATGAGCTTTTGTATTACCTCTTTTCAGAGTTAAAGACGGCTTTAAAAAAATGTTATGGCAATTAGTTAAGGAATAAATTACGTAGTTTTGTTTTCTAATATCATTTATTCTACTTATTTTTCCATTTTTCCAGACTGGATGAGTCCTCAGGGTCCGGGTCGACCCCACGATTGTTTCAGACCAATCATCGTTGGACAGCCGGCCATATAGCCATACTCTTGCATGACTTTTTAAGCAGTATTTGGGCTTAGCTGAGGTACTAACTTCGATGAGCTTAAATTAATTCAAATTAAATGACTGATCGAACCGAATTGAATAAAAGAAGGAAAAAAATTCAATTGAGTTTGTTACAAAGAAAATGCTTTTTTTGGCGCTTAAGTTGTGCTTTCCTTGCTTTAGTATTTTTTTCAACTAACTGGTGGTTGTTTAAAGTTCAATTTTTAATCATCTCACAAAAACAATTTCATTTGATTCTGCTATCTGAGGCTTATTCCGCTGATGAACCATAATCCCGTACCAAAATTTCTCCGCTTGGGAAGCTTTAGAGCCAATATATGATATTGCTACAGGAATTCTACGACCACTGTGCCAATTAATTCAATAACATTACAACGAAAATTGCATGAATCAAGAAGGCCGAGAAAAAAAAACAAGATGGAGAATTGAGAATTTGACAGGATATGTCGCGTGCAATTCGAATTAATAAAAATAATTCGAGTCATTGAGCAGTCTGTCAGTCCGTGGACATCACCAGTAGTCTTCGTGAATACAAAGGATGGGAGCACTCGCTATCGGATCAACTATAGACAACTCAATGATGTCATCAAGAAAATTGACTACTAAAAACTGCACACTCTTTGCAGCTGAAGTAAAATACTTGGGACACGTCGTATCCGCAGACAATGTCAAAAATGATCTAGATCTACTCGATTGTAGAGGAGGGATACATGGTAATGCTGATGCGTTGTCTTGTCGTCCTTGTCCAACCAACTGCAGACATTGCCACCGTCAGGAGGAAGATGAGCCAAGCATGGAGGTACGGTAACTGATGGCTGAAAGCAACGAAGGATGGTCATCGGAGGAGATCAGAAACGCTCAGCTAGGGAGTAAAAAAGACCCTAGCAAAAGCACGAGAGCAGTTGTATCGGCTCCGCGCTCCGAGTTGTATTGGCTCCGCGCGACAAGACGTAGAGAATTGGTGGCAAAGATGTACCATCTGCGCTTCCGCCAAAGGCCCTCACGACGTCGGAAAGGCCGATCTCCGAAGCTGCACTACAATTGAGCTTTCGCGTGCAGGAGCACCGAAAGCCGACGGCCAAATGAAGATCGAGCATTTGGATCGCCTCGCCCTATACTCCAACTCTGACGCCACGAGACCGGCCGGCGAAATATCTATTTGGGACGAAAACATTTAAGGCGGGGGTAGTATTACATGAGTTGTACGACCACCGTGCCAGTTCATTCAATGGCAGTACAAAAAAAAATTGCATGAATCAAGAAGGCCGAGAAAAAATAACAAGATGGCGAATTGATAGGATAGGTCGCGTGTAATTCGGATTAATATAAATAATTAATTATTCTATTCTTGTGTTTCTTTCGTAATCATACAAAGTCAGCGGCCGCGAGCCGTAAACGCACAACAATATTATAGACAAGAAGGAAAAGCGATGGGAAATTAATAGCCTGTTGATTAAGATTGGCAAAATTAGTTTTCACATAGATAACTTCGCATCTTCTAGAAATGAAGATATTATTCAAATTTTAGACATATTGATAAAGAAACATGAGAAACTTATCAAATCGAATACATTTCTAATATCTGTCTAGACTTTACGAGCCACCTTTAGAGTTCAGTTCCATTATGAGATACAAACCTGTCGCATCAATTTACAATCAAACTTCTACCCACCATTATCCTATGCTCACAAGAACACACAACATATCCTAGCTACTTATCTAAATTTTATTCAAACCATTCTCTTCGAGTCAGAATGACTCAGACCATCCAACAATCAAAACACATTAATTTCAATTACACCGTCTAGTTTCAGTTTTCATTGACATATCATCTTCTAGGTGAAATATTTTCAACAGCTATTTTACCGCCCAGAAGACATCAGACAATGCGTCGAGTCCAAAAGCCATATCCATAGTGGTGAGTCTGTTGTCGATGTGCGGAATTCGAATATAAAAGCAGATATTACAATAGTAGTTGTTGTAGTTCCTCGAGTAATAAACATACATTCATACCCACAATGTACCCCACATCCGAGCCTAACTGGTATCATGTTATGTGAAAATGGCATTGCGAGCAAAATCTCAGCTGGGTTTCGGCCAGGTCTAGTCACTGAGCCGAAGAAGCATGAATCGTTTCAGCCAATATCGTCAACAGACCTCGACCGTGGTTGGGCTTCTTAAGTTCGTGGTTAGTTGCTTTTGCTATTATTTCAATATTTCAATGGCACAACATATCGCCAGACTATCATTTCGAATCGAGAAACGAGATGTAGCAGTCGTCTCTCTTGGTCCTTACCTGATTCACTTCTACAGACTTCTCAAAACGATTCCATTTGTCTTCTCTGTTTTCACACTTTTCCAGACTCTGCTGTATTCACAACTCTTTCATAATAGTGCTAGCCATTGACATCGTCTTGACTACGTCGGAATGCCGGCAACGGCTTTAACCTCATTGTTCCATCATGGCGTTGCACTATCTCGAGGCCGGACTAGCTTCACTATTAGATAGACACATAAAATCGTAGTTTCCATGGGTTGCGTTCCCAAGACCGCACGAAAACATTTGAGACACTTTGTCTAATAAGTAAGAAGATTTCGCCTGAGCTGTTTTGTTCGTCGCGGGCATGGTTGCGTTTTCATTGTTTCGAAGTCTTGTATGTACAGAAACAATTCCCGCTTTTTTATTTGCTTTGCGCAGCTAAATTTTATCAGTTAGTTCGGTTTGGTTTGCAAATAGTTTCTTGGCGATAAAGTTTATTCGATCGAAGATGATGTGGTCGAGCCGCGGCCGGATTTTCCGTTGACGTTGGTATTAAAATAAATACATGAACAAAAATGAGATGAGTAAATTAATAGAGATTTTATACGATAAAATTGCCTAGAAAGTATGTGGTGTTGCGAGTGGATATGTCGTTATATTTCATGGAGATTATTTTATTTTCTCGTTATTTGAGTATGCCAGGATCGATATAATTTTCAAATTTTAAGAATTTGTTCAATCAAATTAACAGGTTATCAATTCAACGTAATTTTTCTTTTAAATTAAATTTTTTTTAATCGAAGCTGTATGATTCAAGCGAAATTGCTTCTCCATTGCAATATAACTCTTTTAAAACAAAAGCTTTTTTTCAAGATTTAAATATTAATTTCAAATAAAATTGACGTTATTACAAACGACTTCAGTACACTGAACACATGGCGCCCAGAGCTATGTAACATAGCACATTATTTATGGCCCCATACGCTATGTACATAGTACTCTGAGCTATGCAATATGGCTCCCCGTGCCATAATGTCAGAATCTACATAGCGCGTGGTCCTATGTAACATGGCGCAGCATTTATGGTCCTACACGCTGTGTAAATAGTACACTGAGCTATGCAGTATGGCTTCCAGCGCCATAATTACATGGCGCAGAAATTGTGGCCCCACACGCTATATTACATAGTGCCATGAGCCATGTAATATGGCTCATGGCACTCCAATTATAACTCGCAGCCATACTGTGTGAGGAGATGTATAAATGTCAGCAAGCGTCTTGAGTATAGGAGGAGATATGGTCTTTGATGTCATTTATCCCTCGGGAATTTCGTCGATAGAATTCCATCACCTAACATCAACTGCTATACCTCCAGATGCTCAGAACTGAGAAGGCTCGTGGCCTTTTGTTGGATGCAAACTGAATCATCTTCAGATGCACTGAAAAAACACATAGCGCCAGATGCCATAATTTATGGACTTCTGGCGCTATGTACATAGTCGATTTCGGTCGATTTGTGATAAAATATAGGGCCACACGCCATAGCACATAGGAGCAGACGCTATGGTAATAGTCCTCCACGCCATGTACTATAGTCCTTCACGCCATGTACTATAGTCCTCCACGCTATATACTATAGTCCTCCACGCCATGTACTATAGTCCTCCACGCCATGTACTGTGCATGGCGTAGAGGCTATAATACATGGCGTGGAGGGTTATAAGCATAGCGCTTGCTCCTATATACTTTTCGCCATGTATTATAGCGTGTGGCGCTATATTTTATCACAATCCCGAAATCGACTATGTACATGGCGCCAGAAGTCTATAAACTATGGCGTCTGGCGATATGTGTTTCTTCAGTGTACTTTTTCGAAACAAATTAATTTTTTTTTTCCAAAATAAATTAACATCAATAAAATGAAGGGCATCCACAACTTTTTATTTTAGGAGGATAGATTAACAACTGGTCTGTTCTCTCATTGCGTAACTTTGGTATTCTAAAAAAAAAAGAGAGATCCTTAGTTCCTTCGTGTTCAAAAAATGGCATGATTATTGCTGACGTCATAAATTCGATTGCCGAAAGAATGTACCTATTTTACTATTACTGTTTCCAAGTGCCAAGTAACCAGCTGCGGTATATTGTGATTCCACTCGAATTGTGCCGATGAAGTTATTTGTGTGTGCACCCGGTAGCAGTTTAACAAAAGAAGTGTTAATGGGATATCTCAACTAGTGATGAGCCGCTCAGGAGTGAGTCAATTAAAAAGAGCCACTCACTCAACTAAGCCATGTGAACCGACACAATACGTTCAATCGAAAACAATCAACAATGCGTGCTGAACCAACAACAAGAAATACTACCCACGGCACATTACACATATATTTTTAGCAGGCTAATCGAATAGGTTCTGTGATTTCCTGACTGCCTTAAGTTCTTATTCTAAGCTAGCCTTTGCGCTGCCAGAATACAAATGTAATCAGTATCTCATGTGGCATAGGTGGCATTGAATTTTCGTTGAAAGCACTTGATCGCGTAGAACTAGGAGCGGTGAGCTGGTAAATGATAATTTATGATCACCCCAGAGAGCTATGAGTGGTAAGCTGGTAAATGATCGTGTGATCACCGCACAGGGTGAAGAACTGGTAAATTATCGTGCTAGCTCATCGTGGCATCAGAGTCACACAGACTTTCGACTACGATGAGCTGACTATACATATATGCGAAGGAGGGCTTGTATTGTGCGATGAACGTTTGAAAGATGGAAGGGCTTGCTGCGGTAGAGATAGAATTAAAATGAGGGCTCAGATTAGGTGAGCTGGAAGATCGAATACCTGCAGATAATGTTCAGACAAAATTGCACGAACATATGTGCTGCACAGCTCTCAATTCCGTCAAAATAAATAAAGCAGCTAAATACAGGCAGCAGTGCTATCTTAAAATAGAACTTTTCAGTGACTATGGAAGAGCAACCCAGTAAAATTAGTGAGCGTAAATAAACTGTCTAGCTGAAAAGAGTCATTTGGCACATCACTAATCTCAACCGAACCGAAGTCCAGAATAGAACTCGTCATCAGATGGTGATGGGTAACCCATCAAAGAGCTAAGCGGAAAAATGATTAAAGCGAAGGTCCTTCGCCTGCATTAGTGGAATACCCATCAAACCATACTTGACGGATGCTGGTGGGTCACTTTGCTAATTCTATGATAGCTGGATGATTTTTTCAAATAAATGGGATGAATTCGCTGGTAGAAAGAAGGACGTTATTTATTTGTCATCCGTCAAGAAAACACAAAGTAGCCGCAATATTAAACGCGAACACATGAGAAAATAGCTTCTTCCGAGCAGGATTCGAAGGCTTTTAGGCATGAGTTAGTTAAGCCAGAATCAGCCGAGACGCGATAATGCGCGATCGTTTAAAAAAGGAGCTGAACAAACAACACTCAACACGGAAATGCAAATAAATTGCATCCATTCATGAAGTGGACCTATTTGGGGCAGACAGCTTCTGGCTCCAGATGCTATAGTGGCATAGGTACATCAAACTGTGACCACGACTCATATGAAGACGTAAGTTCCTCCTCAGGTAAATTAACAGGCCAGCCAGGACACGCGTTATCTGAAAAGGAATATCTTCTCGGCCTAACGCTCAATAATAAGACTAAGAATTTACAACTAGATAAATCATTTTCATTTATTGGAATGATATGCTGTATGCAATTCATTGGATCATATAGGTTACAGAAGAATACGTTCATGCCCTTTTTCATGCAAAAATATGACAGGATTCCATATAGAAAAAAATGACAATATCTGCCTTACTTAGATTTGCTCCTAGCAGTTTAAAAAGTGTTCACACTAAGAGCAGTTAGCTGTACTCTGGTGTGGGCTTTAAGTGGCCAATACTGTATATGTATCGAGCGATCGAAAATCACTTAGGGATCACAATGATTGAAACTGGTACGCACAAGCTTCTCTTCATCGGCGACCAACATTCACTTCAACGAAAGCTGCAAATATTTTCCTTGTTTTTAAAATCTTCTGACCCGTTTACTATTTCTTTAGGGTGATTTTTTGATGCGAAACTGAAATTTGACCTTCATGCTGCGCATATTACTACCAGGGCCCTTCAAAGTTGCGGGCTTTGTTTCGGGTTCAGCTTATATGTTTACTAACATTTTCCCATGTATACATTTGTTTTACTTTAGTATTTTTTGCTTAGTGTTTGAATATGTGTGTCAAATCTGGTCCGGTCGCTTTAAATTCTATCAATTTCTTCAGATCAAACGGAGTTTGACCCGCTGACTATTTTTTTAAATTCAGTATTCTCTGTCGCCCCAAGTCTTTCCGTCTTACCAGCCATTATATACGCTCTTTGGATGACCAGTGTGTTTTACCAGACTTACCAGCATTTTACCAGCCTTTATATACGCTCTTTGGATCCTCAGTGTGTTTTCTCTTGAAGACGTTTTTGGTCAGATTTTGATTCCCAAATAACCTTATATTCTTGATCCTATTTGCGCAAACGGAAGTCTACTTTTACTTTTCTTTGCTGCGTATTCTTAGGATGCACAATGCCCTTAAGTTTGGTCCTCTGCCGCACTCGTTTCGTCAGTTTTAAAAGGTTCCGAAGGATGTAGTGAATTTTTCTTAACCTTTATTTCTAAATATTTATCTTAATTTTGTAAATTTATTATTTCTTAGTCTTATTAGTCTGAGAAAAAAGGACAAACCCCCGCATAATATTGCAGAAGTACTCGTTAAAACAGCAAGTCCCGTAAACATAAGATGCATTAGACACAGAAAGGCTTGACATCGGTCAAATGTACCATATTTTATTTTGATTCACACCCTATTTTCGATGAACATTTCAATTTAAAGAAAGAATTATGCCAAACCACGACATGCCGTGAGTGACGACCTCACGTCTCGCCGGTCCAAAGCCAAACTCCGGGAAATAACCCTCCAAGTGCTTGTTGTCGAGCACAAATCAGAAATAACGCTCTTTGTATTTGCCATGTGCGAAGCACTTTGGTGCAAGTTTTGTTACCTCAAATTCACTTGAGATTTTGCTACCGAGCCAATCATTTATTGTTATTGCTTTTGGTTTGGAATTTCTTAGCACGAAAGTATCAATGAAGTTTGTCGCTGCTTCGCGCTCACATCACTGTAGCTAGTCTTATAAATATGACTAAGTGGATGTTGATTCACGTCACGACACAGAAATTTCGCACGTATATGCAAATTTCATTTCCACAACCCAGCAGTAAGTTTTTACTTATGAAGATGTTACCCAAGATGTCCACAATACGGGTCGAATTTAAATGAGAGCAAATCTTTCGAAGACAAGTGAACCTAATTTCTTAACATAAAACGTTATGTTTAACCAGGAAACGTTTTATTCAGTTCATCGAAATAATCATAAGAACAATACGATTCACTTTACTTAAGACACATTATATGGTTAGAAGAATATCGACCGAACGAAATATAAAAATCGCTGTCCTATACATATTTTATGCAATATCCTAAGTAAACAATTCACTCTATGTCTTGCTGAGTCTTGTCCAATGTTTTGCCGAGTGCCCTCACGCAGCATTAGTTTTATAAACCTGCCACCAAAAGATTGCTATGGCACTGACAAGGCCAAATTGGGCCTCGTTCAATGAATTTATCATGCTGCGTTTATACATAGGGACGAGGGTGTCGTGAGGGCACTCGGCAAAACATTGGACAAGACTCAGCAAGACATAGGGTGAATTGTTTACTTAGGATATTGCACCATGCAACACGCACCATGCACCTTTCGACAGTTGTGAGCTGTTTTGTTCAGTTCAGTGAACGATGGCTGAGGTACAGGTTGTGGCTATTGCAGCTGCCTGGTGTGCGTTGAGTTATTTCAATCTGTGCCACGAAAGGATATGTTTGAAATCCCGGCGAAAAATTCGAAAAATTTAAATGATCATTCGCTACCCTCTCGAATCCCTTTGACTCGATGCATAAAACCGACTTCGCTTTCAGCGGCTTCGAGCTAGGACGAGACGGTCATAAACGTTCAGGCACAACAATAAAAGGATCATTATCCCTTCATAAAACAAACAAGAGCCAACGAGCAAGCCATTTACACACGCGTGCTTGTCATGAAAAAAACAGCCGAGAATAGACAAAGAGACCATTTACACACTCACCTTGTCAACATTTGCCATTCCTCGGCGAGAATGTAAACCCGGCATTAGAGAGCTAAATTGATCTGAATGCTACTCTACAAGGCATTTTGGTGAAATAAATAGCACCATAGCGTCTACCATACGCCGCGGGATGCATTTCTTTATTCCAGATAACTTCAAACGATTCCAATCGCCTGCCACCTAATGGTTTAATAATGATTGCAAAAATGCTATTCGGTATAAAGAAGCGGCATTCCGTGCATATTCACGATATCGTTCGGAGGTATTGCGGCAGACTTATAAAATTGCGCGTAACGCCTGCAAATCCTCTATTCAAAAAGCAAAGTTTCAGTTTGACCCAGGCATCCAGCGGAAAATCTTTGCAAACCACAAAAACGAGCAACTAACTAACAAGTCACCAGTTAAGGCCGTGAAGAATAATGTCACTTCTTTTTCCGTGCCGCCACTTCTTCATCGATAGCAAATTTATAAAGTATCAATAGACAGAGCGAACTTCTTTGGTGAATTATTTCCTGCAAACTCTTCTTTGCCTCCGTCTACGCAAAGTTCGCTTGTAAAGCGGATGCAAAGACGTAAAGCATGACGCATCCAAATCTGCTGGTCCTGGTGGTATCTCACCCATGGTTCTGAAGCGCTGCACCTCTTCCTTAGCTAAATCTCTGCGAAAATGAATTCATTTATCCTATTCAAAAGGAATTTACCTATCGAAATGGAAACCTGCTCATGTTCAACCCATCTCCATAAAAGGAGAGGCTTGTGATCCCTCTATCGACCAATTGCTCTTACTTCGATTCTGTCGAACATTTTTGAAACACTTATTAATTGTAAAGGTTATTTAATTGTGATCATGGTTCCCTTCTTGTCTATAAATCAGCATAGACTCTAAAGCTTATCAAAGCAGAGAATAATTGATACGGGAAACTCGATCGTTTTGCGGAATAAGCTTCCGAAGCCGAATCAAATTGGAATTGTTTTTGCGGGATGATTAAAATCGAAAATTTTTTTTTATTTTAATTATCAATTAATGAGCTATCTAGATTCCCATAGGCTAATCAATGACAAACAGTACGCTGAGAAGTGGAATCGATCTCTCCATAATTTTTGATGAAGCCAAAGTCATTACTCTAGATATGTGAAAGGTTTTTGATAAAGTCTGGCATGCTGGTCTTTTAGCCAAAGTCTATGCTTTCCGGTGTTGGCTCGAATCACTCAAAATGAATTGAAAATTTTCTCAACAACTGTTCACTTCAGGTCATCCTCGATGGAACTGTGCCAAATATTCATACCAATAATGCTAGGGTTCCTCAAGGCACTGTCCTTACTCCAACTCTGTTTCTTTTATTTATTAACGATCTGCTATCTAAAACCTTCAATCTATAGTTTTGCTGACGACAGTAACCTAGATTTTACGTACTCCTTTGATTCGTTGGCTGACTCTCGTGGAAACGCTACCGCCATCAATCGAGATCGTATGTTTGAATCATTAAACAGTGACATTTCAACAATAGTCGCTTGGCGTGAAGCGAACCGTGTCACATTTAATGCTTCCAAAGTTCAATGTTGTCTTATATCCAATAAACGTTGTACTCCTTCCACTTCCCAAACCATTTTGGTCGATGAAGTAAGTATTCCTGACTCACCCACGCTAAATATACTGGGTATCAACATCTCAAGTAAACTTAACTGGACCAACCATATTTTCGCTGTTGCAAAAATGCAACGAAATGCTTGGGCTATCTGAAAAGATGTAAGAAATACATTACTCCACCTGATCTTACGCGTATCTACAAATATCATATTAGACCGTAACTTGAGCAAAGTGTATAGAAAGATAAGTGGGTGAACTCCTTCGATTTTGCAGAAAAAACACTTTGACATTGAAATTGCGCCTCCATTTACGCAATGCATTATCCGTCAAAGCAGCCTGAGATGATTTTGGTATTTTTTGCGAGAGTGAGCCGTATGTGAGCAACGTAAAATCTAGCCTGAGTATGTAGTTGTCGAATCTTATCTTGCAACTCTTTCTGCTCCATGCGATTTCTTCCAATTTTCCAGGCTGAGCAACAATATAATCTCAGGCCGGTTCAATGGATTTTTGGCCCGTATACATATACGGAGTCCGTACACTGGTTAGGATCTAATTTCTTACGCTGTGAGTTGAGTATGGGCAGGAGCAGGTTGCACTGCACTGTCCGCGCTAGACAAAGTGCAAAATAAAGCTTTCAAGCTTATTGGCGATGTGCCTATCACCTCCCGCATTGAATCTCTTGCTCGCAGACGTAATGTTGACTGTCTTTCGCTTCTCTATTGCTACTTAATGGCCGTTGTTCTAATGAATTACTCGATCTAATCCCTGAGTTTGATATCCCCTTGCGCAACACGCGGCTTGCTTGTCGCGCAAATCTTCAAACCCTCACGTTGGTGCGAGTCACACTGTCAAATTCCATAACTCCTTATCCAGATCAATATGAATGTGGAAGAGTCGTCCATCTACTGTCTTTCCCGACTTCTACCCTCTGTTTAAATGGAACGTAAACAGGTACCTCCTTCACTCTCAACCCTTCTCACTTTTCTTACTTTTGCTACCCTCCTGCCAATGCTGTGCATTAGCATCATAGAATTACCCCCTTAACTCTGGCATCATCATAAAAAAAAGTGGCTCGAACAATTTTCGACCATGTAGCACTATGCCAGAAGACTTCAATACCAAAGCAAGTAAATTGTTCCACAGGAGCATAGCAGAAGGGTACAGGCTTCACAACTAAACAATCGACAGTAGTCAAATCGGGAGCCTAGTCGAGAACTAGGACTAGAACACGAAATATCGTAGACATCATCGGATGAACAAACCTCCAACCAAATAGACCACATTCTTATCGAGAAAAGGGCCTCCGAGTATTTTTTTACAAGGAGCCAGCAAAACGAAATAGGTCACTAAAATTTATGTCCAAAAACTCAAAAACGACCAAATGGAAGTGGCATATACAGTAGTGCAACATAATTTTGACAAAAATCATCTGCTAAGTAAACGTGCAAAAAAAAATATTGATTTCTTTCTTTGAGAAAAATAAGTGTTCACGTTTAAGCATTTCAGTACAAAACAAACAAAATGTACATATATTCCCGGAGAAGAACACAAAAGAAGAAAACAATTTCGTGTGTACAAAAGTTTTCAATTTCATGCCAAATTGAACGATTCTATTATTTTTGCAATATGGCTCGAGAGTGTGATAAAAATAAATAGGATAGCATTAATATTAATAAGTAGGATACATTTGAAAGTAGTAAATTCAACTTGAAGATGTCGAATGTACACACACATATAACAAATTTTATGACAAACAATATAATCCTCATAATTATACTCTGTAGAAAAGCAAAATTACGAACTTACATCAATAACATCATCACCGGTAGCCCAGCGTGGTTCCTGTTTGACCGTAGCAAACTGTGGAAATTCGGTCACATCGTGCGGCCTTTGAAATACATAGCTGACAGGCGTGTCGTCCTGGGATCGTGCAGGCACATCCCGAACCACGCTCCTGTCGTCCGTACCGCCAAGTAACTTCATGTGACGCGTATCGTTCAGGATCTCTATTTTGGCTGCTTTAAACTATGCCCGAAAAAACGCAAAAACAAAATCAACGTATCGATCGACACGGATTCGATTTAGAGCACAAACTCAACGAGTAATATGATTTTCACTATCGCGTTTTGATACACTGGAAACGCGTTGACACCACGACGATCGGTACGAAATTGAAAACCTAAAAAAAAAGAGAAATAGATTAGAATCTAAAATATTGAAATTTAACATATTAAGAAGTATATGATTGTTTTAAGTATTTAGCATTCATACATTCAACAGAAGCGGTGATTTGTAAGTAAGTCATCTGAATCGTTACTAGACTCCAAGTGAAGGTTCTCAAGTTTTAATTTCTTTAAATGATTTTTTTTTTGTTTTAAATAAAAATGAACACATCTAAGGATTTTTTCTATAAAGCAAAAGCATGTTCATTAAATGCTGAAGGCAATCACGTATACTTCACATATTTTCAAATACGTTTAACGTATTTGAGACTTTAAAAAGCTTTGCTTTTTTTAAATATAATTTCATCACATTAGTTACTGTAGCGTCAGCCTAAGGCTTTATTATATTCATTGTCCTGTCTATCAACTTGCACATTCTTCAACATATTTTCCCCATGTTTATTTAAGCCAATTTACCGTTGAAAATCTCCATACATATTCCCCTTTGAACAATCTTACAGTTTTCTTTTCGAGGTCATTCATGTTTTAGTGCACATAAATCACGCATTGATTATTAATATATCCAATTATTATGTCCTCATATATACGCAACAGCACTTCGAACAAAAACTATTCCCAAAGTGATTGTTTTGATAACGATTTTCGTTTCTAAACCAGTGGAAACGTTACATACTAAAATTTGCTCACCCTTGCATGAACGAATGTTAAACAATACCATATTAGGTCATGTTCGCGCTGATTGACTATGTAGCCCAGTGAAATCCGACATAAAAAAGGCGAAACTTCGGAAAAATTAGGGGAAAACTGAAACATGCCGTTGAGAAAGAGGATGCTGTTAGCAGCAAATGTTTAGATCAATATATCTCAAAAACTGTTATGGTTACAAGAAAAAGTTGTATAATCTTTTTTGCTGGAAATTTTCTAAGCTACATATTCGTCATTCATTGTTTTTCTGAAGACGTGACCGTTACTGAAATATTTAGGAAAGGCCACTTTTGGTGACCTTTGACCCCGTATCAAAAGTAACGCAGCACTCGGATCGATGGGTACTTTTAAAATTTGTTTCAACATGCCAGTACCAAGGTTCACACCAAAATTCAGCTTTCCCCTAATTTTTCCGAAGCACCATGTTAAATTTCCCCGGACTATATGAGCAATCAGCATTATGTCAAGCGTAGTATTTCCCTGTTAAAAAGTACATTCAAGCAGCAAGGTACACACATCGGCGACGGTATAGGTCGTAGATTTCGAAGAGTGGAGGAAGCTGTGGGAGGAAGCTGTCAAGTATTTTTGCCCTGAATAGGAGATCATCTGTGTGTTTAGTATTAATGTATCAAAATACAGAAAATTGCAATTGGATTTTCACGAAATTATTGCTTAAAGCTAGTTTGAACCCAGACATGCGAACAGAAGAAGTGAAGGTTTAAAGGTGAAAAAAAGAGAGCACGATTGACAATACCAAAGATGTCTGAATCTATTCTTAGTTTACCGCCAAAGATGATTCCAAGTGGACACTGACAATAAAGAAATGGCAGTAGGTCGTTTACGTAAAATAAAAATACACGAGGACCCATTATAGATCCTTGAGGATCTTCAGTTTTGGGTTTGAAGGGAGTTGAGAAGCAGGACTTGTATCGAACACGACAACAGCGATCAGAAAGATATGGTTCAACCCATGGTATTAGTCACGAAAATATCCAAGTTGCTGTAATTTCGGCGGGAGAATTTTATGGTCCACATTGCCAATTGCCTTGAAAGTCGGTATACATAGCGTGTACATCAAAACTATCATCAAGAAATTTGGCAGTATTATTCGGGAAGTGTCCTAAATTCGTGGATGTAGAGTGATATTTGCTGCTCACGACAAAGTAGGTGGCCACATTGTGCGGTAATGTCAGAATATTGTGCTTCAGAGCTTTGAAAAAAGCTGAAAGAAGTGATATTGGTTGATAATTGTCAGCACAAGATAGGTTTTCACATTTAGACACCGGAAAAATGATTGCAGAAAGTATTTTGTTGATTCTAACAGATAGTCGAAGGCTCAGAGGCTTATTGGTCATTTGCAAGAAAATTGTTGTAGGACCATCCGTGCCAGCAGAAGAAGATGGTTTTAGTTTTTTCACAATTTTTTCAATAGGTTAATACTTAAGTCAAACTGTTACAGGAGATTAATTGTGTTAAATTATTAATTATTTGTACATAAAAAGTGAAAAGAAGCTTTAATATCATGGACGATTTGGTTTGTTTTAAGCGGTGGCTATATCTGTGTCAAGAGTGATAATACGATTATTTGGCTCTTCCTATAACCAGCAAATCTTTCTTTTCGACGCTGCTTAAGCTAACAGGACTAACATGCGTTCCTTCGAACATTTTCCATTTAGACATTTTTCCTATATCACGCACAGTTATTTAAAAATAATCCTCTCGTATCAAGATTATTAATATTTGAGAAAATCACAGAACATTTTTAGCTCTGGCTGAAACTCTTGGCTAAATCTAAATCAGTATCAGCTCCCTCGCCACAAAGAGTGCTGGAATGAATATTGTAACGCTTGCCAAAGGATTCTAGCCATCCGTTAGATGGCTTGAAATCAAATAATTCTAATTTTGTAGCGATTTGACTGGCTTTACTTTGAAGTATCGAGAAGAATATTGGCAAATGTTTGGAGCGTACCTTAGGGAACCGTTGAAGCAAAAATGTATTTGTCATGCAGTACGGTAAAGTGATGTAAAGCCGCTTTCACTCAGTGTCTTCGTAATTTTCCAATAATCGTTAAATTTGGTTTTTATTTTTTACAGATATACTTAGCACCTGACTCTTACCAATTTTCAGAAAATTATGGAAAAATAATTCGAAGAATTTCCTTGACCTGAAGATGTTAATATTTTTCTGGAAAACTCATTTTTTGCATTTTTTCATGTTGGTCTGATTAGCAAGTAGGTAGGTACTACTGGACAAATTTTTGTGCACCTAATATGGTCCGGTTCTAGAGGTGCCCTGATTACAGAGTGAATTTTCTGCTAGAAATTGTATGTGCAGTAGTGTACGTTAAACATCGATAGTACTATCGATAGTTCAGAACTATCGGAAACCTCGATGTTTTTTTTTGCAATCGATAGTTTTTGAAAACTGAAAAAATACGTAAGGTAACATTTCGATATCATCCCATCCACTGTGAGTGTTTTAGGTTTGCTTGGTGTCTCGGCAGTAATTGAAAACGCGTCTTTCCTTTTCAAGGCTCAATACAAGAGTGTCCTTTATTACTACCAATGCATATAGATCTTATTCTACTATTCATACATACAAACTTATCCTACAAATGTATATCATTGTTGTGTGTGCACACACTCAGTTTCGAAGGCAGAGCTCACCAAATTGTGTTACAGCGACATTCCGCCCTCCGTGTTGACTCCGTCGTCAACACAGACATCCAAGCGATGCAATTTGGTGACTGGGCGGCGATAGATGCCATGTCTCGTTTTGACTTCAGCTACACGTACTTTTCCGTCGGTACCTGGAATCACGGATATTACGACGCCCAGTGGCCACTCGCCCCGTGGAAGTTGATTGTCGTTGAAGATTACAAGATCGCCTTGCTGGAAATTCGGTGTATTTATAACTTCCGCTGTTAGCCGAACGCCCATCACAACTGCTAGAAGTTCTAATTTCGCGATTGTCTCCGATTTCAAAGGCGCCACACATACTGCTACAAGAGATGTAATGTACTCTTCATTCTGCTTGACTCGTATGTACACCACCGAAGCGTATGCACTCTCACTCGCATCGTTGAAATCGAACATTTCTACCTGTTGTCCTGAAATCACCAAATGTCTTGGTATTTTTAATCGTTTTATTATGTGCCACATTTTCCATTTGTCCATCATCGAACTCGATATATTATCGTCCCAACCAATTCCTGCCCACCAGATGTCTTGCAGCAGTAATTTGGGTTTTATGGTGAAAGGTGTTAACAGGCCAAGAGGGTCGAAAATGGTAATGACTATTTTTAGAACTTGCCTCTTTGTTGGAAAGATTTCTCCAGATGTCAAACTATTTTCAATATTTCGAAAACCCAAGTTGAAGGCAAATGTGTCTTCTGAGGCGTTCCACAGCATTTCAAGAACACGTTGTTGCTGAGAGTACTTATCGATCTCCGATGTTCTTTGTTTCGCTAAGTACTTAGAAGGTAATGAATTACGTACCTCTTCCGAATTTGTGACGAAATTTCTGATCTCAAACCCTCCTTTTGAATGTACATATATAACGTCATTTATTATTTTTATGGCATCGGCTGTGCTCTCCATTCCGTGAAGGTAATCATCGACGTAGTGATTTTTTAGGATTGCTTCACAGGCCGCTTCGTGCGTGTTTCTGTGTTTCTCAGCGTTGTAATTTTTTACAAATTGTGCCAGAAAAGGAGATGAAGCGGTTCCGAATAGCATTGCTTTCATTCGAAATACTTGGTTGTTCCAGAGAAAACATTGAGAATAGCTATCTTCATCTTTTATTTCTACACGGTTGAACATTTCACGGATGTCAGCGGTAAATGCAATTTTGTGTTGGCGGAATTGGCATAATATTCTAAATAGAGGAATCAATAGATCGGGACCAGTCAAAATGTAGTCGTTTAACGACTTTCCATCTACTTTTGCAGCTGCGTCGAATACAATTCTAACTTTCCCAGGTTTATTTGGGTTGGTTACTGCAAAATGTGGTAGATACCAAACACGTTTCGCTGAACTTAGTTCTTTTGGCGTTACAGGCACTGCATAACCACTAGCAATTAGCTTCTGAATTTCCTGAGAATATGCATCCGATTTGGCTTTGTTGGAACGTAGTCGATTTTTGAGACAATGTAGTCTTCGTTCTGCCATTGGCCTTGAGTTTGGAAATTCAAATTTATCGTTTTTCCATGGGATGGCGACTTCGTACCGTCTGTTATTCAGCTTGATAGAATCTTTAGCAATCTGAATAGCTCGATTTTCGTCAGCAGTAATTTGATTGCTTGGTTTAGAAACTGTAGTACCAAAGTTTTCCAACGTAAAATAGCGTTTGACGGTTTGGTGAAGCGTTTCATCGGCATCACAACAAAAAAACGTTATTTCTTCCCCGGTGCAAGAAACTTCTTGCGATATTGCGCCATGAATTGTCCACCCGAGTGCTGTCTTTGATAACACAGGCCCTTTTCCCTGAGGATGAATAATTTGCCTTGACACAATGAGATTCGCATTGTTTTGTCCTATTAAAAGAACTGGCTGCTCGTTGTTTCCAATATCTTCACCAACATGTTGGATGTATGGATACTCTTGAGCTAATTTTTCAACATTGAATTGTTGATTTGGTAAATTTAAATTATTTACTGTTCGCACGTCTTTTAAACGGTTGAATTTACTGCTGTCGGCTTTAGGTGCGATTTCCGCTTGAATGGTGTACGAGTCATTCTCGAATTGATACTTGCCACCAGTCCATCGGCAGCAAAAGGGTTTATGTTCACCTTTCATTCCCAAAAGCTTTGCTACAGATGATTCAATCAGCGTTGCTGTGCTGCCTTCATCGAGAATAGCTTTAACAATCAACGTGCCTAGTGGACCTCTTAGTTTTACAGCTACGATTTTCAATAAAACTTTACTATCTGGAGTAGTATAAGAGAGTACTTGGCTAGTAGATGGTACGACGGAATTTTTATGTAGCAACGGATGATGGAACTTAGCGCACCCGTCTACTGGACACAGCTTTCGATTGTTACAATTCCCTCGAATATGGAATTGAAGACAACAGTAACATGCTTTGACTTTTTCTGCAGCTCTCCAACGTCTTTTTACATCAAAGCTTTTGAATATGGAGCAACGTTCTAAAGAATGTTGATTAGCAATGTTACATACCTTACATTGTAGTGATTTACTACTATCTGCCATTTGAATTCGATTACGTGATTCGGTGCTGGGACTTTCAGTAGGAAACGTTCTCGACACTACCTCAGCCATATCTCGTGACCATTGTGCGAAATGTTTCAGTGTTTCTTCTGCCCGACTAATTCTGTTGCTAATCAAGAATGCACCCCATTGAGTCAGAAGATGTTCTGGTAGCTTACCAAGAAATAGAGCTAATATCTGGCGCTCGTCGACAAATTTTCGTAATTCTTCATCGGCTACGGCCGATATATTTCTCACCAAACAACTGAAGTCCATGAACGAAGCACTATTTGTTACTCTTGCCGTATTTGAAATCGTCCGTCTTATTTCATCCGCGATCAATTCTGGGCGACCATATTTAGTTTTAAGAATCTCCAGAACTTCATCTGGGCTTTTAGCTGCACACAATAACAGTTCCACACACTGTCTGGCTTCCCCAGCTAGTGAATTGTCCAATCTGAGAATATTCTCTTTATTAGAAAAACCACAAAGCTCACTCGATACTTCATACTGATTGAGAAAAATTGGCCACAATAAACTTGAAGATCCATCGAACTTCATTAAATTGTTCCCTACAGTTTGCCTTGACAACATACTATTAATGGACTTGGCGATTTGACGAATGTTTTTGTCGTCCGTTTCCTCGTGTACACTATGGTTTTCCACCCACTGAGCAGTCGCATTTTCACTGATATTGTCTTCGGACGCATCACTTACTACACTTTCGTTTTCTGCAATGTCTGAAATTGTCTTCAATGCTTCTTTGTTTTTTATTCGCGCACTCAATAAACGTTGAATTGTTTTTGAAGTAAGAATTTTTGCTTCCTTTTCAGCAATAATGTCCTTGTTCGTTTCTTCATCTTTCTTCAATTCACTCACTTCACTTTCTAACTCCACTATTTCCATTTCTTTCGCGAGCTCTTTATCTTTCAACTTAAGTATTTCTACGTCCACTGTATTGTTGGATTTTTGTTTGTGGGAAGATGAACGAATGCTGGACCGAGATCGCATTGAAAACGCACGACTTTTCACGGCAGTTTCATCTTTCACCGCACTCTTTGCTGCTTGCAATATTGTTTTTGCCAAATGAGACGCATCGGCACTATCGACACCCTCACATTTAAAAAAGGACGCCATTGCCTTCAAGTCTACGAGACTGAAAGACTCACTCACGGTTTTCACGTGTTTCACAAATTCACTGTCTGAAAATGAAAAACCACCAAATTGTCTTAGGTTTTTCTTCACTAAATTTGCACTCGTGAATTTCCCGTAAAGAGCGAAGTGAACTTTGGCTAAAAGGTCTGATGTTGCGCAGTCAAGTCTTTGCTCAAAATCTGCCAAGCTTCCAAGAACTCGCGGCTCGAGGTTTTTCTCGGATTTCCCGACACTGTGAGCTAACTTTTGCGACATTTCGTTTATTTTCCAAATCACTTATACTTTTGAGAACCGTAAATTATCCACGAACTTGAAGATCCGGTTCGAAGGACCAAATAATGTCTCGGCAGTAATTGAAAACGCGTCTTTCCTTTTCAAGGCTCAATACAAGAGTGTCCTTTATTACTACCAATGCATATAGATCTTATTCTACTATTCATACATACAAACTTATCCTACAAATGTATATCATTGTTGTGTGTGCACACACTCAGTTTCGAAGGCAGAGCTCACCAAATTGTGTTACAGCGACACTTGGTTTTTCTCATTTAATAATATTTCCTTTTCTTGTTATTATAAAACAGCACCAACCAAAGATAGCATACCACTCTTATATTTTATTAGATTTGTCACTTGTTATTTATTGTAAAATGAAATAACATGAAGAAGGGAAAAATGTAAAATTTAATTGCACGTGAAAATCATAAGCGCAGAACATTCAGACTGAGAGAGAAAGAATTCCAAATAATGGTGTTGCTAAGTGTAATATATGCAGCAATCAATATAACACAAGTAAAAACACGAAAAATTTATCAGATCATTTAAAACGGAAACATAAATCATTGTGGAAATTATTTCCTGTTGAACATATAGCTAAAACCCATGGTCCTAGTAACATCTTTGAGAGCAGTTTAACGAAATCTAGAACAATCATCAAAAAATATTTTGGAAGAGCGAAATTCTAAGCAGATGATTCTGCCCGAAAAAATATTTAGATGAACTATACGTTCCTATGGTTGTTTTGGACATAGTGCCTTTGTGGAAAGGAGAACATGAAGGCTTTCGTTATTTCGTGGCTGATTTTGACGAAAAATATGAAATTTCTGACACCAAGAAAGAATAATGGCAATCACATCTCATTTTTTTTCATAGAGATAAATTAATTTCTACACTATTAACGGAATTTAACATAAAAGGAAGACACATATTTGAGGCAATGGCAGAAGTAAGTTGCATATTTATTTTATACCTGTTTGATAAATACTATTGTTGGTGTAATTGAAAAGAAAAATTTTCTGACTCGAATATATAAACAGAATTCAGGCCACAGAGTTCATTGAGTAGGTTGTTTTTGGAAGACAGGGAGTATTTATTTTGTTATTTCTTGTTTAGACGAGAAATACACTAAGCAAATGGAACATTTGGTCAAATATAAATACGATCGTTATTGATAATGCTTCTTCAATTTAATCATATTCCATGCTTCGCGCATACTTTAAATTTGACTTTGTCTGATGTTTATGGCTCCTGATTTTCATTTTATCATAAAAAAGTGCAAAGATATTGATACTTATTTTCAATCGAGCTCAGTTGTTTCAGATATACCGATAATTGCACAACGACAGCTCAACAAACCTGAATTGAAGTTGATTCAGCAGTTCCGTTCACGTTGGAATAACGCATACGCCAAAATCACATGTTTCTATGATATCAGGCAAGAATTGACTTTGGCATTAGCCGAATGTGAGACGGCACCTGAAACGTTACTCGCCAAAGATTTAAATGTGGTGCCGAATATTATTCTGCTATTAGAACCGTTTGATGTGGCAACGACAACAATATCTGGCGCAAATTACATTCTCTTTCTTACATAGCTCCGTTATTACGAGGGCTGACTCTACAATAAACAAAAGTAGGAATTAACATAAAAAACACTGCTGGAAAGAATATTTATAACGCTTTATGCAAGTCAGTGCTGGAACGATTAATACCGTTTGACAAAAGAGCCCTTATGATGTTAGAATTTTGAATCCAAGGCTCAGAAAATAAGTGAAGACGATGGAAACATAGCTGCGCAATCTCTTCAAATAGAATATACTTTTTCTCTGATGACACAAAAGCCGGAGTCAACTCAGAGTACTTATGAATTTACGGCAATTGCATCTACAAGCAACTTAGCTGTTGGGGGAAACTGGGGAAATTTACTAACGAAGGAAAAGTTGAAAGCAAAAAGAAACCAAAGAGTTATTATTTTATAACTGAAGATATATTCAAAAGCAAATCTTATAGCTGCCCAAATAGTGATGAAATAATACAGAGACATATACCAGAACCTGGAAAAATCTCCCATTGGAAACGACAAATGTCCCATCGACTACTGGTTTGATTCAAATACTGAGACAATGAGAATGTTTGCTCTATAGCATTCATGTATACATACTTGGGTCTTCTGTTCCGAGTGAACGAATCCTGGGTGTATGGACTAATTTCGCAAAAACACACATACACCATCGATAGTCTATCGATAGCCTATCGATAGTTTTAAAAAAAACATCGATATTATCGAAACATCCAACTATCGATGTTTAACGTACACTAAATTGTGCAGCGATGGTATGTTTCAATTGTTCAGATGATCCGATCATACAGTGTCCCGATTAGGTTTTACTGTAATAAAAACTATTATTCAGCTGACGAGTTAACATATCTATCACCCTTTTCAAAACGTTGCAGCCATCTACAAATAATAGATACTCTGCATTGCTTATAACCAAACTGAGAACATTGAGAATTAGAAAAATTACTTGCGCAACTTACTTGACCAAATACAGTTTACAGTAGTGGAAGTAGGGCTTTGAAACAGAGCCAAAGAAGAGAATCACTCCTAAGTATCGCACGTTTATTATCTTGGTGGATAATAGTGATTTTCAGCGGTCATTTAGCACAGATGCCCGAGCAGTATCTATTGCTTGTTATGTGGATGCAATCGCAGTTGCCACATTTTATCTCTGTTGTTTAAATGCTGGCAATGTTGCAGCATTGAATATACCTGTCTAAAGAGTTAAGTATTCGAATAACTTATTCATTATCACGTAAGGCATCTATTCTTACGCTGTTTGCCACAAGTTCCATTGAATTCCGTAAATTGGTGCCCACTAATAATTCGAAAATTAAAACAGATTTAGTTCTTCACATGTATTTCAAGTTTTCGACCCTGATATTTTATCAAAGCAGTTAATTCGCTTGGGCGCCTAAAATCAATAAGTTTGAAACTATGACAAAGTTGAAGATTACACCTGCCATCGAATCTTCCCGGAGATGTATTACTCTCTCCCTCTCATAAGTTATTACCTTCTGGCTCGTAGAATTGATACAGTTCCCATTCATTGAATTGTGTTCACATTTTTACGGAGAATAAGGATCAATTCGCTACGCGAACATAAAATCATCAAAAGCAATTTTAATTGTGGTATGTTTCCAAGAATCTCATTGGATCAAGAGGAATTTGAAAACAGAAAATCAGGGGCACTGCAGCAAAAATCATGACTTTTCACATTGATCCACATTTCTCCAATCCGGAGAGAGTACACAATAGGGTAATTTCATTGAAAATCGACCAATTTTCAGATAATTTTTGAACTCACCTCCTTGGAATTTGGAAATATTTTGGTATCCAGAAGGTCTGGTGAGCTAATTATAGAAAATAAAATATTTTTGGAAAATATGGTATATTTGCGGTAATATGGCCACTTGAAGTTTTTGAGAAACGTCGGTTCGTGTCAAAAAACTGTATAAAATCTTCTACTTTACGTAGAGCCTTCAAATATAGCTTGTTCGAAAGGAAAAGGTGTATATATTCTAGCAAAAATAGTGCGAAAAACATCCTGGCCAAAAAGGGTAAAAAGGATCATCACAGTGTCCTTTATCCTTGAATATTTCAAAATGCGCACCTATGATTTTCTTCATTTTTTTATATATTGTAAACAGTTTTATAAACTACAAATGTGCGAAATTTCAAAGTGGAGCTTGTAAAAGTACAGTCGTCATAAATTTTTAAAAGTGTGGAGTACTGTAACCGCTGAAGAAAATTTATAGAAAATGGTACCGAAACAAGGTAAAACTTACAAAATATGGTACGAAACAATTTTATGTTTTCAAAATAGATTTAAAAACTATTTTGCAATGTTGTTTTAAGCCCGCAGAAGATTCTAATCCAGTTTCTAACGTAGAATGATCTGTATAATTCCATTGCTTATAACTAATACCACTCACGCAATTTTCATCAAATTTTTTTCACATGTACTTAGAACAACGGCTGATCCAGGGCAATCCTGGCAGCTACCAAAATACCAATCTGTTGTGGAGGAGAGCACATCATCAGAGATAAAAAGTTCTTATAATTAGCCAAGCTTATATCGGAACCCTTTGTTAGAAAATTTATTTTTGATCCTTTAATCCTTAATTTAAGGTTATGATGTATAACACATACAAAGACAGGAATTGAAGTATTTAGGCAGTCTGCTGTTTGCATTGCTGCAGTAGAATGATTTTGTGAGACCAGGGATTTTCGGGGAAGTATAACCTCGTCTAATTTTTTTTAATCATATATGAGGTTGCGTCAGGAAATTCGGACACTACTTTGGCACGTGACAAATTCGTCGGCAAAAGTGATAAAAGTAAGTACTTTGTTTCCTTTTCTGCAGCTTTTGAATATTATTTGCTATAGATAATTCATTATTTGTTTGTTGTTTCTTCTGTAGGTAGTTCCTGCTTTATTTTAAACACATTTTTGTACAGTACGCCAGTAAAGTTTTTTTTAACTTTCTTCTTAGGATGTCAATTTTACAAAAAATGTTGTCTATATGAGCCCATGACTTTCCTTAACTTCAACTACCTCTGATCTATACCCTGAAAGCATCTTCTTGGAATCAAAGTAAACTACAGGCAATGCATTTAAACCTAATTTTAAGTTGTAAAAATATACAAAATCGACAAACAAAGTAATTAAAAATATATGTACAGTATAATATGTGGAAGAAACCCAAAATAATCCTAATTGTTCATGCCGCTAGTAAATGAAAAGGAATCTTCTTTCTTTATTTGTGTTTTATGATTGCTTACAAATGTTCTCAATTATTGTAAACAATTTATATTCTAGTGCTAAAACAAAATTGAAGTACTATTCCTTTTAAAAAATGAAATCATAAACAATAATTACCCATAACTGAAGAATCTAAGACCTTGATTTTGCAAAAAAAAAAACATAGAGCCATCATTAAACGGCCCACAGACACGGAGATCTGGTCGTCGACCGGATCTCAATTGATTTGCCACAGACACAGAGACTTGAATTGCAATCTCATTCGAACGTTGTTTTCGTTGAGGCAACACACGCTTTGGAATTGGTGTTTTCAGGTCATTTTCGTTGTAAAAAAATGGAGGACATAAATTCTAAGCATTGTTAGCAAATGATGTTTTGGATAATGTAATTTCGAACAGGTATACACGGGTATATGAGGTATTTGTACTTTCTGCTTCAGGCATCTGTAGCCTAGTCACAGATGCCTCTCAATAATTTTTAATTGGCGGTCATCATAACCAGGCAGTGATTGTTCGTATTAGGGGTGTATTTACTGATTTTCGAAGAAAATTATAAAATTGTATGTATCATGAGCTGGCAGCATTTGTGCCTTAATATGTTTCACGTAAAGTTATTTCGAACAGGTATGTACGGGTATTCTGGTTCAGGCACATGTAGCCCTCTAAATATTTTTTAATTTATTTTTAACTGGCGGTCATCATGCGCAGGCAGTACTTGTGCGTATTAGGGGTGTATTTACTGATTTGGTGCTTTGCAAAGTGAAATTGATAGCGTTGAACAATAAGATATCCGTTTAGTGGAGCGTTAAAACAGATAAACAAAGCTAATCAAGCTACTTTGATAAATCGAAATGGAGCACAAAAACTGGATTATCTATTAATGCTCATGCCTCATTAAAAACGATAATAGATGAAGTGCCATCAAGAGATATACTAATCCTATGAAATAAATAAATCAATACTGGTCCAAGAGCAACAGTATCTTTTAGCAAGCTAGCCATCGCAAAACCAAATACTCTTGCTGGCAAAATCTAGCAAATCTTCTTTATTATCAAATATTGCAGCATGAGAACCATTATTATGCCACATAGATATTGCCCCAGCTGGAGTATCAGGTCCTGCAAGCCCTAAAATCGTACAAGGTTTCTCAAGAATCTGTCTTCTTTCCTTAATTTAAAATTTTCTTCAATTGCATCATTAATTCATGCAATATCTTCTGAAGTAAATTTATCATTATGTACCAAAATTAAAGGCTTTATCCACTTCATTAAAAATATTCTATTAGCAGAGATTCAATCGCAGATCACTAACTCCAAAGGATAATGAAATTGACCATATATTTTTGTTTCACATCTATTCTTTTCGTTCATAAATATTTCCTGAAATATATAAAGCATTAACGGGACCATGAGGTTTGCTAACTGACTCTTGTTGAGCATATTCATATGCAACTCAGTCCGTTAAACCAATGATTTCGAATTATGGTACCATTACATTACACTAAATTCAAATGAGATCTCCATTCTAGTCTCAAAATCACCACAGACACAGCAACGTGTTCGGCGACCAGTAGCTCCGCCCACCAAATATCAAAAAATTTTAATATTTACTGCAACCGTTGCAGAGACTAAAAATGCAACCTGCGACTAGCCCACAGACAGAGATTTTCGTTGCAGATATCGCATATTGCAGATCTAGTTGTCGACGAGATCTCTCGTCTGTGGGCCGTTTTAAGCTATTTCATACAGATACATATTGTATGTTTCACCTTGTGTCGGTACCATTTTCTTTGGCGGTTATAGTATTTTCATCCTTTCAAAATTTCTTACAAATGTTGCTCCACTTTGAAATTTAGCACATTTGTAGCTTGCATAACTGTTAGCAATATATAAATTAGTGATTAAAGGATCAAAAATAAATTTTTTTACAAAGGGTTCCAATGTAAGCTTGGCTAATTATAAGAACTTTTTATCTCTGATGATATGCTCTCCTCCAAAAACCGATTGGTATTTTGGTATGGATCAGCCGTTGAAGGTACATGTGAAAAAAAATTGATGAAAATTGCGTGAGTGGTATTAGTTATAAGCAATGGAATTATACAGATCGTTCTACGTTAGAAACTGGATTAGAATCTTCTGCGGGCTTAAAACAACATCGCAAAACAATTTTGAAATCTATTTTGAAAACATAAAATTGTTTCGTACCATATTTTGTAAGTTTTACCTTATTTCGGAACCATTTTCTATAAATTTTCTTCAGCGGTTACAGTATTCCACACCTTTAAAAATTTATGACGACTGTACTTTTACGAGCTCCACTTTGAAATTTCGCACATTTGTAGTTTATAAAACTGTTTACAATATATAAAAAAATGAAGAAAATCGTAGGTGCGCATTTTGAAATATTCAAGGATAAAGGACACTGTGATGATCCTTTGTACCCTTTTTGGCGAGGATGTTTCTCGCATTATTTTTGCTAGAATATATACACCTTTTCCTTTCCAACAAGCTATATTTGAAGGCTCTACGTAAAGTAGAAGATTTTATACAGTTTTTTGAACAACACGAACCGACGTTTCTGAAAAATTTCAAGTGGTCATATTTCCGCAAAAAAAAATTTCCAAAAAAATTTTATTGGTGCACCTAACTCACCTACTTATATTCACAGTGAAAATTTCATTGAAATCTGACGATAGCGATAAAAGACCGTTGGTCGATTTTCCGTGGAATGACCCAATACCGAGAAACCATTATGGTAAATTTTAATATATTTCTGTAGGTTCGAAATCAAATCGGAAAAAATGGCAATCAATTTTGGCAGTCTACTTATTCTTTGCATGTTTTTAATATACGCTTTAATTTCCCCCGCCATTGTGCGACCATCAGCTGCAAAATTCCACCGGCCGGCATTTCTTGGCATCACTACTGCTACAAACAAATGTTTACAAGTCCGCATCAAAACAACAAAAATGAAAGAGAAACGATCGCAACTCGTTCGAATCAGCAGCCGGCATGCAATCGTTTGCAAAAAAAAAAAAAAAGTCGCGCGACAGCGACATGCGAATGCCCCCGGTCAAGTCCCACACGCATTCGACCAGTTTCCCCGAGAGGAAAAGTGAAATCGACTGTTTGACAGCCACCCGGGAAAACTCCAACTACTAGCACTCAACTCCGGTACTAGCCCCAAGTAGGCACACCGCAAGGAACAAAGGGATGATTCTTCACGGACGAGGCCCCAATGCGACCGTCATGATTTTTTGTCAGCCGTTGTTGGACACATACCACCACATACAAATCTCGCGCACATGCGAGCCACACACACGCTTCGCACTTGGACATGCATGCACACAACCGCACCGCACGCCGATAATGCACTCGACAGCGGCCAACTTACCTGAAGAACAACGAAGTGCTGCGATAAAATTCCTTCAGATGCAGAGCAGTGCAGACGATGTTCGCAAACGCAATGAAAGCGGGACTCGCAAGGACTCAAAACCGCACGCAGTCGAATCGCTCTGGCAATGCTTTTGCTAAAAATTGGTAGCGAAGTGAACTCGAACGTATTTCTGTTGACTCGAAATCGAATGCAATTCAAAAGCAGTCGGCAAACAACATGCTTCACGCACACACTGAAACATACACAACACTTTGTTGTTTGCTACTCTGCTTTAACCTATTCGCAATTTATTTCCTTCTGACTATTTCGCTCACTGCTCGAATTAAAGAATTTCGACTGCACAAATTTCAGCCGAAAGTCACAAAAGGCTTTTAAAAAACGCAATAAAGCTATCAAAAGCCGAATAATCTGAAATGCAAGACACAACACTACACTTGCTGCCAATTAGTACACAAACACTATATATACAGTATGGCGGCGACAGACCAACCCAGCACATACACTTAACACGCTCAATGCTTTTGTTTGGATTTTCACGAACACAACTGCAGCCAGTCGGCTGGTGATGAGTCCCCCAACTACTTGGAATCACACACGAAGCGAACAGAATACCGCAGAGGCGCAAGGGTAAAAAGGAGACGGACGACAAAGACCTCAGGGTGCTCCGGTGACTGCGACAGGAGCCCTTACTTAACTGATTCAGGGGCAATGCGCTGCAAGTCACACGATCTCAGATTGAAGAACACGGGTTGCACTAAGTCGCTGCGGAACTAATTGGCTGAAATTACAAGAAACTCAGCTGACAGCGAACCTGAATATATGCAAACTATATCTACAAGCTCCTTCCGATTATCCAGGTGACAATGACCTGAGGACAGCAAAGACTCACTTTCGCTCACAGCAAGAAAACTCCGCTGCAGCAACACAAGACAAATCTTGTTCGATTTCAAAACGCAAGCACTTCAGCGCCGCGGCCACACTGTTAACCACCCGGAACACTATCAGACAGGGTACACAACAAATTCCCCCGGACACAGACCCAGTTCCGAGCTCCAAAATGCAGAAAAAGCGTGTTTGCCCTTCTCCGGTTCGCACTTTTCGCACGCGAAAATCACACCTTTGCGCCAAACAAAACGCGACCGGATCGCGACGGTAGCCGAGTCTCGCGGGACACAGCAATCGGATCGGAAAACTAAAACGCGGAAACCGCAAACATCGACAACGACCTCACGAAAAATCCTTCCTGTTCCAGGAAAGTCACTAGGCACGTTGGCCTGCCAGTCGCTCGCCTAAACTTCTCGGAAAGCTAGAACTTCTCCAGGGGAAACTCGGATCGAACCAAGAACTTTTCTTTTCGCTTTTTTTCGCTGCCTGTCGATTTTAACTTCACTACCACTAACTGTACACGAAATTGCGAACGGGCTATTTACAATATTGAAAAGTAGTAATTAGATTTCGCGGAGTTTAATGCTAGGAGATTATATTATAGAAAAATTTACAAGAGACGCGAGCGTTCCGACGCGAAAAACGATAATTTCCTTTAAGCCATCGGTGAACAGACAGAAGAAGCAAAAACTCCAATAAAGTCTTATGTCTCGTTCTTGTCAGTGGTGCTAATTGATAGACATCTCTTTTACACATGTGGTTTGTAAGCCAGGCATGGACAAAACGAACGACGTCCGCGACGACATTACCTTACTCAATACACACACAGGAACCCAACCGAAGTTAATATGGGTGAAAATTCTCGAATAGAACGATAAATGTATGCGTTTAGTGCAGGATATGGTAAAGGCAGCTGCCATGTACCTGAGCGAGTAGAGCATAGAGTGTGGAATTGTCTCAATCCGTGCAGCTGTCAAAGTAACAAGGAAAAGTCAAGTTTCGAGTACGCTCAATTCCAATTTCAAAATGAATTCGCAGTACTAGAATAGAGTTTTGATTGTACCAATTGCAGAGCTATCTTTCTCACTTTTTCAAGTAGTAGGTATTCTCTTTGGCCGGTATATCTTGCTCACTCAAAAGCATATGTTCAATTTAGATATTCGTTCAAAGCATTTGAAGCATGATTCGGTGAAATTGCATGAAATCGCTCAATTGTTCCCGTAAAATCCTGTAAAATACACCATTGCAATTCCTCGGGAAAAAAACAGAATATTTTGTTGCATGATTTCTACGTTTACTAGATTTAAAGTGGTATCCATTATAAGGTCGCAATTAGATGTTATAACTTCTTGGTTAACCCGAATACTTGAAAATTTCAGTATTCAATTAGGGGAATCCCACTTTTTAACATGTGAGTGGATAAGAAAATTCATTGGACATAAGGAATGGGATTGTCGAAAATATTTCGAAATAACTATGTGTGAGAGAAGTATTTTAACTCGAATCTTCAGTCACTACCAACTATTGTGCAACAAATTCAGAATACGCAATACTGAAGCTGAAAATGTTGGGGAAAAAATTAAAAAATTATATCGTAACTGTTGCGACCAATACATTTGCCGTGTTCCATTTTTACTAATTAGTACTTGCAAGTACTTGGGAGTAGAGCACAAAAGGAACGCCATCTTCTTTCATATGAGCAGATTCTAACATGGCCTTCATATAAAAGGCCTATCGCGATTTGCAATCTGACAGGTACTAAGCTACTTTTTAAAATGGTGTAGTCCTCTCGCTATTAAGATTTATTGGGAATTGCACAATGACAATTGTTTGACATTTCTCTGACAATTAGTAAATATTAGCAATGTGAATGGTGCTGCTCGGTTGAATCCGCGAATAGAGTCTATTTTCCTATTATCCGGAGACTGGGTTCGAAGTTTTTGTCGCGTAAAAGATATTTCGGATAAGTGTCGTGAAAGTGATGTGTTTATTGTGCTGTATACGCGAGAACTTTGCAATTTGGAATACCTGCCACCTACTCTCGGCAATGTGAATTGTAAACAATTGCCGTTTGTGGTTGGTAGGATTTATTCCACTTTAAAAATCATCAAATTTTGATAAACGATATTTCGGATAAGTGTCCCGATGAATTGAGGTCTGATGCTAAAGACTTTTTATGTCTAAATTGCTTGTGAAAGATCCCAAAACATTGATTGGTATGACATATGAGTTTCCTCATATCTCCTGTAGGTGGATCTCGTGAATTTCTTAATAACCATAAAAAAACATCACTGTGTGGACTGGTTGGGAAAAGTAGCTTAGTTCCGCCATCTTGTAGGTTAATTGCTTTTGCGATAGGCCTTTTATATGAAGGCCATGATTCTAACCTGTCAAATTATATGCAGTTTTCAAATGTAAAACAGTTGAAAATAAAGGGAGAAAATAACGCGTATAAACTACCACAATCGATAAAGAATATAAAAGCAACTAGCAGAAAATTACATCTTCTAACTTTCCACACATTATGAGGGCTATTTCTAATTTCCTAACTACCAAAACATTCAACATAACCATGAAAAAACCAAAACCACCTATTGACAGCTAACACTACCAATGACAACTAACATAGCCACCTCACGGCAAAAAAAGGCGTAACTACTCATGAACTACTCGCGAACGAGAGCGCGAGTAGTTGGAAGTAACCAGAAGTACTTGCGAGTACTAAATAGTAATAATGGAACGCGGGCATTGTAACTGGCTTTTATACGGCCAGGATAGCACTCCGCAATCATCAATTATTGCCCGTGTTCCATTATTACTATTTAGTACTTGCAAGTACTTCTGTCTACTTCCAACTACTCGCGCTCTTGTTCCCGAGTAGTTCATGAGTAGTTACGCCTTTTTTGCCACCAGGTGGATATTAGCTGTCAATAGGGGAATTTTAATTGTCAATAGATGGATTTGGTTTATGTAAGGTTATATTGAAAGTGTTGTTAGTTTGAAAGCGGAATACGTTAAATTTATGTAAATTTTACTTTCTTTTAAGCTAGAGTTACAATCAATGCAACCAACATTTGTTGCACTTCAAAATGAGTTTGAACACATGAGAACGTATGAGAGCAGTTACAATGATGCAACACAACATTGCTTGGCAGCAGAGTTTGCTCATATCTCAAACTTGGCATGGCAACAACATTTTTGAAAATATCCAATTCCACCTGTTCCTATGAGAGTCCGGGAAATCGGAACTGTCATATGTAAATGACAATCAGAAATTGTATTTTTTTGTCTCATTTTTGCTTTGCATTATACTCCGCAGCTTTTAGAGGATAAAATATTCACTGATATATCTTTCCGAGGCTTTAAAGGATCCAAATTATCGAACAGCAACTTCTTTAATATAACCAGTGACAGATGACAGTAAATGTTGTGTTGCATTGATTGTAACTCGTTCCACCAACAAAACTTGGCAGCGAATGTTGGTTGCATTGATTGTAACTCAAGCAACTCTTACTTTCAATCGAAAGATACTATACATTGCGATATTTCAGCTTGTTATGTACATGCAAAGTAACGAGAGCTGCTTCTATACCTCTTCTTCATCCGCATCGTTTTCATCGAGCTCTGATGATGAATTCATCTCAAAGACGGTAAGGGTTGAGAAATATATGGATGTAGTCTACAGCTATACCGATATATAATTTAGAGAGCATTTCCGGCTAAAAAGGTCGATTGCAAAACAACTAATTGGTACGTATCTTGAAATATCCAAAGAAGTATTTATTTGCATTAATTCCATCGGAGTTGAGCCCAAAGTTTGTGTATATAACATGCATTTGCTTATTTTTAAGCTGGTTCGCAATAGATTATAAGTCTTATTTCTTCATTTTAGATAAATATAATGATTAGGTACGTAAAAACCGGATAAACCGTGGTCGAATAGAAGTAGAGCCAGCCTTTGAAATATATCTGATACTCTGGTTTCAGGCTAATACAGAAATGTATAGACAGTTATCAGATAGATTCGACGTGACAAAGAGTTCCGTCTTCAGGATACTTCATAAACTTATGGCATGGTTTGTAATTGAGAGTTCCAACTATACAAAATGGCCAACAGCATCCGAAATGCAAAGAAACCCAATAAAATCCCTGATGTTCAAAAATGTCCCCCGCGTAGTGGGAGCCATTGATGTAAGCTACATAAGGATAAATGCACCAAAACGAAATAAAGAAACTTCTTATATCCTTAAAAATACTGCAGGATATTGTTTCAATGTATAGTAGATGCGGACAAGAAATTTATTGCCGTGCACTGTCGAGAACCAGGGCCAATGCATGATTCGCGGCTATTCCAAAAATCATTTTTATATACCAAGCTTAGAGACGACCCTACAACAATAATACCAGGAGGTATATTACTTTCTACGTTACTCTTATTGGGTAACTCTATACAAGCGCTTTGGCACTAAGGTGCAAAGCAAAAGAATTTCAACTACCTTCATTCAGGAACAAGAGTTGTGGTTGAAAGTGCTTTCGGGCTGCTAAAAGGTAATTTCAGAAAACTTCACTTTTTTGTGAGCCCATGCCTTGGTGTGTTGTAGCCACTTGTGTTCTTCCCAACATGTGCATGGCTGAAAATGATGTCACAGAATGGACTGAACCAGAAGATGATCCAGGTGAAAACAATGACGAAAACGTTTCTCGCAATCAATTGAACTGCTTGACGCGAGAGGAGATTTTCAGCACTATGGAAAATCAACAGCTACTTAATTAAAAGACTTATGTAATTCTTACCAACATAATAGCATTTTTTATTAATCAATTATTTTCTCCTTTTTATTCATATTTTTTGTATAAATAAATGTGAAAAACCTAAAAACATACACAAAGATTTTTATTTAAAGCACATTTGGTTTTTGTTTAATGCGGACATCAACTCCACATGCCTTCTTTCTTTACCGATTTCCTTTTTTCCAGATATTTCTGCAGGAAGTCTCTTTTCTTTTTTTTTTCCTCGAGTTTTCCTTCATAGCATTTCCGCTTAAGGTCAAGCAAAGTTTCTTTTGCATTGCTGTTTTTGTTCATGCTTGTGCTATCAGGATCTTCTCGTCTTGTTGATGAAGGTGTTGGGCTTTATTGAGCGTCAACTGAAACGGAATGCGGGGAACACATTGTTGGATGCTTGTCAAATATTGCGTCCTTTTCTGCCATATACAGAAATTTAGAAGCACTTGTTCCTGTGCCTCTGGCCAATTTGTGCGCTCTGTAGAGTGATCTCCACTTTATTTCAATCTGCTCCGCTGTAGCTGGGGAAACCTACAAAATATGATTCATATAGCTATATTTCAATTAAGTAAATTAGGGGCCGTCCATAAATCTCGTGACGCTAAAAATGACCAAAATTGACCCTCCCCCCTCCCTCGTGACAGAATGTGACGATGTAAAGACCCCCCCTGTAGCGTCATGTGACGAGATATTTGTCGTTCACATTTAAATATCGAAAAATTTGCACTTTCAGTTGAATGCCCGTTTGTATGGCGGGCGATTTCAAATAGTTATTTAGCGAAATGAGAAATTGAATATATTACCGAAATAACTTAAGCGCTCAAACTTTAAGAATGAGCTAATGTGTAAGAACTTAACGCATAAAAATAATCGATGCATAAACTCCTGATGAAGCTCAACTAAGAAGTATTTAATAATAAAAAAATGACATAAAAACTAAAAAATCATTTTCATTATGATATAAATAAAAATGCATTTTTTCAAGTAAAAAATTTTTTCCGATATATTTATTACTCGACATTGGCTGCGGTGTTAAATGAAATATTTTTCATAAAAGGACGGATATGCAATATAACCGATTTAATTCGTTACGTGACGTTTTGAAAAACCCTCCCCCCCTCCGGCATGACGAATCGTGACGTTTCTTCAAACCCTCCCCCCCCCCCCTTTCGAGCGTCACGAGATTTATGGACGGCCCCTTATTAGACTTCCTAAAACATTGCTTGCCTCAATATCGCACAGAAATGGTTTCCAAAAATGCTTCTTGTTTCTGCATTTGAAAAACTACTTTCTATTTTCGTAAAACGAAATTAGACACTTTCCTTCGTGGTAAGTCCAGTTTTTTTCCTTAATTCTTCCTAAAACAATGAAATTTACTATTGAAGAAAAGGTTTTCTTATATTCTTTATCTACCATTTTCACTGGCACTTAGTTTACACAGAACATTTTTAGGTTACAATCTATTTATGTCAAGCATATGATCGTTCTTTTTGTGATCTACTCTCAAGTACTAGTGAGTTATGATTAGTAGAAAATGGAACACGACAATTAAATCTTGTAGTTTGCAGACTGTTTTTAACTGTTTCAATACACATTACATTGTAGATTAAATCCTATGGAAGTTTCATGTCTGATTTCGATTAAAACCTAGATAAGATTTCATTCAGGTTTTTTCTATTCGTCATTCTAATTTAACAACCAACCCAATGTGTTTTGCGCCTGGTGCATAGGAAGAATTCGCCGCCCTCAACGCAGGGTCTGCAAATATGCTATATGCAGCACTACTATAGGTCCTCCAAATTGGTGTTTTGGGTAGGTTTGAGAACGTGGGGGATGACTAGAAAAATATTTATCCCCGAACTCATCTCGCTCGAAAACAAACTGTTAGGTGAGCTCATTGTGATGACATTATTTAGATTCAATCAAATATAAGTAGCTTTAGTTACTTGGCCTACATGATACTTCTAAATTTAATGCGATTTTCTTGCAGTGACAAGTGTACTTTCAAATCCTGAATTGCTACGATATTCCACCAAAAAATTTAAAGTTGGCTATGAAATATGCTTAGTGGTAGTTAGATATAGGGAAAGGCTTTAAATAAATCTGGTCGCAATATTGATTTTATCTAAATTACTATACTATTAACCTAACAGTAAACTTACATTTTAGCGATTTTCTTCCTTAACACTACAATATGTTTAATATTCGAATCTTCACTTTGCTTTAAAGCTTCTAACGCTTCGTATGTATCAAATAGATTTTGCATCAGGAGATTAAAGGCGTTAAGTTGACTTTCAAATCTTGTATCATATAAGGGCTTAAGCTCTCAACATTAGTCTTGAGAATGCGCCAACTATTCATAGAACTGCAAAAATACATAAAGCTGTTTGACAAGACCAAAAACATCTATTATATTTAAAACAAAAAAAAAACAGTTCGCTGCAACATTGACAGCCAAATTAAAGGTGTTTGTTAAATTTTGCACGCTATATTGTCTGTGCATTGAAGTCTTTGTCATAGATTTGCAATTTATAGCCCATTGTTCATTAATTCATCTAAAATTGTGAGTCCTTTTACGGTCGTATATTTTGCTTCTAGAAATCCTATAAATGCTTTTTGTTATTATGTACCCTTTTTAAAGTATGCGAACCTGATTGCCAAAGGTTGGGCAGAACCTGGTTTTGTCTGGTATCAAATCGACTATAATTGCATATTTGCTTATTTTGATATATTCAACGATTTTGTTTTTTAGTGCAGTTACAATCATGTTTACGGGTTCTTTGTTTTTACAGCTTTGTGATCATGTATAGGGAGAGAAATATGGGTCCGGTGTTATTATCCGGAGCTCCCTAATAAGAAATCAAATTAACAAGCTAATCTAGGGGAAAATTATAAACATTTTCCAGTTTTCTATAGTACACGTTTGTGCTAAATTTCCGTTAAATTTTAATTTGGACGGAAACAGGTGTGCTATTTACCCATAAAATAAAAATGTGTTTTCATTTCATTAGAATCTAATTTTCCAAACTGAAATTTTCATTTAACTCAAGAAATGTCAAATGCAAGTGACAACACTAATCTCTAACCGTATACAATGTCTCTAAATGAATCAGTCTCAATTTTTCTCCTCCGTGAATAAAAAATATTTTTATTTTTTATTTTCTCCTTCGAGCTCATCTAGGATAATCAGTCAAGGCACACAAGTCCTCCATACCCATCTCCTTTTGTTACACGCAATTATTCTTTGATCTCTTCTGATGCAAAGGGTGACATTGGTACGGCGCCTTAGGCAACATCGGAGCGCGATTTGAAAGTGCATCAAATAGACTTACTGGGGATATGAGATAAGCACCCCACCTCGAAGTCAAAACGCGTTCATTTACACTCTCGGTATGCATACGTATATGCATAAGACATTTTGGTGTTTTAACATGCAATACATGATGCAAATCTGGTAGCATATTTTTTTCTAGTATATACAAATTTCTATGCAAGAATTTGATGAATCCTAGAATTGGATCAGCTAATCTTATGGTGTATGGATGGTTTTATAGTAAATAACCATACAGGTGCACACTCAAGGTGTTACCATAAGCGAAAAATGAATAAACTGAAAATTTAATATCTGCAGCTATTTTACATATATGGTAGAGATGATATTTTATTCTTGAATTAGATATTTTATTTTGCCGCCTTTTGTGCTTGTCTTATGGTGCGGCCTGGATTCAAAGCACCATGTGCACATATAGAAGAACCGGCCTTGAATGCAACTACATTTTCGAACAACGCAATATTTCTGCTTGGGATCGTTTTTTTTGCAACCCTACGTTAATCTCTTCTGCATGGGTGCAAAAAAACGCGGTTATTGAATGAAATGACAAATTTGTCGCGATGGCACATTTTTATTGAAATCGTATCAATGGGCTAGTTAGTTAATTTAAATTTTAAAAAATGGGACGCAGTTTCAATGTTTCTAGCTAAAAACAATTTATTTTGCTTTGCCTAAGCATGGTCAGGCGGAAAGAACAAAAAATAAGCATATAGTTAGGGAGAATCATATACGAATGTAATATCACGAATTTTCAAATTAGCGGAATAATTACGATTGATAAGACACGGTGTCTACCAGCTACCCGAATTCCAGGTTTTACTTACGCATATCAATCGAACCTAAAAAAAAAACAACAAATTTGAAAACTAAAAGTCCGCCAGAATCAGCCAAAAAATATAACTGCAAATGAGCTATTGGATTAGACGACTCTCCTTCGGAATTTACAATCCAAAGTTCTCGTGAAAATACTGAATTATAATACGAGATACGTATAAATTCCGATATTAGATTTCGAATCATAATAGGTCGCCTGCTTTTTTGAAAGAAATAAAAACCGAATCGAAAATTTCAATACTATACATTCACATACCACAATCAGCTCAACGAAAACAAAAACCCAGCATTTATGTTTGATTATTTAAAAAATATATTTGCATTCTTTCTCAATTGTTATCAATCTTTCTCATTTTAATATACCTGTGTAAACGAATAATATGTATATCAATGAAGTCATCTATTTTATATTTTGCAATTAAATAATAACTTAATAATCTTTATTATTTTCATTTTTTTTTTGTTTAGAAAAAAAAAACTAACTTATTGACTTGACTTGGCTATTGTGAAATTTAACAGTATATTTTCTTTTCTTGTTGTCGCGCGTATGTATATGTTTTTGGAACAAAACAATACTTAAAAAAGATATTTCTCGCTTTTCATCTTAAAACATTTGTTTGTTTCATTTAATTATTATTATTAATTATTATTATCTGTTTTAACATAAATCTTTCAACTAATAACAATAGAATATCTCACGTCCCTCTTTCGTTCCTTCCTTTTCTTTCACATGTTTGTTGTCTGCTCTTTCATTTTTTTTTTAATTATTTTTGTTTGCGATTATTATTATGTGTATTGTAGACTGACCGATTTCAGTTACTTTCTTTAGCATCTATGTTGTTGTTTTGTTGACTCCTTTTTCATATTTTTCCTACTGTTACCATTACTACACCTCTATCTCGCTTTCTCACGCACACACACACATATTCTGTTGGGGCTATTACTAGAACTTAATTTTAAGGTATTTATAATTTTTTTAATTTTTTGTTTTTTTATGTTTTCTTGCATTCAAGAGACGACAGTGCGTCCTAGAATGTTTTACATGATTAATTTTTTCTCTCTCTCTTATGAATACAATAATTTTTTTCTTCTTCAGATATTTTTCTGATTAGGAATATTCTTCTTTTTCCCGCTATATGCAATTCTATCTTTGCAGATTTGTATTTAATTTGCATAGTTCTATACATTTTGCAAATACGTATGATATAAATATTCCTTTATCGCAGATTTTTTTTGTGTTTTTGTTTTTATTCAATAGAAATATGATGCACGTTCTACGAACCGTGAATGATTCGAAGAATGTGATTAGCTTACGTTGCTGTTTTTCGTTTTGTTTTGTATTTTATCTGTTGTGTAAAAAATCACAAAGCGATTAATTTCAAATGAGGGAACAACAATGTGCGAAATAAAGAAGCAAATTTAAACGTTTTCTGAGTTTTTTTTTCATTAAAATTATTTATATATTATTACAATATTTATATTAAGGGTTTATTATGATTTTCTTTCTCTTTTCAGTTTTATTCTGTTTAGGAATTTGATTTGGAGATATTTCTTATTTTTGTTTAACTTTCTTTAGTGTTTATTTTTTTTCTCTAAAAAAAATTATACTAACGTATTTTAGTATAAAAGTTTCATTTTTTTCTAAATATTTATGGGAGGAAATATAAATTAGGGTAAATTTTGTTTAGTATAGATTATGCTGGGTTGTATGGGTTGGTTTTGTATGCGATACATACAAATGGATAATAATAGAATGACGATGGGTAGGATCGAACGGTAGCGTAAAAGGAGATTGAAAACTTTACGAGAGAGTTTACATCTTGAACCCAAACACGTATTAAATCCAGTCGAGAATGATAAAATTGCTATGCGGCATGCGGTTGCCGCCGATACATTGCAAACTCAAAGCAAATCGAAAAGCTCACTCAAGCCTTCGTTCTGGCACAGCGAGAAATTATAGTCGCATTCCAGGGGTGGTTCGATGGCCAGGAAAGGTGATGTTAGCATATCGAAATCTGTAAAGAAAAATTATTATGGCATGAGAATTTATCCAATTTCACAAGAAATATTACGGTCTGGCTCATTGTAAGGCGTAGGCGAATCGGTATTTTGAATTTATAGAAAAAAATCTGATGAAAAATATTAAAAACAACGACAGGATAATTTGATAAAGTAAAACCGAATGACTTTAACTACTTCGCTTCACACTTATTCTGAGCCATGTTATTACAATTTACATATTTTGTAGGCGAAATGAAAAACAAGTTATGTAAGTTATTCACTTCGTTATTCATGATTTTATGAAATTTAGTTGATATCAAAGGAGAAGAAGAAAAATATGTGCATGGTTATAAATTTACGTTAGAGCTGAATCTCATGGTGCTACATGTATTAAAGAGAATGCAGGCCCATGAGAGTTCAGGTCCAAAGTAAATTATTTGGTTAGTTGGTGTGGCTTTCGAGGTATGTTGGTGCATCGGATGGATTATTATTATATTATTACATATGTTGTATTTCAAACAAGCAGCAACAGAACACACTCGCGTTTCCAGTTGAGGTTCCAGTGTATGAATCTTTTTAGAGAGGATATACATTCACCCAGACGAAAATGAATTCGGTTTAATATTAGGATGAATAAGAGCAATGAAATGATGATGTGTGATTCCTTTAGTAAATATCTAAGTTAGAAAATGGTGAGTGGTATTAAAACTATTGTGTATTTAGGTAGCAATTCGTTTTAATATCAATGTGTTGTTTGTTATGCAAATAAATTTGTTGTTTCAAATTGAGAGAATTAAATATTGTTTTCAAAATTTCTGTATATTCTTCTAAACCTAGCGTAGCGGTAGGAAGTAGACTCCCGGTGTACGGACTTTGTAGACTGACAGACAGGCCGGAAGTTACCGGTGATGAGGGAATTGCGAAGCACGAACATGAATGAGATGGAATAGACTTAAAAAGCTGCATCAATCATTTAACTGACACTGTTAGGAGCTACACTTCGGAGCGACATCGAATCACATCGTGGCAGGATTTCGAATTTATAAATCAGCTACTGGATGCATAAATGTATTCATGAAGAAATTAAATTCAGTTTTGATCGAGAAAACGAAATATATTGGTAATGTTTGTATTAAAAAATAAGATCCTTGAGCTCATCCTTCCCAATATCGAACCTACATCGTTTTTACTTTCTCCCTCCATAACGGCTTATAAGAACCCAGATCCCCATCATCCTCCCCTCTTTGTAGACATTGTTGTTAATCTATCTAGTTGTGTCAGAGTTTCCGATAAGCCCTGTTTCAATTAGTGATGGGCGTTTCTGTTGTTTTCAAAAAACCAAAACGAACTGTTTTTTTTTTCAAAAACAACTGTTTTTTAAAACTGTTTGAAAAAAAAAACAGTTTGAATTAACGAGAAACAAATTTTATGTTGTACAACAATTAGAGTTGGGCCGTACTAGGATTTTCACATACTAGGCATAACTAGTAGGAGTACGAAAAAATACCTGTTCCAAATACCTGTTTGAAGTATGTACATGTATACACACAATGCATACGATATGTAATGAAATGGACTAATATGCCCTCTTCCACCCTCCAGACACAACGTTACCAAGCTAGAATGGTGATGGTGCAAGATTACCTTCAAAGAATACCGAGTCATTAGTCTGTGCAGCTTATCCGTAACTTTCCAATGGTCGGTCATTTATTTGGCAAGTCTTTCTCCAATCTAGGGGCAATGTAAAGGCAAACGATCATATTCAATCAATTTAATTTGTTTTTCATTTTATTATATGCAAAAGAAAAACACCTCTTGCTACTACTTTTAGTTTTTCCGGTGGATTTCATTTTGCCGTATCTTCGAAACTAGGCCACTTTTTCCCAGTTTTCTATGGAAATTTCGCCCGAAACAACACAGAAAGGTCCCCGAATTCATGCTAGATAGATTTTTTTTTTTTTTTTTTTTTGGAAAAAAATGAACGTTTTGCCAAATTTCCCCTATCAACAATTTTTTGCCCTCACACTATCACTAATATACTCCCCGACCACTTCCAATCATCGAAAGCGCGGTAAAGGCAGTTTTTGCCAAACTATGGCCAAAAAACCCCTTACTCCCCTACAAAACCGAAATTTTTATATCACAGTAATAGGTCTTGGTCCGTATGTCCCAAACCACTCTAACCCAAAATTGGCCGATTTTGTCCGATTTCAGCTCCTTTTGCCCTAAAAACTTTTTTAAAATTTGAATAAAATACTTGCAACTACGAAAATACTCGCAAGTACGAAAATACTATTTTCCGCAGCTAAACAGTTTTCCACTACCCAACAGTTCGTTTTAACAAACGAAAAACGGTTCGTTTAAAAAAAAAACAAAAAACGATGAAAAACGATTCGTTTTTAAAAAACGAAAAACCATTCGTTTTTAAAAAACGAAAAACCATTCGTTTTTAAAAAACGAAAAACCATTCGTTTAAAAAAAAAAACAGTTCGATTTAAAAAAAACGGTTTCTTTGAGAAAAACGAAAAACGATTCGTTTTGAAAAAAACAGTTCGTTTTAAAAAAACGGTTCGTTTAAGAAAAACGTAAAACGATTCGTTTTAGAAAAACTGTTGGTTTGAGAAGAATGGTCCGTTTTAGAAAAACGATTGGCTTTAGAAAAGCTATTCGTTGTAGAATAGTTGGAATAATTGGTTTTAGAAAAACGATTCGTTGTAGAAATACGGTTTGTTTTAGAAATGCTGTTCATTTCAGAAAAAAAGTTTCGTTTTAGAAAAACTGTTTGTCGCTATTTGGGAAAACTGTTCGTTCGTTTTTTGCAGCCAAACGTTTTTTTCAAACTGTTTGGCGTTTTTGAGCCCATCACTAGTTTCAATTTAAAAAAAAAACCAGTTTTAACCTCTTCGCTCTCGATCTCAACTCAATTAAGGGGGCAGGTACACTTAGAATTTTTTTTTGTATTTCAAAAGCATTCTCTGCAAATTTCAGATGAATCGGACAATTCTTTATGGAGATAAATAACTTTGAATGAAGTCGTCTCTATGCATAAAGCGTCATTTTGCATGCTTTAAAAGCATTTTGCTCGAAACTATGTTTTCGAAGTCGGTGATCACTGTAACTTGAAAACGGCTTTATCGATCAGCATGAAATTTTCCTCACTTATTTTATATGTAATTATACTCCGGATGAACGAAGGATTTTTTGATTGGACGATATTTTTTTTCCAATAGCCGAAAATGTGAGTGAAATTTTGGTCGAAAATACAATTTTGAATTTCAACAGCCGCCATTATTCGAAAAATCAAAATCTGCCAAAGTCATTCGTTCACCCGGAGCACTATATCATTAACTAATAATCCTCGATTTATTTTTATTTCCGATGATCCAGTGACAGGCTACAGTGATCACGGCAAAACAATTTTTTTTTACCCGTCGAAAATTTACTCTATTTCGACTAATTTTCAAACTTTTGCCTTAAAAAAATTACAACAGCTTCTACAAATATATTTTTTTCAAGTAAAAAACATTTTTTATTAATTATTTTAATGTGTGTCTAAAAAAAAATCCTAAAAAAGAACTTTTTTAGAACGTTCCAAGTGTACCTAACCCCTTAATTGGTTTGGCTTGTTTCGTGGTCTTGACATTGCAGCTAAGAAATTATATTCTGTTCTCCTTGAGTTAATCACTGCCCATACTCTAATCTTTCGCTTGCGTAAGTGAAATGATGCTTCTTGGTTCACTGAGAGTGTTAAACGCACTCTGGATATTAAAAATGCAGCACGTTCTAAATTGTTCAACTCTCATTCCGAGCAGGACTACACTGATTTTTCTCGTTTTCGTGCTGCTGCCAAGAATCAAATAAGGCTTGCCATGCTCAACTATCTATCGCATGCTGAATCTTCTCTGCTTTCGAATGACCCCGAACATTTTTGGTCATTCCTTCGCTCCTTAAAATCCTCCTCTTCTATGCCTGACTTCCTTAAATTTAATAATATCACTGCTGCTCTTCCTCAGAATGTTTGTGATCTCTTCGCAATGTTTTTCTCTTCTGTTTACTCTGACTCAATCATTCCCTTTTTTTATAGCGTCTCTTTTAATCCCCCTCCTTGTCTCTCTTTACTCTCCACTAATCCTCTTGAAGTTGAATCCCTTATATCTTCTCTTGATTCTAGTTACTCTCCTGGATCGGATGGCCTTCCTAATTTTTTTGTGAAAAATCTTGCATCTTCTTTATGTGTCCCCCTATCAATTTTATTCAATATAAGTCCTTGTTCTGGTAAATTTCCTTCCTCCTGGCAAGCATTTTCCCTATTTTTAAATCTGGTGAACGCCATGTTGCCTCAAATTATCACCCTATTTCTATCCTTATCTGTTTTTAAAAAATCATGGAACATTTTGTGTTTACCTCAGCAACATGGTTTTATTAAAGATCGGTCCACATCTACGAATCTCGTTGAATTTACTCATGCTGTGTACTCGGCGTTAGATCGGAACTCTCAAATTGATGCTATATATACACATTTTTCTAAGGCATTTGACTCTGTCAATTTTAAGCTTCTGCTACTCAAATTAAACCACTATGGGATCTGTGAGGCTTTACTTTCTTGGATATCTTCGTTTTTGACTAGCCGTACTTGTTTTGTCTCTCTCTCTGGCGTTTCGTCCTTACCATTTTCGTCCTCTTCTGGTGTACCTCAAGGTTCTATTTTAGGACCGCTTTTATTCAACCTCTTCATCAATGATCTTCCAATTGTTCTATCGTCATCTTGTTTGCTCTATGCAGATGACTTAAAATTATTTCGGGTAATCAATAGCTCAGATGATAATCTACTTTTTCAGGATGATTTGAACTCTCTTACTGATTGGTGTTACTCTAACTGCATACCGTTAAATATTTGAAAGTGTTATATGCCATATCTTATTCTTTGAAATCCCTTTCCTTGCTTACTATGTGTATCCGTCCTTGTCTCTGTGGATTATTTTACTGATCTGGGAGTAACCTTTGATCGTAAACTTAAATTTGATATCCATATTCGTACCATTACTATTAGTGCCTCGCGGATTGCTGGCCGTGCTATACATTCCTGCCACAATTCTTTTAGCATTTTTACATGTGTTAAGATATTTCTTACCCTAGTTCGTTCCAAAATTGAATACTGTACTAAAGTCTGGTCTCCTCGTTTTTCGTTGAATCTGCTCAATGGAGGTTCACTCGCACCCTACTCTTTAAATATAATCTTCCCTACGTGCCTTATGATGAACGCTTATCGCACCTTAATATCCCTTTCCTAGTAAAGCGCTGAGTTTACCTTGATGAATGCTTTCTTTTCCAAATTTTCCGTGGCCATATGAATTCATCTATTACATCCTTGATTAATGAACGGCAGTGTGAGAGGCAAATTAGGTCCTCCGTTGTCTTTGATATACCATTTGCCTGTACTGATACTTTCATTCTCCTGTTTTGTGCCTATTACATACCCATAATGGTCTCCAACTTGGTCCTCCTCCACACTCTATTGCCACCTTTAAAAGTAGTATTCGTAACACAATATTTGTTGATGATTAATTTTATTTATATTTTTTGTCATTCGTGGCTTTGATTTTCATATCTTAAATTTTCTCAATTTTTTAGTTTTAATGTAACTGTTTTAATTTTTTGTTTGTTATTTCCTGTTTCTCTTTCTAAGCTATTCTATTTGTAATTGGGCTTTTTGCCTGTAAACAGATTGTTTGAATAAATAAATAAATAAATAATAGTAAAAAAAAAGCCGGGCTACTGTACAAGAAATAATAAAAAAACTTTAATTTAACTGGCAGTTTGAAAAGTAAACCTCGATCTATTCGTCCTAATATCTTGAATGATCGTGACGTCTGAACAGTACTACGAAAAGTTAAGGAAAACTCGAAAATAAGTGCACTAAATATAAGCAAATGTATTGAAAATGAATTGGGAGAAGCAGTGCATCCAGAAACTATTCGTAGGACTTTGTGATCCGTAGGATTTCACGATATTTCTGAGGCAAACCGAATAAAACAATTGGAGTTCGCGAAAAAAAAATACCAAGATTAGGACCACAGCTTTTGGAAAACAGTTTCTTGCAGATGAAAGTCGCTTCAACATATTTGGATGTGGTGGCCGTGGAAAAGTTTGGCAAAAAAGTAAATACAGAGATGCAGCAAGAAAATGTTATCCCATCTGTTAAACATGGAGGAGGTAACGTAATGGTTTGGGGTGGAATAGCACCAACTGGTGTAGGATATTCATGTCATTGAAGTCCAATCGAAAGATCTAGAACGTTTCTATAAAGGGATCCATGTTGAATAAAAAAGGAGCACTCCGCTCCAACCCTACTAAGAAACTTTTTGTGCTGCTACATTGGCTGTCAACCAATCTACTGATCTCGCAGCAAGCTAATCTTGCTGCTGTGAGATTAAATTGTATCTTAGCATGGAATAGAACAGAGTTCGGTCATGCGAGGATCTTGGCCGAGGGAGCACCCGCACCAGCGGTTGTTGGATTTGGAGTTCACAGCTCGCATTCCTGGCAGGGAGGAATGGTGTGATGGTGTCACCCGTGATAATGGGCTTATCCATGTGTACACTGACGGCTCAAAGCTAAGCAATATAGTCGGGAGTGGTGTATACTCAGATGAGCTAAATCTCAAGCTGTCCCTCCGTCTACCAGACCACTGTAGTGTCTTTCAGGCGGAGGTTGCGGCTATTTATGAGACAGTCGACTCGCTTCTGTGTAATCGAATATTTGGGGTTAATATTGGTATTTTCACACATAGCCAAGCGGCTATTAAGTCCCTTGCTGGTCCTTGTACAGTGTCTATGATTGTTGCTGAATGCCGTGCATCTCTTAGGAAGATGTCGAGACATTTGGTTGTTCAATTGATTTGGGTACCTGGACATAGGGGTTTTCAGGGCAACTGTGAGGTCGATGAGCTAGCAAGGCTTGGAACCTTGCTACCTGAGGTCTCTTGCTCCTTCTCAGTAGGCATACCGATGACATCGGCCAAACTGGCCATAAGGCAAAAATATCTTGAGGACGCTAAGAAGTCCTGGGCAGATGAAACATCCTGTGCGATAACAAGGCAGTTTTGGGTATCCATGGATGCGCATCGCACCAGGTAGCTTTTAGGTTTAACTCGAAGCGCCCTTCGTTGCACTGTGGGCGTTCTAACGGGCTACTGCCTTATAGGGCGGCATGCACAACGTTTGGGCGTAGAGTTTAATAATTTCTGTCGGAGTTGTGGCTCTGAGAATGAGGAGGAAACCGTCCTTCATCTCATGTGCCAGTGTCCGGCTTTGGCAAGGAGAAGATTGGCGGCACTTGGTGCACCCTTTCTCTCAAACCTGACGGAATTGTCCCTGGTAAATCTAAAGGGGATAGTCCGGCTTGTCTGAGGAAGCAAATGGTTTCCTGACTTTAGTGAGTAGAAGAGAGTCATTAATTATTGTGGCATCACAATGGGCCTCTCTTGTGCCTATGTGTGCTGGTCGTCAGGCCTCTGTAGATCGGCAGCCACTTCAACCTAACCTAACCTATTCAATTGCCCAATAACATGAAACATTTGCAAACCAGAAAGTTATTTTCATCCTGACTATACATGATCTTATTTTATTTCTCTTTGAATATGTTGCGGAGTTGCTATGTCTCCTACGGAAAAAAAAGATTGGAGTTTAAAAGGCTCAAACCTACGATGAATTGAAACCTGCGCCAAGAGGAATTAATTTTTTTGAGAGAACCGCTGCCCGCACATTGACGGGGTATGATATGAAGCTATGTACAGTTTATTAGAAGTCATCTTAAATAAATACATGATATTTCCTTTTGATGATGAGTGCGGTCAAAATTTTAAAAATCACTTTTTTGAGATTAAATTAACATTTAAATAGTTATTCCACGTATTATAATAAATGAAACATATACAATGTTTTTTGATGGTGAATGCATTTTCATAGATCATCGCAAAGAAGTTAATATACCCGATATCCTTTAGATAATACTAAATCGTCTGATTTTAATACCATAATTTAATTATATTCCATAACCATATTAGTAACAACACATGATGACGACATCGATGAACTAAAAAACCACCAAGCAAGAACTCAGACTGTGATGCTCATTTTAATATGAAAAGCAGTCACAGCCAGAGTTCCCGCCAGGAGATTTTCATTTTCCACTAGATATATCCTTGTGCAAAACTCGTCGAAATTTTGAGTTGATGAATTGTTAGAATGAAAATGTATGTAAAATATGTAAAAAGCTCAAGATAGTTAATCATGCGCGATTTGAATTAATTAAAAAAAAAAACCGATTGATAATTTTAGATGAGTACATGAATAAAGACAAATAAAAATCAATTGTAACTACTTACAGTTCGCTTCAATTTGTGGCAAATTATCCGGACTTAAATCCGATATTAACGCATTACGCACTCGCTTTTTGCCATCCGCATTGGTATTACTTGTCCCATTCGACGGTACTTGCACATAATTCGACATTGCAACATCATTTTTCAGTCCAATGTCATCGGAACTGGACGCAGGGCTTGGATTATCGGCAAAAGCATGAGACGTCGAACCGTCAACAATCGAGGTTGTTACTGGCAATGATGAAGATTCTGGCGAATCCAGTGTTTGCTGATGTCCATTCGCTTTCTGGGAATTTTGCGAAAATGATTGTAACAGAGTGGAAACAGGTGGTGCTGGCGGCGATACAGATGGCGGAGATGGTGAGGAGGAGTCACTTGTGGTAAGCGGTTGCTGATGATTGTTTACATAGTAGTCTTGTAAACGATTATTGCTTATATCTAATAGATCGACTTGACTTTGTGTCAACACAGGCTTAGTAGTGGTCGGATAGATGAAACAGTTTGGCATGTCTTCGATTTTAATAGCAGTATTATTAATGTCGAGTACAGTGCCAGTGCCAGCGACAGCGGACGACGATAATGATGTTGACGAGACGGCATCCATAATGGATTTGTTTAAGTTTCGTTGTGCCGATCGGATGGGATATGTTCCTGGAAATTTATATATAAAATTTATTAATAAAATTTATATATTTGTGCTCTATAACTGAGTTGGCTGAAGCCAAAAATAAAATAAGTTTACCTTGTTTCTTCTTGTTTTCTGGCAGAGTTGTCATATTAGGCCTAATATCATTTAAAAGTGGATCACTTGAGAATGATGCCCCTGGGCTATCTGGCGTCGAGTCCGTACATAAGAAAACGTTTATTTCGCCATTGTTTTCAGCCTTAATATGTATCTCTCGAGGATATTGCGTGTCAGGTAGCTGTTAAGAGAGAATATTTTGGTAAAACCCAAGGTACAAATGCGTGATCGTAATGAAATTTGCAACTGAATTGAGAAAAAATCCATTGCTAAGTATTTAACATTGTACTTACCACTAATTTAGCTTCGGGCGGAGCTTTTATCACCATCACATTTTCATCTTTAAAAATATCAATCGATTTCAAATCATAATGTGTCACGTAAGCATGTTTATTATCATGCACCTGACCATTAAGAGCTTCACGAATCTGACCGATCAGATGATCAAGAAGATTCTCTTTTTGTTCGAGTCTATCACTCTCCAATTGCATTTGCCGCGATTTCTCATCACTCACAAACGAATGACCGCACTTCCATTGTATATTGTTTTTCGATTTCTTCTCGAGAATACCGATTCCTTCTAAAACATTGGTAATGTCGTAGATACGACGTTTTTGTACTTCTAAGCGTTTCGAAGCGATATTCAAATCGACCACACCCTCATTCGACTCTTGCAACAGATCAACGAACCGTTTCGTGAGGATACCCAAGGATGTGTCGGCTCGGTTACCGTCCGGTGATCGTTTCTTCGACGAACTGCATGATTTTGTCGTCGATGAATGATGATTGATGGAAGTTTTGGCGATTTTGGTTGGTGTGCCACTATCTGCCGCTATCGATGGTCGCCGCTTGACCTAGAAGTGGGAGGACAAATGGACAAAGTTTAGAAAGTTTGGTGACGATGCATTCGATAGTGTTTGTTACTTTGAAGTAATTCGTTATGGATGGTTCCGATTTCGCTGACGTTTGCGACCGGACCACATACTGGGGCTGAGGTGTTGCTCCGTAGCCATGGTCCAGAAGATGCGAATTGACTTTGGAACTGGGCGGGGGTGTTTTAAGAACATCATCGATAGCTTTGCCTGCAAGAAAGAATATATTTACTGGTCAAAGATGCGGAAAAAAATGAGAAGTTTGACTAACCTGATCCTCCAACTTCCGAAACAGGCGTCAGGTTGTATCCAGAAATATTTGCATTTGTAGCTTGGGATGCTGTATAGTATGACCCCGACTTACTACTCGCATTAATTTCGTACGATATTTTCCGACTGGCCGTCGTCGATCCATCACCGTTCCCGATAGACTGTCGCACATTTTGCTGTGTTTTGGCAGCAACATTTCCGAAATAATGTTGTTGTTGATGTGATCGATTATGTGTTGGTTGTGGCTGATGCTGCTGCTGTTGTTGGTAGTGTTGATGTTGTTGCTGCTGCTGTGGCTGATTTGGCTGATGTGAAAAATTATTTGTGGGAGTTTGTTGTGCTGCTGTGCTACCGTTACTACTGTAATTGCTCGAATTATAATACCTAGACATCTTTCAGTGGATATTGTCTTTTAAACACAATGCCCTTCGGTTCAATTTTGTGTTTGTAGGTTTGTTTTCCTTTAAAAAAGAACGACGAGCGTAGTTTTTGCAATCACTTTGCGATTTGTATGATATCCAGTTTGATTGCTTCTCACGGGGTCGATTTTGTTTTTACTTTTTTCTAACTATCTTCTTCTTCTTCTGCTTCTTCGTTTATGCTTAGATCATTAAACTAAACCTATTGACTAAAATAGCACCGTTGGTTCTACATCTGAAACGAAAACAAATCAGAGAAATTTGATTAGATTGGTAAAATTATCGATTGCGAAACTTAACACTAGATAATACATTTCATAATGACGCATAGCATTTCGGGGGAATGGAACCGTTTTTATTGCAGTTGACAGATATCGATGAGAGGAAATGTTAGGGTTTCATTTATAGCAGTTAATTTATCAGTCGCAATCTGAATAGACTATTCGGGTTTTTAATTACTACTTTTTGTTTTCAATCTATATCGACGATTTCTATTCTGAATAAAATATCGCGTTAAAAATGTTCTTGTAATATTTAAACGCGCTCAAATAACATGGCTGTCGACTTGTTTATAAAATATCGGCAACATTTGAAATAGATATGTGGTACAACATGTGCTTGTTTATTTCTCTTTGTAAAGAATCAGTTGTTCAGTGCTTGTGAGTTTTTCAAATCGATGAATCATTCACCAGCCATAGCTATGTGTATCAATCATATCTATGTAAATTAGTAAATGCATTTAAAATGTAGACAATTTGGAAGATGAGAAATTTTTGTTTCTTGAACGTTGACTTTGATTGTTTGAATACGAAAAAACCGGATTATTGAAAGCAATGTATTAGAACGATTTAAATTAAAAATAGTGCTTTACACTAATTTTTAAATTTTATTTTAGGTTTTAAAAATCTGCAGGAGACTTACACTTTGTCGATCATTTGACGTAATCCTACGTTAATGAATGCTCAGTAAGTATCACAAGCATTATACTAACAAGTTAAGTGTTTATCATTCTGGAATATCTATTTTTAGTGCATTTTAAGATAAGTTTCTCAAACCAAGAGACTGAGCACCTAGGAAATTAAATCAAGCGAAGCATAATGTTTTGCATAGAGAAGAAGCAAGTGCATTTTCATGTTTTTTACCGCCCTCTTTCCAAACTCTTCATCAGACAATTCAATAGGAACGATTCGTGTGCATCTAATAATCTTACACATAGTAGTTAGTCCTAGTACGTCCCAGACAATTGGTGCATTAGTATAAGGGATAGTACGATTACAGCCAAATATGTTTTGTTCACTATGATCACTTAGACATTTATTGTCGTCAAGGCATCCGAGTCGAGCACTGGAACAGAAGGATCGCAGCGCAGAGCTAATTATCATCGAACAACACAGGATATTTCGAGCTATCAAAATACAAGAACATCAAAAGAAGATTAGACAACCGATTCGGACATCCCATGTGCTAACGTTATTGTGTTATTATTTATTATGTTGTATTTTCTAGTTTAGTTAAGAAAAGAGAATATTTTTTTTGTCATGTTTCGAATATTTTGACAGGATAAACCGTGCTTCTGGGTTGGTCATAGGCTAGGACGAGTAACAAGAAAGCTAAGATGAGTAAGAAGAAAGCTAGAATGAGTAAGAAGAAAGCTAGGACAAGTAACAAGGAAACGATTTCCGGTTTTAAAGGGGCGCTGCATGTTGGAAAATTTCGAAATGCAATAATATTCCATCTCGAAATAAAAAGAGAACCTTATCCTGAGAGGCAGCCGCCCACTTCAATACTGAAGAAGCCAGCACATCAAGCACTAAAATGATTTATTTATTTATTTAACAATTCTCCAATACAACAGACTTGCGTACAATTACAGATTAGAAAAATAAAATTAAAATAAAACAGAGAAAGAGATAATCCAAGAAAAAAGTAAGTAATCCAAAAATAAGCAAAAAAATTACTGTACAAATATAAATAAAAACAAAAACTATGAGCAAGTTCAAAAATTGACAACGTACTTAAGGACTCTGTTTTTTAAACAGTTTTTGTGTCCAAGGAACGTCAACGGCAGAGGACCAAGTTGCAACTAGTGATGGGCATTTCTGTTGTTTTCAGAAAACGAAAACGAACTGTTTTTTTCCAAAAATAACTGTTTTTTTAAACTTTTTGAAAACTTTTTTCACTCGACCAGCAGCGAATTGATACTGGGTGTTACAGTTAGTGATTGGCATTTGTGTTGTTTTCAGAAAACGGAAGCTATTTGAAAAAAAGCAGTTTGAAAAAAACAGTTGGAAAAAAACAGTTTTTTTCAAACTGCTTTTTTTCAAATAGCTTCCGTTTTCTGAAAACAACAGAAATGCCAATCACTAATTGTAACACCCAGTATCAATCTGCTGCTGGTCGAGTGAAAAAAGTTTTCAAAAAGTTTAAAAAAACAGTTATTTTTGGAAAAAAACAGTTCGTTTTCGTTTTCTGAAAACACTAGTTGCAACTCGTTATGTTGTCTAACTATACGTAACAAAAGCAAATTAAAGTAAACATCAGTTCGCGCGAAAGGAACATTGAACGTAAAAGATGATCTATTAGATCAACAAGATTCTCGAACAGAAACCCGGCGGCATAGATCACAATTGACAAGGTGGTAATGCAGTTTGAAAAGGAGACACTCGTCAAGGAAAACTCTGCATGATTCAAGGGAAGGAATCTGCCATATGGAGAGACGACGATTATAAACACAGTAAGAGATGTTGAATTTATAAAACCTAGGTTGGACGGATTCTAAGGATTGCACAAGATATTGATAATAGGGACACCACACTTGACAACAGTATTCCAGAATACTGAGAACAAATGACAGGAAAAGATGCATACACGTGGAGAGGTTAACAAAGAGTTTAGAGGATCTAAGGATAAAGCTAGACAATTTAGAAGCCCTGGCAGTGATATACATTATATGTTGATCGAATTTGAGTTTGGAATCAAATAATATGCCACGGTCCTTAATATTGACAGCTACATTAAGAGAGGAATTTGAAACAGAGTCAGAAAGGAAATATACGTAATTTTATGCGAATAACACATTTGGTGACACTTCGCGACATTCAGAGTAAGTACGTTGGCACTGGTACATTTAACGCAGAAACATCATTTTGTAGCTGATAGCAATCGTTAAATGTCCCGATTGCTCTGAACATCTTGAAGTCATCAGCATACAAAAGACAATGAGATGGCAGGTCATTAATAAATAGCAGGAAAAACAGAGAACCAATAATTGAACCTTGCGGAACTCCCGAGGTAGAAAAAACGGAACAGAGGTACAGGAATTGACAGTTACGACACAAGTACGACAAGTAACATAGGAAGTGAACCAGGAGAGTAGCTCAAATGATAATTCTTCTGGCATGTCAGGTTTCGAAGAGCCAAGAACTGGCTGTAGAAGCCCTGAAGGGGTTTTTTTTTAGACAAGCGTCCATGCGATCTAGCGTGTTTTGTTTCCACGAGTCAACTCGATTTTGTTTAAATAGGCGGGTCTAAAGCGAAAGAGGTGGAGCATGCTGATTCATGTACAATAGATTTTACAATGTTTTCTTTCGCTCATTGTCATTTGTGGATGATTCGTGGATGATGATTTAAATATATGATGATTATTATGGGATGATTATTTAATTATATGATAATGTGGATGATAGTTTTTTTGTATCATTACGTCCAAAACTATTACAACAAAATTTGAATACATACGAATATCTATACACAAACATATATATGTAGGTATATATAGTCATATAGATAAATATATAGAATTTTCTGGTACCAATTTATTTGTACGGAGAACAAAAGTAGTTAAAAAACGAGTTTGAGGAATGAGAATTAGTAATGTTCTAAGCTTGATGACGACGATTTTTTAGAAATTGTTTGCCGTTTGTGGGCTCTAGCTGTCTTTTTTAAATTTCGATTTATGAAATATATAATTGTTATATAAACGTGACATCATTGGGAAATTTATATGAGGCGATGACGCGTAAATAATATTAAAATAACCATCCACATCAACATACATATGGTAAAATAAGCATCCACTAATTATCTACAGATGACAAAGAACGAAAGGAAAGCAATAAAGTCTGTGGTATATTAGTCAACATACCCGACTACTTTCGCTTTAGCCCTGCCTTCAAAAAACTGGATTTGAGTTGACTTGACTAGTGTAATCTAAAAACGCATGGACGCATGGAGTCATGACTAAAATCCCCTTTACAGTTAGTTCCAAACCTTCGAAATCCCAAAATGTTAAAAAAAAAAATGAGCTTCCTACGCCAACTCATTCTCGAGCGATGAATTTCCTTCTCTTAATTCAAGGTAAGTACCGTACATGTTAACTTCTAGAGGCAGAACAACTCAAAGTTTTTCGAGACCGGTAAGGATTTACTACAGAAGAGGTCAAAGTATCCCTGGAAACTTAAGGTTCCAAAGCGATAGAGGTGTTTTGCCTCAAAATTTGGATCGAAGTTCTTTCTCGAGGAAGAAGAAAGATACATTCACAGCATCCAGCCTATCTGCCAACTAGTTTGCCAAGTAGACACTCAGAAACCGAGAGCTGGACAAGGTTAATACCACATCTGGCAAAAATTTGGCCACTGTTCCAATTACAGCTACGCACAATTCCGATGCGTGAAGTATGATGATCTTCACTACCACATATTGTCCAATAAGCATCCCAGAACAGAAATCAAAATGTGTCAATTGTAAAGGCAAGCATCCTGCATGCTATAGAGGTTCTCCCAAAACCTCCTCCAAAATATCAAGGGAACGTTATCTCAATGGACCCGAGGTAATTCTGTCACTCCTCAGCCACTGACCACTCCTACATCCCCCAAAGCAAATAGGACAGTTCCTGGCCATCATGCAAGTTCAATTTCATTTGACTATGAAGGAACATGATGGCAAAAATGGTACAGAGTATGTTCCCTACTCAGTCTTTTCCAGTGTCCTATCCACCATCTAGCAATAAATGAATGAGGCAATCAAATTTATATCCTGACTTGGAAAGCGAATTCCATTTTACCCCAAAAAGAGAGTTGTTGCAATTCCTCAGCGAGTGCAAGATTGGCATCTTGCCCATACAAGAAACCTTCGAAAAACCGGGCATACAGCTTCGTATTCCCAATTATCATTTGCATAGAAATGATAGATTAACAGCCAGGGGAGGAGTCACAGCAATCTTCGTAATGAGGAAAGCAGATCACCACGTTTTGAGCTTCCCAGCCCTTAAGGGGATCGAAGCTACAGCGATTATAGTGCAAACCAGTTTTCATCATTTTACAGCTATCTCTGCTTGTAGTCCTCCTCTAACGCATGATCTATGATGAACTTTTTGATCTCGAAGGTCCTATTTTCCTAGGAGGAGATCCCAACGCATACAATTGCCTTTGGGAATTAGTTAAAAACAATCTTGCAGAGAAATCATTTCATAAATTTATAGCAGGATCTTCGCATCCTGTCTTCATATCTCAGATGAGCCCACTCATTACGGCTCGGTGCAAAGTCATGTATTAGATATTGAGATATCTCATAACATTCCCCCAAAATAATCACAAAAGCGTTCTACAAACTTTTTTTACTGTTGCTCTCTGGAAAAAAAATATTGGCAAGCATTCCTTGTCACCATGGTTAATGATAATAGCTTCAAACCGCCTAAAACAGCCAGTGACCTAGAGAAATCAATAGAGATTTTAAACAGGAGTATTGCAAACGTACAAGACAAAGGTAAGTCTAAAGACTCAATCAAGAATAAACACAATTCTTACGGGCTCCAGAAGTTCTCCAGGATTCTCATTAGAAGAAATGAAATCCGGAGACGTGCTAGGAGCACGGGCGACCTTAGATTAACGCGTCCAAATTAATCAGTTCAAAAATGAACAATGAGAGCTCTTCATGAAGAGCATCGAACCTGGACGTGACTCATTCTGGAGGTTGTAGAAATACATCAGGACAAAAACCATGGTATAACTAGCCATTTGAGCTACAATGGCAGGAAAACTTCTCTTCGTATGACGATCTCGACGACGAAAATCGCATTGACCATGCCGCTTTGAGTGTACTACTTCCAAGGACTACAATGGATGACTTAATTCCTCCGACCAGTTTAGAGGAACTCAAACATTTGGTACTCAATATGAATAAGCGAAAATCTCCAGGTCCTGATAAAGTCACCAATTTATGCCTCGTTCATATAAAGAAATACTCAAATTTTGAAAATTGGCCACAATTACAGTTATCCCTAAAGCCCGGTAAAGATCTAGCCTTGCTTGAAACCTGAATGCCTATTAGCTTTTTTCAACTATGACGATACCGGTGGAGAACATTTTCCTCTACCGTGACGTTCGATGTGGCCAAAGCCTTCGTTAAAATATGGCATTCGCATTCGTGCCAACAGTTAGAGGAATATTTGGCCATAATTCTTATTTTAACAGGATTTTTTGCTTCCATTAATTTATTTGGTTTTTTTTTCACATTTATTGTAAATAAAATTGTTGGGGCCAGGTATAATATTTTTCTAAATTTTTGTTTATGATATGTAATGTTAATTTATCTTCACCAAAATAAAGTAAAAGCGCATCGTCTGTGAGATAGACAATTATGCCTGATAGTCAATGGAAACAACAGTGGGCCAAGTCTGGATCCTTGCGGAATTCCGATGTTGTTGCTGTCCAATAATAGAGATAAGTTCTCTGAGGTGTTCGATGGGTTTTTTCTTAAGGCCAAGCTCAACGTTTTGCCAAAATTGCGTAACTCTTTTCCAAATGTATCCCGAAGCGTTTTAACCAGCTTGTGAGTATTTGGAAGTGAGTTACTTTTAATCATGACCGCGCTGTTTCTAATCGATTTCGAGAGGTTGATAAGTATTTTTAATCACGATGGTTTAATTTTTTTTGATGACCTGCGAGTTTGATTGCATAATAAAAATGATCACGAAATAGAAGTAAATATACTTATTTTTTAATAACTAAGCACATCCTTTGAACAAATTGAAAATATGGACTTCAACTCGAAGCTCTTTCTACTAGTCAGTGTTCAAAACTCAACGAAACACATCCAACCCATCCATTTAACAACTTTCGTATTGGGGAGGAAAACATGCAACAGGTGTGCATACTAGAGGGTAACGATTCAATACATTCCAATGTAAAAACATGCATATGGAGTATGATATAGTAGTCTATTTGAACTATCGATCCAGGCAGCTTTGTACATTTGGAATAAGTTTGTAGCATTGATGACATTTTAACACGTTTCATCGTGTTCAACTAACATCTGAGCTGAATTCTCCCTTGTAATTAGACGAAGAGCAGGTGGTCTGATTAAAGGGTTATGAAAAAGTCCGTTTAGTTGCGCTAAACAGTCAAATAAACCTCGAATGAATAAAGAACTTAGATGTTAGATAAATTGAGAGTGACTTTTTAAGGAGCACCTGGAAGAGTTCAACATACTATAGTTATCTATCAGCAGCTGGCAATAGATTAGGTTTGTATGGTGGAATTTTTAGGAGAAGCGATGATGATTGGGGCAAGAACCTCATATTATTTGATCATTATTGGATTACTTAGAGGAAAAAATTGCTTTATGATTTTTTTTAGATTAGAGACAAAGAAAATAGGAACAAATATTATTATGTAGGAAACGACTTACAAGTTTATGTACTATTGTTATTGTATGTATTATTTATGCATTTACATTTAACTCCACATTTAAGATTGCTGGAATAAGGTTAGTTCCTACCAATATGTTCCTTTGTTTACAGTTTACTATGGCACGATATGCTGGCGTGTATGACGTAGAGTACCTCATTCGACACTGGCTACTGGCTAACAATTGCGAAATCTATTTTGTAGGTGAATCTCAATCTCTACTTAGAATATGGCAGAGATGTAAAAAGAGTCTTGTATCAATTTAGGAAACGAAATGGTTTTAGTAATCATTTATTATGATTTTCTGAGTGCTAAAGGCAGAAAATGAATCAAAAATAGCTCAATATTTTTTGAACGTATCAAAATGATATAACTTGAGAACATGATATTAAAATAAAAACACAAATTGTTACAATAAAGGAGCTGGCAGATATTGTCACCATTGTCAGTAAGTTTTACTCGAAATTTACGGGAACTTTAGATTAACAGTGCGAAAAATAAGTTGATATTACAATATTCACACTGGTCATTTGAGCTTGAATGCACTTTACCAGTCATTTAGTCAAAAATTCCACCGTAGAACCATAATTTAGCATATTTTTCACAAATCTTACAAATTCAGTTGAAATATTGCTAATTGAATGCCAAACAAAAGTCTGTGAGTTGAAGAATTGGATAGTCCTTAACGTGGATCATAAGGGCTGTAAAGCCGAATGTTCATAAGTGACCAGTCTCCTATATTCATCTGCTAGTTTTAATAGATCTGTTTCGAGTATTCCTGGGGTTTTGGTCATTAAGCCTGGTCCGGGGAAAAACTAGAAGACCTCCTTTTCAAACTCTCAACCTTCATCCGTTAACTCCACTCGGGGCTACGGATCTAAGGATCAGCCTTCAAAGTTCTGAGGAAGCTAAAAATATCTGACAGGGCCAAAAGTAGCCTCAAACAGACATAAAAAATTCAGTCAGCTCCTAGAATTATTGGAGAGTACTGGCTCTCTCTTAACCCTGCAGATTCCGTGTAGGAACGACAGAGGTCGGTTGATCAAGAATCAAAGCAAGCAAATATGGAAAGAGCCTAAACTAATGATAACTACTCCAGGGCTAACTCGGTCTTTTAATTAAATAGCCAAAAAGAGGCTAATCTGATCTTTGATCGACGCCAAAAGAGGAGATGGAATCATATCTGTCTAAAACTGGCTGAAGGCAGACTTTTTTCAGTATGTTGCAAACTGCAGCAAACCAGCTCGTGTGCTCTGCTTATGGTGAATTATGCGGGCTGGTACAAAGGGTTCAGGACAAAGTAGTCAGGCTGGTAGCGTATGAAGATCAGCGCTCGGCCTCTTTTAAAAGCAGGCGTTCTCCAAACTGGGGGAACTTTGGCCAGAAGTCCAATACCCAGTCTGTAAAGTTGTTGGATATGATTTCGTTGCTTCCATTCTGATCGTCGGGCTCTTTAATCGCGATCTTCTTACGGAGAATTAAACGTTAACCGAAATTGATGACCATGTTGAAAATAAACGGAAGGTACTCAGTATCCTAAATGAAGAGGCGATACAGCTGTCTGTGGCCCGGAAAGATATCATTAAGTATAGGATCGAGAAATTGTTTCTGCATTATATACGAGCGATAGTGCTCAGGATCGAAGGACCCTGAGTCCGTAAAGCACAATCCGAAGCAGAATGTTCTGATAGTAGAGCAGTCTTCCAGCAAGTGATCTATCACTCTTTCCGGAGTTGCTCCTGAGCGAGAATTGGATGCAGATGTCTCTGTCGGCTGATGGGATCAGTATCGGGACTACGTTTGAATGGGGCGGTTGTCTAGACCTCTCGACCCTGGAAACAGAGGAGAGGAGTGTGACAGTTCTAGCGTCCGAAGAGGATCTCGACTCAGCCCTGATTGGTAATGGTAAGGATACTTCAAATGTTTTTTTTTTTTTTTTTTCAACTAATTCAATTAAAAATATTATCGATACAATTAAAAAGCAGCGACATCTGCCCAGTTTCTTCGCTTGCCAAAAACAGGAGAAGAGTTAATATTAATCTAAGAACTATGGGTTGTAAACAACCGGGTTTTCTGGTTACTCACCAATAGATACAAACTAATTACACCCGATAGAGTGGAGAATCTACAAGTTTTTTTTTGTCAAGAAAATTATTAATCCCCTTGATCTTCAATTTTTTTAAAAAAAATATAACATGGCTGTAGCAGTGGAAATCGATGGGAAGTCATGCTGGTTGGTTTTGACTATATGCTGCAAATCCTGCTTGCGATATCGTCAAAGATGTAGTGGTTGCGAGAAATAGGGTTGCGAACCTCTTACTCTAGAAGCTGACTCTAGTGCTCATCATAAAATGTGGAACAGAGTTGCCGATTGGGAAACACGATTGGCAACTGTCAAACGTAACACCGAAAAATATTAGGAGGATGCTGAATGGATATGGAAGTTCGTGTGGCTTAGTGGGCAGAATACAGACTTCTAGCGTGTGGGGTCTCTGGTTCAAATCCAGGTATGAATGAGGGATCGCGTGCTGAGCTTTAACTTAACTTTAGTTCTCAGTAGGGAACCTGAGTCAAACCAGAGGCAAAGTAGGGCTTGAAACTAATCATTTCATATTCGTAAAATTTTCAATTACGAAAAAAGAGCTCTGCCAACTCCAAATCCTTAAAACGCAAAATGATTTTTGATGGGATACTTTGTTATTGAATGGATATGACTATTTAATTGTTTCTTGAACAAAAATTATGTGAGCTTGTTTATTTGATCTAGTAGTATGTCTTTAGTGTAACGAAACTGTTATAAAAGAAGGCAACCTAATAGATTTTATCCTAGAATAGCTATCGACAACAAGACAAATAGTCTGTCTTTAGTCTTTTTCCCACATCTCACAGACGCAGAAATTGAGAGTTAAGAGGAAATTTACATAAAATTGGAATAGAATTCACTAAGCATAGAACGTTGAATTCCACCAATTCTTGATGCGACCAGTATTTTGAAAGTAGGGAGGTTAAAAAAGGAAAGATTGTGGAAAAAAGCCATACAATTCAAAGTCATAATAGGTAGGAACCAGATGCATAATTGAAATAATGTTGTTTCAAATATAGTTTTTAAAGGTTGTGGAAAAATGTGGAAAAGGATAAAATTGGCGGTCGTTTTGAGTGCGTAAAAGGCGCAAAACAGGGAATAGAAATAAGTATCTGTACAAACAAAAGGTACTTAAAAAATAACAGAGCTCTTAATTAGCCTTGTGTGTTGCCATTCAATTTTGAAAGATGCAGCAGAAGAAGATAGGCAGACATGGCTGATTTCGACAAAAAGATAAGGATTGCAAACGTTTCTTTTAAAGTAAATATATTTAAAAAGTGCATTTAAACCTGCGCTGAATTAATTGATACATAGACACAATTAGAAATGCTAAACGGATTGTGTCAGGAACCTTAAAAAAAGCCAAAAATCCGTGTAGCTATTTGGGTGATGCTTTCAACAGGATCAAATTTCAGTACGATCAAAGGTGATGCTAAGATCAGTAAAATGCTCAACAGAGTTAAGGGAGGTTTCACAAATAACATACGGAAAGGTATTAGTCAGGAGTTTCAGGCAAAAGGATGTCGTAAAATACTTAGAGACATTTTATGATATGCTACTTAAGTTACACCAAGCAGTAAGATATTTAAATTTTGCTGAAGGTGCAGATAGTCAATAGAATCTACGATTTCCCGCAATATCTTTAAAACATCACCTCGTATCTTGAGCATTTTTAGCCCCACGTAAATTTTGCATTCATTGAATTGTATGAAGAAAAAATTTAATCCGCACAAAAAGTCATGTAAAACCAAAAGTTTACGAGATATTTAGGGAAGGCTGTTTTTCGTGACCTTGAAGAAATTTTTCGTTTGTTTCTCACTTTCACACTCACATTGTTTCTCACCCTATAATAAACATAATTCCGTTGGTTTTTTCAGGCAGAATGGGCTTTTTTTGTCTAAAATGACTGGGCTATAAGAAAATAGTTGAAGAACAAGCTTAGTAAAAGAGGTCAGGATAGATCCTTGTGGTACATCAGAAAAAGGACTAAAATCTGAGAAAGACAAACTGGAGAGGGAGAAAAAGCAAGTGCGATGCATTAAAAAGGAGAAAATCCAGGAGACTGGAGTAAGCGCTCATTTATGCAGAAGTATCTGGAGATTAACATAATCGAAAAGATTGTTAATATTACATCAACTTGGTAGTTACGATCGAAAATCGACGTGACTGCGTCAAAAAATTCAAAAAGACATAGTTAAGAGTATCATGTATGGTGTTAGTAAAAGCAAGGAAGAATCAATATGGGGCGATAGTTCGAAGCAAGATTTATGAATATGGAAAATATTTGACAGCTTTCAGAAAGAAGAACATTTTTTCCACACAAAGTTTAATAATAAATAAAATAAAAAAATGAATGGATAAGGAAATACATAAGGTTGATCCAAGAGATTTCAAAAAATATTTAGTGCCCGGAGATCAACTGGCGTCAAGAGGAGACGTAAGCAGTTCAACTTCGAGAGGACTGATCGCATGTGAAGATAACAAGGAAAGAAATTGGAAAAAAAGTAAATGAGTGAAGAATTAAATGAATGAGAGTATATTTACGAGAAATAAACAATGCCCAGAGCTAACAAATAACAATTATGTTATTAAATGAGAGAGCGTCATGTAGAACAAAGGCGGACTTTAAAGAGTAAACAAAGAACCAGCAATTTTTAGGTTTTTAGGTTTAAAATAGCACGTCTTACTGCGTATTTGCAGCAGAACGGAAGCGAGAAAAATCAGCATAATTATGGTCCGAATGACAATTTTTTTTATTCAAGCCGCATTTTTGTTATTAAGGGCGAGTTCAACCAGCTTCGTGAACCAAGGAGCATCATTACGTCTACGCTAGCAGAGGATTGGCGTGTGTGAAGCGATCAACTCAAGAAGCATGGCATATAATTTCTTAGGAGCAGGGTCAATGTCAATCTTTTGAAAAAACTAAACCCATTAATTGTGTTGAGGTCGAGCGATACTTTCTTAAAGTTAGTATAAAATAAAATGAAAAGTGAGCAATCGGCAAAAGAAAATATATTTGCGTATTGTATCCACTTAGGCCACTTTGAATAATGAAATAAGCGGTGAACAAACCTTTTGGAAAATAAATTACAATCACCATGAATTGAGGTCTTTTTGTTCTAAAAATTACTGTAATGCTCTTAAACCCATCTATGCTAGAAACTGTTTTTTTGAAAATAAGTACCTTAGGGTAAGTACAATCACTACTATGGTTTTATACAACAGTTATTATTTTATTTATTTATTTCAGAAATTCGTCTAATCCAGATTGTACATACATGTAACAATACACAAGCAAAAATAATTTATCATTCTTATGAAGTGTTCGTTTAAGTGATACGGTAGAGTGTAGATAAATGAAAATCAAATAAGCAGTAAGTTTTGAAAAAATTCACTTGACGACGCACACGTTTGAGTTTAAAGGCGGCTTTAGATATGCGGGGTTGTCAAATACCGAGCACCTAGTTTGGCAAACTTTGCATGTGTGGTTGGGTTGCTCGCCTAGTGCTTGCCCTAGGCCAAGCACAAACATTCGGGTGCTCGCTATTCCCGTAGTTTGTCGAACTTTCAAATCACATCAAAGTAGACGAGCACTGTGTCGGATCCCCGCAGCTCGTTCATCTTCCAGTTTTGGCGAACATTTGGCAATGCCCGAATGTCTAATTCACTGTGCTTGTCATTCCGCAAGCACCAAGCCAAATTACTTGACTAGGTGTTCGGTATTTGGCGAATAGGAGGTGTTTGACAAACACCGTATATCTAAAGCCGCCTTAACATTCAAGCTAGGTTCGCTTAGTAAGTAAACTGAGTCAATGGTGTCTACTCAAATTTTTCTGCCAAATGGGATGGCGGGAAAATGGATTTTGCGATTTTGATGTCAGATACATTCGTAAGAGATTAAACTGCCTTGGTAAAGAGGTTTAATGTAAAGAGTCTCACCACTGACGCCCACGAAAGCAAAAACGCAAGAACCTTTTTTGGATGGACTCAATTTATTTCTTTTTTTTATATTAGACTCATTTACAGATAAAAAAATCATTTACGAATTTGAGATAAATATGAAAAAAATAAATTAAGATAATTAGTGTCTAATTAAAAAATGAATTTGAGTTAAACGTAATGAATCCAGCATATGTTTTTTAAAAGAAGAAAAACTTAAAATCAAAGACCCAAACTGAAGCTCATTATGCCGAGCATAGATAAAAAGGGGTGTGAAAATACACCACCGTACGCACGAAAGGCACATAGAAGACAGCCCGGTGTCTAGAGGGTCGTTCTTCATCAGGAAAAACAAAGATAAACTTATACTGGGGAAGACCTTTAAACAGTTTGTACAAAAAACGATGGTCAAGGTACATTCTACGGATGTTTAGAGAAGGAAGATGTTAAGACGCTCTTCATAGGGACAATAGGGAACACTGAATTTATACAATAGACAACGAGCAAACTGATGTTCGACAAATTCAATAGCATCCGACAACTACATGGGAGCAGTTGGGAGCAGTCTTGGCAACTTGGGAACAGTTCTCAAGGATACAACGAACTAAGGAGATAAACAAACGAACAGACGTGTAGATATTCAAGGAGAAACGTGAGCAGTTAAGAAGGAAACCAGCAACTTTTGATGCCTTAAGGCTAGTCCTGACTTAATCGTGAAGCTAAATATTGACAAGTCTCCATTATTTGGTAATTCTTTGGAGTGAAATTTTTGACAATGGAAATTTCGAACAGAATTAATTTCTGTCCGAAAAAAACGTTAAGAATTTCAATTTTCGATCGATTTTGTTATTAAAAAGACATTTGCACAATTCGATTTTCAAATTCAAACACCAAAAGTCACTTTTTAGCTCAAAAAAATGAGCTGCACATACTAAATTGGTTTGAAATGATTGGAGACATGTGTCAATGGCATCTGCATTTCAATTCCGAAAGCAAATTTTCCCGGCACAAAGAAGTGAATACCACTCTTGCTAAATTTCAACCTAAATTTTCATCGAAACAAATTTCACACGAAATTTTGTATGAAATGAAATCAAAGACAATACCAGCCTTTAGAGGTAATATAAAATGCATGTAGATTAAATTTCAACTTGGCGTCGAGCACAACATCAAAATCTTTGTAGCGATCCGCATGACGCATAATATTACCTGCCAGGGAATATTCAACAAAACGTTTGGATACATTAAGACAAAGTAAGTGTTCGTTACACCTTGCATTTAAGGTCGTGAGATCCAACCGCAAAAAAAACCGAACCTTGGCAGACGAGATTTCACGAAACAACTTAAGATCGTCCGCATAAAGGAGGTAATTAAATGAATTTACAGAAGGAAGCTTATTTATAAAACGAACAAACAGTAACGGTCCAAGAATGGAGCCTTGTGAGACAACAGAAGAGGGTTTAATAAGAGAGGAAGAACCATCATTCAGCACAACTTTGCAGATACGAATGAGGATGTAGGACGAAAACTAGGAAATGATGGGACCAGAAATGCCAAACTATCAAGCAAGATGTAATGGTAGACCTTGTCGAAAGCTTTCGAAAAATCAACTTGATGCCCATTGTTAAGAACAGAGGACACAAAATCGACAAATTCGAGTTAATTAGTGGAAGTGGAGCGACCCTTGACAAAATCGTGTTGTAAGTTTGAAATTTTAATATACAAAGCACGATAGACTTGATCGTGTACAATTTTTTTAACAGTAGAGGAAAATATGAATGAAGCGATATAGGGCGATAGCTGGAAACGTTTTCAATGTCACCTGTCTTTACTATGGTGAAAGCACTGGTCGATTTCAAGTATGAAGGGAAAATACCGAGCGAAAGGCTTACATTAAAAAGTACACAGAAAAGGACGCATAGCCAGAATGAAAGAGATTTCGCGAATTTGTTGGGTATATCATCGGGACCACGGCTCCTACTAGAATCAAGGCGACACCTAAGTTTCCACTTCGAAGGGGTTCACCAAAAGGAGGTTAACAGAAGGAGTAGCGATAAAAAGAGTTACAGTCGTTAGAGGAATCATTAGAAGCTACAAATAAGGGAAAAATAAGTTAACAAAGATAGTAAATATTTCAAGGGTGCAGGAAGAATTTTTTCATCAAATATCTCAGAGGCGGGATATTGTTTGTTTTAAGGGAGCGAATATAAAACTAAAATGTCTTTGGATTATTGAACTGATGATACTGATATGACTCAATTTTAGCAAAGCAGTTGCGTTTGGCTAGTAAAATTTCTTTTTCTGGTCCAATACTACTACAGTATATTTATTTCAGGAATATTTCAGGTTTGCAAGTGGTCATCTAAGTTCGAAAATTTGTTCTTCATTTCTGTTATATATAAATAGAAAACAACGTATTGTATTTATTAGATACCGTTTTTTCCCCGAGAGGATGATGTACAGTTGAGCAGACTGTATGCAAATTTAAAAACATCCATTAATTGATTAGCCTAATCGAACTGAGTGAATTTGGTTAATTATACAGTCGTAATGTAGATGTGCGAATAAATAATAGATAAAATATTAGCCGATATCTGCGTTACTATACAGTCATTTGGGTTTTGAAAACATTTACAGAGTAGCCTTGAGTAAAACATACCAGGAAAGCATATTTTGCAGTGCATCAAAGATCAAATGGATTTTTTTTTTCCTCAAATATCAGAATCACCAACAAAGTCGTTAATCTGATGTTATTTCTTCCAGAAATGTATCAAATTTAAGCACGCTCAATTTAAACAAAATGACCACTGGCGCATGCAAAATATGCACCGAATTCTACATTGAAACTGTATTTCATCGTCTCATATTGCACACGTACCATACACTCATTCATCCATATATCCCCGACGAAAAGGCAACACTCAAGTGACCATTCCGCATCAAGCGTATTAGATTTCACAGTATGTCAAAGTCATTTCAAACGCTAGATCAATTCCAATTAACGCAGCGTCTCCCGTTTAGCAAAAGGGTCCCGTCTCAAAATTCCAACACTCACGACGACCTCCACCAGCATCATGTCCTCGACATCGAAGACATGTTGATGCATCATCTAATCCAAAATCTTGTATTTCACTTACGTTTAAAAAATAACCGTTGCATTAAGGGACAACAACACGTCGAATTTGATCCGGCGACACTGTACACAGAGGACTCGATATTTATTCGCGGCAGTGTGTGGCATGTGGATGAGTAACGCGGAGTAGTATCCAATTGAGGGTGGTCGGACTGGGTGAAATGCATTAGTTGGACACGTTGCTGTATGAGCGTATCCATTATTTTTTTTTAAAGCCGACCAGCACCGCGGCTCTTATTATGACTCAAGGACTTAATACAAATTCTTTGGTTTCGCGCACATAACAAGCACACCATTGATAGGACACCACTTAACGATATTAGATAAATTATTATAAATAGATATTTAACACACAACAATCCACAAACAGACGGACAGAATAAAATTAATTTACAAAAATATATTAATAAAACTACACAATAGAATTTTGGGGGGAGCGTAAAAGTTAGTGCGATCAGTCTGTGTTAGCTCATATCGATCTGAATGAAAAAACCTGTCTATTTTCAATACGAATCGAATATCCGAATTGGAAAGTGACGCGTTTCGTACTGAAGTCGAAAATGCATTTCGTATGTTTTCCAAGTTGTTTTTGACGAAGCCACCCCAATAAACCGGAAATTATGTAGGGACCTACGCTCCTATACATCAGTATCTTAACATCATGCCGACTGGCCGACCCGACCCTATGTATGTAAAGCGCTCAGAGTTGTAGGTCTCTGCTCTGTCTACATGCAATTTCCCTGCACTTTTCCTATAATACATAAGACCGCTGCGATATATACACGTACGTACCTAGTATATGCGATGACGAGTACAAACTCGTTGCACATAGTAGATCCTTTTTCGGCTCGAACCGGCGCGGCGTTCGTGGTTGTTCAATGGTCTCTGCCTGTTCGAATCAGACAGGGGATTTTTATTTCTGGCTCGGCGTCATCGCTGACGTCGTCGAAGAAACCTTGCTGAGCTGGCTGGCTGTGGGCTGTATTCGTCTCATCGTCATCGTGCTGTCACAGCAGCAGTTCAGACACAACGACAATGCACAAACGTAATTTCGGAGTTTTCGTCCTTTTTGTGCATTTTTTTTTTGGTCCTGGCAGGGGAGAAATCGCTATGAAATGGAATATGAGATTGGATGCTAATTTGCGAAAAGAGATTTCGAAGAGAGATAAGAAGATGAAAATAAAAGCTATTCACATTTTGTTCGCGGGATAGAGATCAGAGTGTCCTTGTGTTTTATCCGTGCTGCGATGGGATAGTTAGCTCTTGAAGTAGATCAAAGAAAAATGTTTTTTTTTTTATTTCAGGAATATCTTGGATTTTATTTGAATTAGATGGATTGAAGTCTCCACTCCTGTGAACTAAACCATAGAAAAGAAGATTTTAGTACTGAATTTGATCTTCGGAGAAATGTTTTATGGACCCTATTCCCGATGTACAGTTAACGTGAATAGATTAGTATATACTTTGAGAACTTGGTTGTTGTCTAAGTGATGATTTACTGGAATCATCGTACACTTTTTGCCATTTCTAAGCAAACGGCATGTGCTCTTGATGGGAAAGTATGTCAATGGGTGTGGATGCAAATTCCATATTGGACCAAAGCTCATCAATATAAGGTTGATCCCATGACACATTTAAGATTCAATATTTTAAATATTGTTATGAACAATCATCAAGACTGCATCAAATAACTGGACTTTCGATATTCGGAGGATACTGGTCCAAAACCATCCTGGTTTACTCTTTGTGCATAGTTGAAACTCGGGCGGAATAGACATTTGATGAAAAAGCGTCTAGAATACAATCTAAAACTGTTCGAAGCCGACTGTAAAAACACATTGTAAAAGATTATAGGACTGAATATTCGGTATCGAAGAGTAATATAGGGAGATCGAGAACTATAGAAATGGAGAGACAGAAAGAGATCGAAATAGGAAGAAAGACAGATCGGGCATAAAAGAACAAGAGAGACAGATCGGGCATAAAAGAACAAGAGAGACAAATAGAGAGCCGAAGAGCAAGAGAGACAAATAGAGAGACAAATAGAGAGCCAAAGAGTTAGAGAGACAAACAGAGAGACAAATAGAGAGCCAAAGGGGAAGAAGACAGAGCCAAAAGGGAAGAAGACAAAGCCAAAGGGATAGAAGATATAGAGTAAAAGGGGAACATAGAAAGACAGAGGTTCAAAGAGGAAAATAAAAAGACAGAGATTCAAAGAGGAAGAAAGGGGAAGAAGACAGAGCCAAAGAGGAAGAAGACAGAGCCAAAGAAGAAGACAGAGCCAAAGAAGAAGAAAGGAGAAGAAGACAGAGCCAAAGAGGAAGAAGACAGAGCCAAAGAGGAAGAAGACAGACCCAAAGGGGAAGAAGACAAAGCCAAAGGGATAGAAGATATAGAGCAAAAGGCGAAGAGAGAAAAACAGAGATTCAAAGAGAAAGAAGAGATTCAAAAAAAAGTAGAAAGAGATTCAAAAAGGAAGAACATAAAGTGCCAAAAAATGAAGGAGACAGGAAGTTAAAAAGAACGAGAGACACATAGGGCGCCAATAAGGTAGAGAGACATCGATGAGGAAAAGAAATAGATAGGACGGCAAAAAGGAAGAAAGCTAATTAGAGAGCCAAAGGGGAAGAAAAACACAGGTGTGGGAGATAAATAGGTACACTCATATATATTGTTGTGTTTTTGTAGAAACACAGTTCGTCGGCCAGTGATTCTCTGCGTTTTAAAACAGTGTGTAGAGTCAACCTAACACGCTTTTATTTCAATTTAAACTCGGAAAATGTTCGCGTATACAAAACTTCTACAATGCAATAAATAATTCGCTGTTCTTCGCTTGATTTACTAGTTCAAACTGCTTCAATTGAATGTTTCGAATAGACTAAACAATTTTCGAATATACTTGTCTAGTTTCTTACTCACTAGGTTGCTCTAGTCTATTTTTGCATGACTTTCTAGATATACGGCTCTAGATCCTCTTAGCTAATACGGTTGTCTCTGCGGTCCATGTATGCGTACAACATTCCTCCTTTCTTTAGACCTATTCATCCTGAACAGAATCATATTTATCATTAATAATGTTGTCGCCATGGTGCGATGCACGATGATTTAGGTGGATCACTTTGTTTTCCGATCGTTGCTAGCGATGCTGCTTATTGAGCAAATCATTGAGCTGCTGTACTATACGACAAGGCCTTTTCCATTTCTGCTGCAATTTCTAACTAAGGCCTTTCCGCTGACGAGAGTTACAAAGAGAGACCAAATCGTTTTCCTGGAACCCAATCGAGTTCGTTTTCTACCTGTTATCGTCCTGCCGTCTTCTGGTGGTATTCTTCGAGAGCTGATATGTATTACACTTTCCAGTTGAGGCTTATACACTGATTTATTTCAGGTCACATTGCCAGCGCCTTTTTCCATCCATCAACTCTGACTGTAATTCTGCTTGCTTTAATAAAATGGCAACTCATTTCATTTTCCATCGGTGACAATGTTTCAATTTTTGCTCTCCCAAGTCCAAGCTAAAACCATTATGGTTTAGAAAACCCATCCCAAGTGTGCACTCGTCCGCTACCAAAAACTGATGCTGAATACAAAGCCTCTGAGCTGTACCTAGCGAACTATCTTGCCACGAACTGGCTTAAATTCGAGAGTAGCCGTCCAAAGAACGCATTGTGTTTTCACCAGATCCGCTCTTAGGATCGATTTAGTAGCTTCAATGTCGATGGCTAAATTATTTCCATTATATTCCAATGCTTATGTCAACCACACTTCAAGTATTATTTTTCTGCACACTGTTGCCGTCGATTCCTTGGTAATATCGTGCACTTCACGAATTCGAATATTGGTACAAGATATCCACTTCACCGATTCGTATGTAGGTCAATGTATACGCGAAAGCATCTTTCATTGTCCGCTTGTCTACCAGCCAAAGTGCGTACTAACTACATCTTTCGTTGTTTCATCTCTGAATCTGACAACGGATAAGACAAATTCGGCAAATGCTCGCTGTCCTGAGCCAGCTACTGCAAAAGCTTCTGCGGCCAAGTTTCTGGTTATTTTGCTTCTTGAGGCCTCCTCGAGTATTCTAGGTAATTAGAGCATATCGCTTACCTTAACCTGTCGCCAAGCATACACCAGGGCAAGGTTTCCTATAAATCTACGTCCAGGTGGCCCCTTCCAGTATATACCTTCCAGTATATACCATCCAGACCCGGCGATTGAAATTCTCAAAGTACATGATTGCATCCTTGACCTCCTCAACCTTTTCGTTGGTTACCACATATCTAGCTGTCCATCAGCAGTTCCTACTGCTCCTTTCTGCGTTTCAGTCACCGGAGTGACCAGAAAGTGCAGAGACGCCTTATTGGACTTGGTAGACTCACCATCAGGACGTTTTACAGAGTCTAGTTTAGGTATCTCGAGGTCTCTCTGACACATTCCAATTCCTCACAAAATGATTTCATAGATTCCCCTGTAGAGGTCTTCACCTATTGTTTATAAGTTCGTCGTTCAATTCTATATCCGAGCTAGTCATCCTCTGTATTTTTCTTACAAGGAATTTTCTGGTATCTTTCCGACGCTTCTGTAGTTCCCAAACCCACCAAAGAACCGTCTTGCTGCATCTGATTTTACTTATCGGGCAGGCATCTTCACAGCTACTTAATATGGCTCTATTAAAGTGCTTAACTTAAACGAGATTCTACTTGCTGCAGTGACTTTATGCAACCACTGGAAACCCATCTGTTTGCAAAAATCAATTAAAGTCATACCAATCAGTGCTTCTTAGGTTTCTTTTCTCCAGCATTAGTGTTGGATCTGTAGCAAAAGAGAACACCAAGTAGCGGTAACTGGAGAGTGAAAACTCATCCGGTACAGTGCACTGAGTCAGATCCTTCAGCGCCTTTATTCGCGGCGTTAAGTAAGAAATCAAAACAAGGTAAGCTGAAGTGACAAGTGAAGTGATTATCTTGATGCTGCTCGATGACAGGTGCCGGCTTGAAAACTGTCTGAGCGTGGTAGCATCAAGCAGATTGGAAACCGGAACACTAGTTGCGGCCTCGTTGACTTTTTATAACAAAAAGTGTTTGCCCCTATTACGGACCTGAGTCTGCAGATCCTGCTGCCTCGAACCCAATGATCTTGTACAAGCACAATGTAGGGAGATGCTTTTATTTTTGCCAATTTTTCGCTTAGAAAAAAGGACGCAGCCTTGGCTTGCTGCGGTTTAATTTGAACAAACCATCAGGGATAGGATTGTTCAGAATCAACGGCCGAAGACTTTAACTAGTCGACAATGTGTACTTGGCGTAGCTTTGGTCTAAGTAATCGTTCGAGCCATTTTCGCCACGAACTGACGTCGGCATCACCAGCTAACGGTCTCCAGATAGGCTTTGCGGTTCCAATGTCTGGCATCTAGTTCCTGAGATACACCGGAAGTTTTTACTGTTTTGTTTTCTCTGTCCGCCTAAGCCATGCCATTTTAAGTAGCTCTTTACGCTTCTTGCGACTGAGCGCCTCCAAGGTTTGCAGAGTTCAGAGCATTCTCCTATATTTCCTGCGGTTGTCGGAGTTGCCCCTTCAATGCTTCCCCCTCCCTTTTTAGGGGATTTTTAGTGAGAGCATACTTTTTCCCCAGACAAGGATGTGTTGGACTTCCAGGTGACACTGTGCTTGCTTTTTCGTAGTTTGTGACCACAGCAGATACGATTAGCAAGTTGGAAAAGTTGATTCATAATCTTTCACAGAAACTAAGGCTCTCCAGTGCAATCATACATGAGGTTGGGACCTGCAGATTTCAAACTCCGGCCGTGCTGGAGGTACAACCCTTTGGATTTAACTTTACGCTCTTTCGCAGGCAATTTTAGTGCGGCATTTGTGATACCCAAGCCCCTCCACAACGACGAGGTGGTGCTTGAAAGGAGACGGAATAAAATTTATCGATTTTTGTAAGTTCACAAAAACCTCGCCATTTTTAATTTGACATTTTAAAAAGCATGATAGGTACGTAAGCGCTCTTGCTACCTTCTACCCTTTTATTAAATTTACTATTGGTCGATGAAATTAATCAATCAGAGATAATATGAAATGCTCTTTTATTAGTTCCATTTTTGCTACAATTTACCCTAAACACCTATTTACTATGTCCGAATACCAATACATGAAGACTCTTCGAAAAATTAGTTGCAGTGTATCGAATCCCGAATACCTTTATATAATTTCACTGGAGTTTTTTTTTCAATTTCTAAAGCCAGGCTTATACACTTGCCAAACATTTCGTCGGAACATTTCGCGAAACATTAGAAGAGTATTCGAAGTATTCACTCAAAAACCATTTATTTAAGCTATAAACCTTTTTTTTTAACTCAGTACGCCATAGGACTCGTCCTGTCCGCGTTGATAATATTTTAGAGGTGTAAAGTTACAGTGCGCAGATATGCATATGGTGTAGTTAGGTAGCATTATCTCTCGTCAGAAATATGTAACAAATATTCGAGGAGTGTACTTTGGTGATTTGAAATTTTCCTTCGTGCTTTGTTCATATTTCGGTCTTCGTGTCCCTTTCACCCCTGCAGAACGAGATTAAGATCTGATGATTGTCGAGGATCTTTATCTTCACTCCTTACAACGCACTCATCACGTTGAAAAATATTCATGAACATTCGCTACCCCGTAGAATCCCTTTGACTCGTGCCCTAAAATTGATAAAATTTTGAGCAATCCCGTGTTAATCAGGCGAGCGAGTGGCGAGTAAACCATCCACACTCTCGTGTTCGGCTATGGTTGCCATGTCTCGGCAAGAGTCTGGTTCCAGCTTTAAAGAAAAACAGAAACGCGTCATCGAAGGCAAGTCAACAGAATGACCGTAACTTCATCGTGAAAAACAATAACAATGAGGTAGCCATCAACGTCAGCAATACTAAACTCTGCATATAGTCAGTTATATAGGCACATGTATAGAATGCTGCGTGTACACAGCACTCTCGGAAAAGGACACACTGAGGCTAATGCAGCTGTTGTATACCGTTGCTCTTTCGAAATGCACGTAAAATAATACCAGTGCTGCGGAAGGTTAGGACGATGAAGGAAAATCGGGCGTGAGTTCAAAGCTTTAACAATCCTTGTGCACGAGCATATGCGTACAGTTGTGTTGAGGAACGAGTACTCGAAGAAGAGTTGTCTCGATTTCGTGTCCTTTAAATGTTACACGCTTAGGCACGTTTGATTGTTTTTTGGATTTATGATGAGAAATATCGTTGCTTTTGATAACGGATTAAAACATATTGAGTAATTGGATTGAAACGAAGTAGCGTATTCCAATGAGTTTTTGTTTTTAGCAATACAATAATTCATTTTAAATACATTGTTAATCAAATGATAAAGAAGTAGCCGTTTTGCAGATTTGGATGCAGGTTCAAAAAGAATACATACCACTTTTATTTTACACGACTTTGTTATTCTTTCTTCATAGCTAAAAAGTTTTAGTTCATACATACCCTACTGTACATCATTTCATTACGTCCCACATGATTAAAGTTATTGTGCAGATCAGTTCTTACTGGCATGCCTCAAAGAAACAACAAAAAACTGTCTGCCGAGGACAATGACTTTTTGAAACGGATATTTATAGATACACACAAACATGGAACTTTGTCGAAGCCAACCATGCAAATAACCTACATAACCAACCCCAAGTGTCTACCACTTTACTGTATTTGCATCCGATGACGATGCATTGCACGCAGATGTGAATTCAACCCCGAATATAAATACAACAAACGACAATCTACCGTAATGTGAAGTTATTGTGGCCTTTCTTCTTGCAAAACACCACGTTTTCTACTACACATTATATGCAACGGCCGTCTTGTCCTATCATTCCTTGCGTCTTCACTCATTTTTCTTCAATACAAGGACAAGAACTACAGATGTACGGCGTAACATCTTGAGTATGTTGTCTCAGTAGTTGAACGATAATATGTATCTAGGATGCGATGATTTCTACTATTGGAACTTCCTTGTTCAGTTTTTACAGTACAAAGTAGTTGCCAACCATATATTTGTGCTCTGCTTCGTCTTTTGATTGGCGACCATTTGGTTAACATGTGCCTAACATGTTTGTCGATGCTGAGAGAATGCATGCATTTTCTTTGCATCCACCAAAGTGATTTTTCTTTCGTTTTTCGTATTCTTTGAGAGCATAATGGAAAAACGACATGCATTGCAATTTCAATTTATGAAAGGGATCTAATAAATTTTAATCTTTTGTTCCTGTAAATCTCGAGTTATTGCGGAATATGTGAAAAATATTGCAGATTTTTCGCAGCTTGCGATAAGGAAATGAAGCGTGAAAAACTCGGGGAAAAGTGAAAGGTTAGTTCTGAAATTGCAGTAATACAGCTGTCGCAGAAGTGAATTCGTAGATGGTGTTTTGGTGAATTTTTAATAAAGGTATTTGTATATTTTATGAAAGCCAGCTGCATGTTGCATTATTATGAATGGAAAATTTAAATTAGGGGGTATAGGTGTTATTTTGGATTTGATATGGATATGCTTAATTATTTCACATTATATTGACACTATTGATTTCATTTGACCAATTGTCAGTGAACACAAATATCGGATTTTTTTCTTATAAAATAGTTATCAATGACAATAACAGTTATGAGGAGTTTGGAAGGATCTCATTAAAGAAGTCTATAACACTGCATGTAGTCTTCTGGAATTCAGTATGACTACATTAGCTTATATTTTCTTTTAAGAAACCTATTAGGTTTGTGCACCGGCTGCCAGCGTGGGTAGCATATGGTTCAAATCTAGCCAGGATGACACATCGGGTTTTTAGTTATCCTAGCTGTGAATTGATTACACTACCCGTGCTAAATCAATGATGAAATGAGTCACAATCATACTAGAGTTGGGTCGTACTAGGATTTTCATATACTAGGTGTAAATAGTACGAGTACAAAAAAATACCTGTTCCAAATACCAAAAATACTAGCAAATATTTTTTGAAGTATGTACATATATACACACACAATACATACGATTTGCAGTGATGCAATGAAACGGTATGATATGCACCCCCCCCCCGCTCTGCAGACACGATGTTTTTAAGCTAGAATGTTGATGGCTAAAGATAGTGATGGGCGTTTCTGTTGTTTTCAAAAAACGAAAACGAACTGTTTTTTTTTTCAAAAACAACTGTTTTTTAAAGCTGTTTGAAAAAAACAGTTTGAATTAACGAGAGAAACAAATTTTATCCTGTACGATAATAAGAGTTTGGTCGTACTAGGATTTTCACATACTAGGTATAACTAGTACGAGTACGAAAAAATACCTGTTCTAAATAGCTATTTGAAGTATGTACATGTATGGTCCCTTCCTCCACCCTCGAGACACAACGTTCCCAAGCTAGAATGGTGATGGTGCAAGGTGACCTTCAAAGAATACCGAGTCATTAGTCTGTGCAGCTTGTCCGTAACTTTCCAATGGTCGGTCATTAATTTGGCAAGTCTTTCTCCAATCTAGGGGCCATCTAAAGGAAAACAATCAAATTCAATCAATTTAATTTGTTTTCTTTTTATTATATGCAGAAAACACCTCCTGTATTCGTTCAAATTTCCAAAGTAAAAAAATACTAAAATAGGACCAACTAATCCTGTTGTCATCTATATGACTTTTCATTGAGTCTCTGATACCAAACTTTTTCTGGCTAATCTAAAACAGTCGGATTTCCACTTCACCTCACTGGAGCATGAAGTTTGCCGAAAATTTTGTTAAGAAATTATAAAAAAAAAATTTCGTTTATTAAACATGCACCCACTAAGGGGCCAACATCTTCCGTAAGGGTGGACATGAGACCAAGGGGCACCTTACCTCCCGCGGTTTCGTTAATTTTACAACCCCGGTAGGGTTGGAGACACCCTCGTGGCGGCCTCCAGTCACGAGGAGGGCCTCAGCACACCCAGAGACGCCAACTGGTGATCCAAATAGGATCTCAACCTTATCCTCTTTGGCACTTTTAGTGCTACTTTTAGTTTTTCCGGAGGATTTCATTTTGCCGTATTTTCGAAACTAGGCCGCTTTTTCCCAGACTTGTATGGAAATTTTGCCCGAAACAACTCAGATTGGTCCCTGAATTTATGCTAGACCAAAACAATTTTTTGTTGGAAAACATTGACGTTTTTGCCCAAATTCCCCTATAAAAAAAATTTTTGCCCTTAAAATATCACTATTGTACTCCCCGACCACTTTAAATCATCGAAAGCGCTGTTAAGTTAATTTTTGCCAAACTATGGCCAAAAACCCCTTACTCCCCTACAAAACCGAAATTTTTTTTATCACAGCAATAGGTATTGGCCCGTTATGTCCCAAACCACTCTAACCCAAAATTGGCCGATTTTGTCCGATTTCAGCTCCTTTTGCACTAAAAACTTTTTGAATATTAAATAAAATACTTGCAAGTACGAAAATGCTCGCAAGTACGAAAATGTTGTTTTCCGCAGCTAAACAGTTTTCAACTGCCAAGCAGTTCGTTTTAACAAGCGAAAAGCGGTTCGTTTAAAAAAACGAAAAACCATTCGTTTTAAAAAAAGGTTCGTTTTTAAAAAACGAAAAACGATTTGCTTTAAAAAAAACCGTTCGTTTAAAAAAAAAACGATTCGTTTGAGAAAAACGAAAAACGTTTCGTTTGAAAAAAAACAGTTCGTTTGAAAAAAAACAGTTCGTTTGAAAAAAACGACAAACGTTTCGTTTGAAAAAAACAGTTCGTTTGAAAAAAACGATTCGTTTGAAAAAAAAGACAAACGTTTCGTTTGAAAAAAAAAAACAGTTCGTTTGAAAAAAACGACAAACGTTTCGTTTGGAAAAAACAGTTCGTTTGAAAAAAACGATTCGTTGGAGAAAAACGAAAAACGATTCGTTTGAAAAAAAACAGTTCGTTTTAATAAAACGATTCGTTTTAGAAAAACGATTGGCTTTAGAAAAACTATTCGTTGTAGAATAGTTGGAATAATTGGTTTTAGAAATACTATTTGTTGTAGAAAATGGTTCGTTTTAGTAATGCTGTTAGTTTTAGAAAAAAAATTTCGTTTTAGAAAAACTGTTTGTCGCTATTTGGAAAAACTGTTCGTTCGTTTTGTGTTGCCAAACGTTTTTTTCAAACTGTTTGGCATTTTTGAGCCCATTACTAGTTCAAGATGACCTTCAAAGAATACTGATCGTGCAGCTTGCCCGTAATTTTCCAATGATCGGCCATTTATTTGGCAAGTCTTTCGCCAATCTAGGGGGGCCATCTAAAGGAAAACAATCAAATTCAATAAATTTAATTTGTTTTTCATCTTATTATATACACAAAAAACCTACTGTATTCGTTCAAATGACCAAACAAAGTAAAAAAATTTACTAAGATAGGACCAACAAATCCTGTTACCATCTATATGACTTTTCATCGATCGATCTCTGATACAAAACTTTCCCTGGCGGTTTTCTACTTCGCCGCACTGAAGCACAAATTTTATTAAGAAATGTTAAAACCGAAATTTTTGTATCGCAGCAATAGGTCTTGGCCTATGTACCAAACCACTCTAACCCAAAATTTGACGATTTCAGTTACTTTCGCCCTAAAAGTTTTTGAATATTTGTATAAAGTACTTGCAAGTACGAAAATACTCGATAGGAAAATACTTCCAAGTACGAAATACTCGTGAGTATGAAAGTATGAAATACAAGTATGAAAGCATTTGCAAGTATGAAATACGAGTACACATTATTATTAGGATACTATTACGTCACTGTTTGATTGAAATGAATCATATGGAGGAAATTTATTGGGTAAATTCTTGATTACGTGTATAGTTCACAAAAATACTCGTACCTAGTATTTTTGAATTTCTTACTAGGTACTGGCTGTTCCAAAAAATATCTGTTCCATATACCTGTTGCAGCATATATGCTTCATCTCTAACTCATACACATTAGCCAAGTATACAACGTGACTTGAAAGTGGATTCAAAGCGGATTGAGATTGAAACGGTGGAATCGAAACCTTTGAACAACCCGTCGTTTACTTTCCATTGTTTCAATCTCAATCCCTAAATCAGTCCTAACTTGTATTTGTCTCGTCTTACAAACTTTCTGAGAGAAGATGAAACTTACACCAGATCAATTTAAACACTGTTCTTGTGCTAAAAAACGGTAATTGTTGTCGGAAAAACTTCAGTTGCTCGAAAATGTACAAGTTTAAAATTTTCCATCATTTGATATGAACACGTTTCGCGTTCAATATGATTCATTTGGCGTTCAATCAACCCGAAAATTTCAAATCATCTATTAGATTGCTTTGCTTGCATTAGTAGTTCATAGTTAAAAGTAAATAGTAGTGCGTGTAAGTGTTATGGACTGCAATAATTTTGCAAACATAGGAGTGGTTTTGGTGAAAACATTTGTGATGAACGAGGAGGATCGAAAGGTGCATGATCAATTAAAATTATGAGGTATGGACTTCGTATTTCCGCAGTTGAAAGGTTAAGTATTTACTTCGTTCTTATTTCCGAAAACAGCTGGGATAAATTTGTCTGAGACCAGAAGCAGCAGTTGGTATTGATGAATTGGCATACATCAATCAAGCCCACATCTTCGAGTTTTTTCCCGGTTTCTAAAAGGAAGGAAGATGACAATCAAAGATCCTAGAAATTGTTTAGTTGTTCACATCAAACGTTTTTTGATTTTATACGTCCAAATAAAAAACCATCTGCTCAGATGTCAGGTTTGATAGCATACCTGAAAAATATTAGTAAATAAGGGAAAACATCTATGACGAAAACTTCCGAAATTCACAAAATTAACTTTTTCTCAAATTATCCTATGCATATTTATACGTTGACTAACCAAAAATGTTTTTAAGTAATAAGCCGTTATGATTTACTCGTATCTGATGCATGTGTTTGCAATTAAAAAGAATTACAAGTTCATTAAACTTAAGAAACTAATTAAACGTATGTATACTTATGTGAGATTATGTTCAGAAAAAATTGTTAGCCCTTTTGAAGTAAAGGAGAAAGCAAAGCAACCCTCGGTGATGTACTGCTCTTATAGATTTAAGTTTGGTGTAGTTTCTATTTAGATAGATGTTAAGTATATGTTAATCACTAAAGTTATTTCTGAAATAAATTGCATTGAAGTCAAAATAATAAAAAAAAAAACTCTTTTTCATTTGTTTACCTATGATAAAAATCAAATTATAAATTTATCTGCAAAGAAATGGTAAGTTTCTTTTGTAATTAGTATATAGTACAATGCGTGAGGGCGAACACATCATTAGTATATACTAATATAACATGCCTCTTTGTATTTATTGCAATTCCACCCATTCAAATTACAAAATAAACAACAGAATGTTCAAATAAATTTCCTACATTTTCAATCCAAATATTTGAATTACGTTCAAATCAACAGATCTTCCCGGTCATAATAAGCGATTGTGATTTTGAGATGAGCAGAGTTGCCTATTCAACATAAGTGCTTAATTTTGTATAGTGAACGTTGGGAATAGTTAAGCCGAACGCTTAATTAGTTTAATGTAAAAATTATAAAAATTCATTCTGAATGCTAATAAAATTGAATCGAAAAGAAAAAAAGTGTTGAAACGACAACGTCTTACACAATCAAAACAACTAACAAGTCGTTCATGGTAAATATTTTCGTGTTTGACTATTGCGCGTTCAGTTCAAAAACATCCTTCCTGTTGAAACAAACATATTCGCCATTGGCGCCGTTTTGAACGCGAATCTCTTTGTTTCGATGCACTTTTTCGTTCATTGCTACTAGTTCATTTTTCTCAGTGTAGTCAATAAAGCCAAATATTAAATATTTTCTTGAATGAAGTCCAATCTGGATTTGAGGCCATAGAGTGAGTTCGCAGCTAACGCTACTGAGTTAGAGGGTAAAGCTTAGTTGAGTCGCACTGCTAATTAAGGATATTCTGATACATTTGCCAACCTTTACGTGGCCTCTCTGTCTGTATAGATAGCCAAGGGACCATTAAGGTCACTTTCCATCCAGGCTTGGCTAGCTGCTGGGGATCCATAAAACATGATGAGAAATACATTTAGAGACAAGACGCAGCAATTTATGATGATGCGCCAGTGATTAAGGACGTAAATCTCTTCATCGGAAGATCAAAAGTAAAATTTCTTTGAGAATGGAAGCGAAGGTATTTAAATTATCAAAGTTCTGTAATAGTGATGATGAGCGACACATCACCAATGAAAGAGTGCAATAAAAGGAAATGCTGAGGAAAGATCGGTGTATCATGAAAACCGTATCTCAGGACCGAAAATGCATGCCACGACATGGGAAGGACGGTCTTGTCGAACTGCAGGAAGCTCTTGATGGGATTAAGATCTATGCGTCAGGTCGAAAAAAGGGCGGCTAGAACAGAGCCAAATGAAGATATGTCCAAGGAGCGTACAAAAAAAAGAGCCGACTGATCATCCAGGCGCCACGTAAACTACCCCGAATAGAGAAAGCACTGCTAGGCTGCAAACCGAGACAGAAACCACTGGATGTATCTAAAAGATCGCAAAAGGATTACGAAAAGTAGAAGAGACCCACTCAAAATATAACATTGCAGTCCAAAACGGACAGACGTAGGCGAAAAACAGCACAAGCACCTAGAGCTAAGTAACTACTCGTAGCATTGATTATGAAGCCCGCAACAGGGAAAACTTAGGCGGAAGTACTTCAATAGATTTGCAGAGCCGTGAGCTCGAGCAAATTAGGGCCACAAATACGTCATATTAGAAATACGGCGGAGTGCTGTGCACACTCGCAAAATGCGAGGATATCGTAAGATTCGGAGAAGCCATTCAATCATTTGGGCAGAATGCCTCGGGGAGGTTCGTATGTTTCAAAATTCCCGTATTCTAAAATCTCGAAATGCAAAACCGTGTACTAAAAAATCCCGAAACTCAAAATCTCGTCGAATAAAATTCATATGTATAATTTGATAGCAAAAACATAGTGATTTAAATTTTTATTTAGAAATAAATTTCACCATAATGACATATTGTACGCGATTCTTCTCAAATAATCGATTCTTTCAGTTTCAGACCTTTCTCTAATAATGTATTTAACTTTTTTGGTACCTTGCCAAATTTTTCTTCTTCATGGGCACTGATTCTCCTCCATTAATTTTTCTTACCGTCGTTTTAGCTAAAATAAAAAAAAATAGCTGAATGAAAAATCCCGTAGTTTTGCATAATATATATTATATATATAATATATACATATTATGCAAAATTACGGGATTTTTAAATCGAGATTTTGTATTACGGGATTTTATGTTAAATGATTTTGTAATCGGGATTTTTTAAACGGGCTATTGTAATACGGGATTTTGTACCCAACCTCTCGGGGGGATCAAAAAACTTATTTCCAAGGCCAAAATTAATATTTTTGACCTCGAAAGCCACACAACTGAAAAAGAAGTGATGGCAGTGGTTCGAAAGAGAGAAATAGAGGATGATTCATTCAAACTGCTCTCTTCAAATGCAATGGAACAGATGAACGCAGTATTAGAACTAGAGGATCCTAAAGCTATCAAGCTGGCGATGCTATGGGCGAATATAAGAATTGTATGGATGTATGCCAGAGTAAGGAGGCGACCCGAAGCGTTGTGGTGCTTCAAGTATATGGGCCGAGGTCACACGGAAAATGACTGCAAAGGATCATATAGTAGCAATAACCGTTGGAAATGCGGCCAAAAATATTAAAAGCAAAGTATATTCTGGAGTTACGAGTGTGCAAAGCATTCAGGGAAGCGCTTTAAACGTAGAAGAAAAAAACTCTGCAGATGAGGGTCTCCCAAGTGAATTCGAAGACGTGTCGCACTGCGAAAGATTTGCTCACTTCGTTTGTGTGTGAATCCAGAAGCCAAACCGTAATGATTAGCAAACCATATCGAAGAAGAAACCTAGAAGCATGGCTTACAGACTCTACAGGTTATGCAATTTCGTACGGTACATAGGATCCAATGGTTCGAGATCTGACAATAGATATGATTGAATTGGAAACCGATGCATTTACTTTTTCAGCTTTTATTTCTCACCGAATGACCTAATTAGGAAATTTCACAAGAAAAAGGAAGCACTAGTAGATAGTCTCCCAGATTTTTCGGGCAGTCTGGTTTTAGATGGAGACTTCAACGCGAGAGTTTTACAGCGGGGATTACAAACTCAGAACACACGTAAAGTGAAGTAATCCCACGGCAATCCTCGCACGAGTCTAGGGGTTGAAGCTGGTAGAGAGCTTTATTACAATTTTTTAATCATTGTGAATACGAGTGTAGAGTGATTAGTTCCACGACTCACTTTACCCCTGATTTAAATCAGGTACCTAATCAGAGCTAGGTGAACTCAAACCTTGGTGCGCGGACCCTCGTCCGAACCTGGATTCTAACCAGGGACCCCACACGCAAGAAGTCAGTGCTCTACCCACTAGGCTTCTCAAGCTATCAGAACACACGAGATAATTAATCATAGAAATTTAGCTACATTGAACACAACTGTACTAAATAGTGGCTCAAAACCTGCGTAAAACAGACCGCAACTCAGCAAGTCTAGTCGACATAGCTCTCGCCTCGAAAGCATTGTCAGTGTTGACAAGCGCCTGAACCACAGCGTAAGAAGTTAGTTCCTAACCAGCGTACTAACTCCGTATATGTATACGGACTAAAAATCCAGTGATCCGGCCTGAGATGGTTAGATTTTTCGCTGCTTACATACGGCTCACTCTCGCAAAAAATACCAGCTCATTATCAGGCTACTTTGACAGATAATGCATTGCGTGAATGGAGGCGCAATTTCAAGGTCAACGTGTTTTTTTTTGGGAAATGGAAGGAGTTGGTACGCTGGTTAGGAACTAACTTCTTACGCTGTGGCCTGAACGGTGATGGAGGAGTACTCTGGAAGTGATCATACCTACGTCACCATCTGACGCCGAGTAGTGGGATATTCCTAAACTAGACAGCAGAATGCTCTTGGAGTCGTTTGACAACAGCCTTGCTGTCGAGAAGAGTTACCTATATAGATCAAGCAGGGGTATATACGTTGGGAAAGTTCCACATGGAAGAAATCAAGCGAGTATGTCACACATCGATGCTACGCCAATAACAGGCTTGTTGGTGGACCGAAGATATAGCGAAACTGAGGCGAAGAGGAGGCTTAGGGCTCATTAATTTATTGGTAGACCAGAAGCATCCCAAACTGCCGCAGAACACAGAGATGCAAGAAAGAGCTGGGTCAAGCTATAGTGAGATTTAAAAAAAATGTGGTAAGCGCTTTGCGATGAACTGAGCCGCGATCCATGGGGCGCAGATGCAAACTAGTATCTGGTAGGCTTGGTCACATGGATCTGGATCCACTCATCCAGGCGAGGCGGGTATTCTAAATCATATCGTGGACTTGTTCCATCAGATAATTGCTTAGCACTGTTTCGGTACTTAAAAATTAGACACAAATTATTTAAATCAAGATAAGAAACCATTTTCAGCACACTATACCTAGCTGAGAAAATTTAGCATAAAACGTAAAAATAAAAGTGTCAAAATCACATAATATAATGTCAAATTGTCATTTATGTAAAAGTTACTTACAGTAGAAAATAAATTATAGGCTGTATGACACTTACCTGAAATAAGAGAAAATACATTATTTTGTGTTTTTATGATAGTTGTTTGAAGAAAATACATAGAGAAATACTTTTTTTCTTAAGGGGACATAACATCTTCATATTTTCAAGAAATCGATTTTTTTGTTTTGATAGAATATGTTAGAATGAGGCTTTAAAAAATTGTTTTTAATAATATAAAATTGAAATTAAAAAAAAAAAATGTTGTGAGCATATATAGCGAAGCGCGCCAAGGCTATTTTTCTATGATTTTCGTTCACTTCTCTATATCGCTACATCGACTTTCTCTTAGTAACATCTGCTTAATATATACATATATATAGTACAATACGTTATTTTCTCACATAGCAGCTGTAAAGGTAGAGGGTGACGTTTTGGATACTAGTATTACCTATATACGAGGGTTGATCAAAAAGTAATGATAATCGGTTATTTCCAGTTCGGATAAAATTCAAAAAAAATATTTTTTTTACTACCACATATACTCACCAAGTCAGCATAGAAAAAGCATATAAATAGGCCATGATTCCAGGGAGGTACATTCATTTGAATACGAACAGTCGAAGAGAGAATATCAAAATGAAGAAAAACGAAATTGCAGCTGTCATTAAGTACCACTGTTTGAAAAAATTATCTACCAGAGACATACACGGCGACATGGTGGAAACTAAGGGGACTCTGTTCCTCCATATTCCACCGGTGCACGCTAAGCACAAGAGTTTAAGCTGGGAAGAGCATCCAATGAATACGAACACCACGAAGGATGTCCAACCATGCCCCTCACTGAAGACAATGTAAAAAAATCAAAGATGTCATGTTGGTAGATCGAAGAGTGACCATCAGGCAAGTAGCTGAGATCACAGGGAGCTCGAATGGCAGTGTTCAAAGAATCGCTGCCCCCGAATTACATCTGAACAAGGTCTCTGTGCGTTGGGGGCCGAGAATGTTAAACGACTGGCAAAAGAAGAAACGAGTCGACATTTAGAGAGTGAATCTCAAAAAGTTCCAGGCAGATCAGGAGATTTTTTTGTTACGTTTTTGAATCGTGAATTCGTGATTTGAATCTACCATTTTGATCCAGAAAACAAACAGCAATCCATGACGTGGAAGCAACCCTCTTCACCATCACCGAAGAAATTTAAAGTATCGAGCTCTACGGGGAAGGTTATGCATGAGTTTTTTGGGACCCTGAAGGCATTATCATAGTGGAATATTTGGAAAAGGAAGCCACTATATCAGGTTCTTACTACGCAGACCAAATAAGAAGATTGCGGGAGGCTATTGAGGAAAAAAGATGCAGTAAACTGCGAGCCGGAGTGATGTTTCATCAGGACAACGCACCGGTTAACAAGGCTGCAGTTTCTATGGCTGCAATTTAAAAAAACAGGATACGAACTTTTACATCTTTCGTCGGAAAACTTTTTTTACTTCAACCAGTGACTTTTAGATCTTTCCTCGGCTGAAACAACACCTTTGGGGTAAGAAATTTGAAGATGATAGCGAAGTGATGGCCGCTGTTGAGGCATTTTGGGAGTATCAAGATAAAGAATTTTTTTCCAAGGGTATCCTGGGTTTGGAAAAAAAGAATGGACTAAATGTACTAATTTGGTAGGAGACTATTTTGAAATATTAATATTTGTTTTAAGTTTAATCACCTTGGTTTATATTCATTATCATTACTTATTGATCAGCCCTCGTATATGTTATATATGCCACGAACAAAAAATATTGAATTTGAACTTTAAACGCGATTTACTCGAAACAAACTATTTCAAGTTGGCGTGCATGATTAAGATAAAAGTATTTAAACAATCGTTCTGAAATTTTAGAGTTTGAAGAAACCAGCCACCAATCATAGAGCCTAAACCGAAACAGGAAATAAGCGCTAATTTCCTGCTTCAAATTCGAAAAAAAACCTCCGAGGACGAACATTTTCACGTGACAAAGAAAACAAGGGTGGACCAGCATTTTGAAGGCAGAGATGACGAATTTTTTTCACGGGGTTCAAAGTTCTTTATGACAGATGCAAGAGGTGTTTTGAAGCAAACGAAGATTACAAAGAAAAATTATGTTTTTCAAACATTTTCATCAGCGTTTTTAATACCTTAAGCTCAAAAGTTTTTAGCCGTCCCTCGTATGTGTGTCATTTGTAGGTGAAATTGTTCACTTGCAACAAATTTCAGGTCTTAAAAAACAAGTTGGAAGAAACTTCATTATCAATTTTCGCCGAATTGAAGTGATAAGATTCACGATATATATTAAACTAGATCTAAATATACTTAAGGACTGATGAGTCATCATAATTTATTATTCATAGCCAGTGCTGCCACTTTGGATACCTTCGTATCATTTTGGATACGAATCGAATTTGAAAAATCTGGATGATACTATGATCCGTTGTCCTCAAAATGGATACTTTTCTCATCAATTTTAATGTACCTGCGCGAAAACGTGTGTTTAAAACAACAACTTTTTTTCAATTTCCATTACATTATATTTCAAATAGAAAAGTTTGATTGCACAATTTTATCATAATGTTATATAAATGGAAGTAGCAGTATTTTCTTTCGAAAAAGTTTGGCGTTCTATTCAAAGTGGGTATAAGCATGATGTGACTCAAGAAACGGACAAGAAAGAAAGTAGCTCAGGAACTATAAAAAATGTACAATAATTTATAATATATAATAATTTATGATGTACAATAATTTATATAGAGCTAAGTAGGTGAATTCTTCTAACCCTCAAAACACATAGGCCGCTGGTGAAACATATTTTATTCTTATATTGAATGCATTTCCCATCTTACCTAAGAGTTATGTAGCAGTCTTTGAGGGATTTCGAATGATTTCGTTGCGAAATTGCAAAATCCTTTCCAAAATCTTAAGCAGGACAAAGTTAAGACTTATTGGACGATAGTCCTTTGGCTTAACATTAAAAACTTTCCTTACTTTATGGATAAACAAAACACTAGTTCCTCGCCAGCTGGTGGGAACATACGATAAGCGTAGGCAAGCGTTATAAATCTCTCTGGGCCATAGTCAGGGGCCGGGGATTTAAACGGCTCAAATGAGCTAATATCCCTCCTTAGTTGAGAATTAGATATTCTGAATGACGGTGTTGAGCTCGTAGCTTGCTCCATTTGTGAGTCCAAAAGAACGTTTAGAGTACTAGCGCTCGAACTAGTCTAAATGCACTCAGGGTTCATGATGCACCACATAGCCCTCGGTGTCGTGCTTAAAACCTCACGAAGGTTATTTGCCTCGCTGATATTCCCCATGTTTTCACAGAAAGATCTCCATGAGGCCTTCTTTACCTTGCGTATGGCATATTTAAAAGCCCTCAGCTTCGTTTTATGCAGCGACCAGTCATTAGATTTTTCGAGCTATTGAAATCATCCTTCCTACACTCTTTCGCTGGGTGCTGATCTCCATGATCTCCGGCCAGCCACGTTGAACGATATGAACTTATTATCGGAGAAGGAACACTCTTGTAAAAGCCTCCAGTCACGGAGAAGATGCGAGTGCCGCTCACTTCCCAAGGTAACGTCAAGAACCTCTTTACGGTTTGAGTAAAAGAAGGTCGGTTCGCTGCTAGTATTGGCGATGAAAAGGTGGTGGGCAATGATAAAATCAAAAAGTTCCTCACCTCGGCCATTTGAGTAAGAGCTACCCTCTACTTCATTATGAGCATTAGAGTTAGCCCTCAGAAAAAGAGGTACACCAATTTTCATGGCTTTAGTCACAACACCCTTGACAATGTCGCATTGGTGGCAAGTGACATGATCATATGCCATGAAGCAGGAAACAAACCAGCATGTTATTCTGCAACAGGCATGTTATCCTCGTCACAGAAATTGTAATCCATCGGGTACTATCAGTCTGCATCCATTGGTACGTAACCCACAAACCGGTTGTTGGCAACCCATGGTTCTTGGATTAGGATTAGCTCTTCCTCTGTCCTAGACAAGCGGAGAAGCAGGGCAGCTGATGCTGCTTTGGCATGGTGTGGAGATCTGCAGTACCTTCACCATCATTAATTGTTGATAAGGGTTAGGTCGAGGTCCTCCCCCTCGCACATAGAAGCTGCCCAAGCCCATTCCTCTGCGTCCAGAGTCATGAGGTCCAGGCAGCTACCCAACTCGGAGGTAGTCCCGACGCTGACCCCATCGACATAAAGGATTTCGTATCCGATTCTTCCTCAAACGTCGCCCTCAGACAGGCGACAGTCCTCTCTTCAAGTAGTTTCTCGGTGCTCGGGTTTGAGCCACCTATTTTGAGTCAGGCTTTAAATTTATCGGATCTTAGGCTTGTCCCTTCAACAGATCCGTAGAGCCAATTTCTCGACTCCGTATCTGATAACGCCCTTACAGGGCATCTATAACCGGCAGTGCTTCTTCATTTATAACGAAAAGGGCCTTCCGTCGATTATCTACACTATTAGCAGAAAATTTGAAACAAAAATATTTTTAGCTTCTGCCGAGTTTTATGCATTTGATTTGTTAAAAGCTGAATGTGATTTTTTGATTAAGATTTCGATATTTTTTAAAAATATATGTTCGATTTTACAATATGCTGTGGCATGAACCCCCGATTAATGTTAAATGTCGAAAATGACATTTTATATTTCTGACAAAAATGGCTGTACAGAGCCATGCAGAGCTATTATACGAAGGTATCAATTTGATACGCATTGCTAAAATTGTGGATACGATAGATACGTTTTTCTTACTAATTTTGTAGAATTTGGATACGATATGAAAATTCTGAAGCGGCAGAACTGTTTATAGCCCCGCTTCGATCACACCACCAACAGATTTTTGAAAGTAGTTGCTTTTATTTTCTTAACTAGGTAGCGCATGACAGACATTCTAATTCAATCAAACAATTGTTTATTTTTTCGTTACTATTCCAATTGAAGGCGACATATTTGGATAAAGCTATTATCGAACCCGAAAACCATGAAATTAGTCACAACAAATATTGAGATACGGCTTCGGACCTAAATAGCAATGTCAGACTGTCTAGAGCCACAAATAAATGATATTCCTCCCATTTCAATGGCAACTGCTTCCCTCCGTTATTATTACTCACTCTAGTTTGCAATTTTATCGTTTTTATGTGATACACATATTCTGCAAGTCCTATACACTTTGCACAACAACCAGTCCGAAACCCTTTCAAGTGCAGCAAAGTATGCATCTCATGAGCTATTCGAGCATCATGAGATTATATTTCAACTGCAATACTGCCCTGATTCGCATAAACGTTTTAATTTAATACTTTCGGGAGAAAGTTCATTTTAGTACTTTCGAGATATTCAGTGATTTGTGTTTTGATTTATACTAAAGATATATGGAGAGTGTTTTTCAATATTGATTTTAACATACTTTCACAAAAGACAGGTTTTTTAAATTTTGCAGAATGATGTAATAGAGTATGCAGCTTTCGAATCCGTTGTTAACTCAAAAATGACAAAAATGTAGAAAGAACGTTTATGCGAATCAGGGCAGAATAGCGGACAAGTCTTCGCGTTATCATCACAAGGGAAATTCTCTCAATTGTTTTGTACTTTGTATGTGGTGCATGGAAATAACAATATTTGCTTCATTTTCAGTTTTGACTCCCTTGTCTGTATCTTCTGTACACTTGAGCCTCAACGTGTTGATAAATAAATCTCTTGCTTTCAACTCGCGGTGGTAGACTAGTAGAAAGTAAAGTATGTACACATTTCCTTTTGGTTGTTGTAAGTGTTTATTTTGTTGCTGCTGCCCTTCAAAGGGACAACAATGAGTTAAACTCTTTAAATTTTCTATTTTAAAATATATGTATAACAAGACCTCCCCAAATGATGTATCAGAAAAAAAACCAGTAGCAAAAATTGTCCTGTTTAAAAGCCATCAAAAGCTTGGTAAATATAATTGAATTAGATTTAATTTTATGTGAATCATATCTAAATATAACACAATAAATATTCTGCCCTACTAAGCATAAACGTTCTGTCTACATTTTAGTAGGTTCGAGATATTCAATGATTTGTGTTTTGATTTGTACTGGAGATAGATGGAAAGTGAATTTTTCAATATTGATTTGAACATACTTCCACAAAAGATAGATTTTTCAAATTTTCTAGAATGATATAATAGAGTATGTAGTTTTTGAATCCGATGTTAACTCAAAAATAAGAAGTAGATTTTGTCAGTTACAGAAAATGTGCTAAAGGCAAACTTCAAAACGGAAACAAAATATCAAATATGACTAACAGCATACGAGGTCTGTTCAAAAAGTACCCGGAATTTTTAAATTTCGCGGGTCTGGAGAGTCCGATTGTCAAATTTTTTTTTTATTGTGTTGGTATACATGCCCCTAAAGTATGATAAAATTTTCAGCCATATTCACTGTTTACTTTGTCTGTGGTAGTCGCTAAGGTTCGACGTGTTTTTATGAGCTCGGCGATTTTTGCTTGTTTATACAATGGAGGAGTTGAAGAGTCAAAGAATTTGTATTAAATTTTGCGTAAAAACTGAAATAAAGTGCAAAAAAGTGTGTGAACTGTTACAAAAAGCTTATGGTGAGTCTGCTATGAAAAAAGCAAGTGTTTACGAGTGGTATAAGCGTTTCCCAGATGGCCGCGAAGACGTTGAAGATGACGAACGCTCCGGTCGACCCAGCACGTCAATAATCGATGAAAATGTGGAAAAAGTGGAAAAAATTGTTATAAATGATCGCCGAATAACAATTAGAGAAGTTGCTGATGAAGTTGGCATATCAATTGGCTCATGTCATAACATTTTTTCAAAAATTTCGGGCATGAAACGAGTGGCAGCAAAATTCATTCCAAAACTGCTGAATTTTGACCAAAAAAACAATCGCATGAACATCGGTCAGGAGCTGTTAAATGACGTCAACGACGATCCAAGTTTGCTTGAAAGGGTCATAACTGGTGATGAAACATGGGTGTACGGTTATGACGTCGAAACCAAAGCACAATCGGCCACCTGGAAGCATTCAACGTCACCAAGAGCGAAAAAAGCACATCAAGTTCGATCAAATGTCAAGGTTTTGCTTACTGTTTTCTTCGATTATAATGGCAGAGTGCATCAAGAGTTTTTACCACAAGGTCGTACGATTAAAAAGGAGTATTACTTTGAAGTTATACGACGTTTGCGTGAAGCAATCCGAAAAAACGTCCCGATTTATGGAAAAAGAATTCATGGCTTTTGCACCACAATAACGCACCTGCTCACTCGTCGTTGCTTGTTCGTAATTTTTTGGCCAAAAACAATTCCGTAGTCATGCCCCAACCTCCATATTCACCAGATATGGCTCCGTGTGACTTTTTCCTGTTCCAAAAAATGAAGAGACCCATGAAAAGTCGGCGTTTTTCCTCGATTGAAGAAATAAAGGTCGAATCGCTGAGAGTACTGAAGGGCATACCAAAAAGTGAATATCAAAAGTGCTTCGAAGATTGGAAAAAACGCTGGCATGAGTGTATTATATCTGGGGGGGACTACTTTGAAGGGGACCACATTAACCCTAGATCACTAATCATATTTTCGAGTTACGTTGTCACTAGATATTAGTCTCACAGACTAACAAAATAAAACTTCATTTTTTTTTTATTCGTTTTTATTAATTGAAAAGTAAACAATATGAAGGAATATTTATCAAATTTAACTGATTATAATGAAAAAAAAACTTTAAAAAAATTGTTCTTTGCACTCATTGCAGACTGGGACAGTATGTTCTCCGCAAATTGCCTTTCCACAGGCATGGCACGCGAATTTTGTCATTCTATGCTTTTGATAGGGACAAAATGCGCAAATTTTGCGCTTATTTGATTGTGCTTGAGAGGTACCTGCTGTGATGTTTTCAATTTGTAAAATATCTTTGATACTTGCTCTAATATCCCTCCTCAAAGTCACAGTATTGTAGCGCTCTCGTAACCACGGTCCAGTGAGCTCATCCACCAGTCGTTGAACAAACTGTCGTCTTTTTTGCGGCTTTTGTCTCATCCTTACCAAGTTGGACACATAAAGTACATATGTGTTGACCATGCACAAGTTCAAAATATTATAAAATATGCATTGAGGCCATCTATTGGTCTTACGACTGCAACTCATGACTGTACACATTTGGTCTATGGTGTCAATTGCTCCTTTAGTACTATTGTAGAAATGAATCACTTCTGGTTTTTTTGAATCGGGGTTTATATTCGGCTGGTCGTGAGCAGTCGATAGTAAATAAACTACTTTATTGGACTTAGGCTGATGGACTTAGGACTTAGGCTTTATTGGACTTAAACTGATGACTCATTTCAACTTTCGTCAGTCGACCAATCTAACTCGATTTCCACGTTGTCTTCGCAATCTGAATCTGAAACACCACATATTTGCTGATGAACTTCTTCATCGGTTTCGCTGTCAGACTGATTCAAAATTTGCAAAATCTTTTCTTGGTTTCTTACCAAATTCATCTAGGCAAAAAAATAAAAACGCCGTCATAAATTTTCTAGCTCATAAAAATAACCATATAATAATAAAAAATTACACCATTACATTTTACATACATGTTTTATGAATAATAACAAGAAATAATTTAATTCAAAAATAATTTATTTACGCACACAAAAAAATTAAATAACAATAACATGTAACATACCTTGGCTCAATTTTCACTCGTAGTCACTATATATTAGTCTGAGAAACTAATATTTCCCAAAATCTCGAAAACAAAACGACGTACACGCGTAATGATAACCGGCGGGTCACTAAATAGCTAATTAAGGAAGGTACTGTGCGCGGCGGTGTGGGCAAGTATCGGGAACATGCATAAATATCGTAACCGTGTGGGGTGTGTAGTTTGAGAGACTAATATTTAGTGATGCAGGGTTAATGTAGACGAATAAATAAATATTTCTTTGAAAAAACGAAAATTCCGGGTACTTTTTGAACAGACTTCGTATAAAAGTATTACACACCTATGTTATGACCTATCTAAGATTCTCCTAACAAAAACATAAAATCAACTGATTTAGTGATAATTTACTATCGTCTTCAGTTCTGCCCAGCACATACTATAGTAAACGCAAATATCGATCCCTAACACACCGTCTACATGAGCGAAGAAAATGCTATTTTCATCATAAATATGACTATTAAGGTGCTACACATATGAAAGCATCTGGAAAGTATATGGCATTCGTAAACACTACAAGAATATAATCTCAATGTATTTTTTTATAATCTGTGATAAATTGAAGCAATTACGTAAACGTCAATACAATTGGTTTGTATACATGTGTGTGTGTACGATTATACTGATATGAGCTGTTTATGTATTATGGTACAAATCGAACTGGAATAATAGTTATCATGCGTGTAATTTGGATCATTGTTTGTAGATCGCATATGTAGATGAAGAGCATTGACCTTGATTTGCAACAATATAAGATTGTTTGAATCGTAAGCTGTTTCGATGTTCGCGTCTTTAATTAATCTTTTTGTGTAGTAGATTAGATGAAATTTGAATTTTAATTCATTATGAAAGCTAACCAAGCGAAGATTTTCGAAAATACTTTGGCTATTGATAATTCGACTTTGAGATGTTAGCTAACAATTACGGGAAACCTAACTGTTTGGAAGACCAGGAAGTAACCGAAAGCGATATGAATAATGATGTGAATTATGAAGTAATTTGATATGTAGTGTTTTTCAAATCATAGCTAGTACCTTTGTAGATTTGGACCCTTTAGAAATAAAAATAAATTAACGTAAGTTGCGAGAGCAGCACTTAAATGATTTCTAGCCGGAAGTTGAGCGTAACGAGCTCCATACATGGCCGAACAATTTCGCAACGCTGGCGGGCGAACCAGTGCATTTGTTGTTGCTAAAGTGTATTTGACAGTTAACCACAACAAATCCACTGATTCAAGTAAAGTGTTTAATTTTTTTTTAAATTACAGGCGAATTAATATTTATTTAATACAACTAGAAACATATATGAGTTTGTATTTTGGAAAGCAATGTGGTATCGTCTCAAGGCCTTGTCGAAAGTTGGCACTTGGAAATCAAAATCAGGTTCTAACTCAGGCTCTATAACTCAAAGTCTTAAACACAGTTTCCTTCGTGGCTTCAACTCCCTTTTAAGTTCTTTGGATTGCACCAATATTCTGTCACTGTCATCCTATGAAGTTTCGTTGACGACTGGAAACTATATTTTTCTGCTTATTCCAAACCAGCCTTCTTAGTTTAATAAATCTATCAATTTGGACCTTTGCCTATAGGTACCGCAAATAAGTTAAACAATCTAGTTTACCACTTAACCTAGAAGCGCTTATGGCCTCCGTGCATGGGTAGATAACCATGGGATCACTACACATTCGGACTATCGATATTTTTTTAATGGAATATAAAAACACCAAAGTTAAACTCGTCAGGAAGGAATCTGGCATAAAATGTAATCTTTAATTTCGAGGTGGAGACTAAGAGGGTTTTGCGGTCAGGTGGAACTAAAGCCATGGGAAGTGGAGTTATGGCGAATAAGCCAGCTCCATGGATATGACGAATAAGTCTGTTCTATTTTATCCGCAATCTTTGCTTCAAGTTGTCCCAGGGTTTTAGTCATCAAGCTTGGGCTGTATGTGGCTAGAATGGCGAACTACCTCCAGTGGCGCTCTTTGTTTAGGCACTCAGCCTTTGCCCGCCAATTTCTCTCGGGCCTACGGAGCTAGAAAGTTAGTCTTACGGAACTAGAGAGTTCTGAGGAAGGTAAAAAAAAAAAAAACGCCCCTCTTAAACGTTGCTCGTCAAGGTAAAAAAAAAATCACTACGATCGGCAAAAAAAAAAATTACTTTGGAACATCCTCCCTCCCCATCTCTCGTTTAATGAGATTCTGCTCAAAAACGACAGAAATCGGCTAAGCAAAAAATTAAAGCGGGGAAATACCGATGAAGCCTAAACTAATGGCAGCTGCTTCACGGCTAATTCGGTCTTCAGTCACATTGCCAAATAGACCTTCATCTAGGCTGCGGTCGATGCTAGCAAAGGAGATGGAATCATCTCAATTTAAGCCAGACATTGTTCAGAGCTTGTTTTTAAACTACAGAAAGCTATCTCGTGTCCTCCGTGCACGGCGAATGATGCGGGTTGATGTAAAGTGGTTTGGCTGATAGAGCGTAAATACCATATCTCCGAGCTAAGCGAATTTGTTCATGCACCAAACGAAACATAGGCCAAACAAGTATGGAATTATAATCTCATCCAACCACATTTCCTTGATAGCCCCATCATTTTTTCATCGTGTTCTCTTTCTCAATTCAACTCTGTTCCCAACATAAACAATAAAATACTAGATTTCATTCTATCTAATATTCCCTCTCATAATATCAATGTTCATACTGCTCTCATTCCGTACGTCCAAGCTAACTTGGATCACCCTCCTCTCTCAGTAGCATTTCATTTTGATATTTAGAAGAGCAGAGCTCCTTCTCGAGCCGTACGTTTTATCTACCATACATGACGACTGAAATCAGCTCGGCTAACTAGTTCTCCTTTTCCCGCGGCCTCATTGTTGATAAACTTGCTATCAAATTTCACAGCTTCCTCTTCAACCTTATCTCTCGCTCCACTCCTTTCGGTCGTCCTCGTGAGCCCATTGACCCTCCTTAGGTTCGACATAATGTGGCTTCTATAAAGCTAATGATGCACCTGGAGCTAGATTTAGCATTGAAGACTCTCATGATTAACTCGACGAATTTTCAAGGCTACGTTCTGCTGCTAAAATTGCCGTCAATCAGACTATCCAGGAATATTTTGCAAGCGTTGAGTCCTCTATCTGCGCTAATCTACAAAAATCCTTCTGGTTTTATGTCCAATTCCCAAAAAATTAACATTGTTTCCCCGATTCCATGTTTCTTGATAGCTTAGTGCTTCTAATCCACGAGTAATTTGAAGCCTTTTTACCGAATATATTTCTTCCTCCTTTTCACAACCCAATTCAATCTCTTCTTGTGAAGTCCGCCATGTTGCTTAATCTACCCCCTTTATCATTCACACCAATTTTTTGTAGCTGAATCCTTACTGGGGTGGCTTGATGTCAATGGCGGTTGTGGTCCTGATGGTATCATAAACCTGTTGGGCAGATCACTTTCATCGTCCTTATATATTCTCTTTCGGCACCTTCCCAATCAGTTGCCAATCGGCTTATATTTCCCACATCCACAAATCTGGCCACTCAAGCTGCATTTCCAACTATCGTCCCATTTCTCTCGTTCCTTGTTTTAGTTAAGTTCTTGAATTAGTTCTTCACAGCACGCCTTTTCCTCCTCTCCAAACTTTCCATGCTTATGAGCAACTTGGTTTCATCAAAGGTAGATCTCCCATCTCTAATCTAATATCCTATACTTATACAACAAAAACAAGTGGATGTGGCATACACCGACTTCTCAAAAGCTTTTGATTGTGTTGATCACAGAATTCTTGTTGAGCTTGGAGGTTAAGAGGTATATTTTCTTCTTTTGTCTTGGTTTTCATTCCATGTTCCTGGTCATACCTGTGCTGTAACTGTGTATTGCACCAACTCTTCCACTTTCTGGCCGCTTTTCGGAGTTCCACAGGGATCCATTCTTGGTCCATTATTATTCCCAGTTTTTATCAACCATCATCCTCTCTTTATTCGTTCTCCCTGACTCTTGTTTGCTGATGATTTCAAAGTGTTCAGAGTAATTGAATCTACCAACGACTGCCTCCAACTCCAAAATAATCTGTGTACTCTGTGCGGTCACCACAGTCATCAAATGTCCTACGCGCACAAAATGTCACTCTTGATATATTCATAATATCTGTACGGATATTCTATTAGGACTGTTGACAGTTTTAAGGACTTTTTTTTGTGTTCTTTGATCTAAAGCTCAAATTTTACCAGCACATTGCATATATGTCCTACGTATAGGTCTGCGTATATATTCCAGTTTTATTCTTAGATCTTTACCTCTCTCTCCATATGTTTTTCCACTTGTAGCATCCTGGAATAATGTCTCGTGTCGTCTCCCCGCTATAATATCCTAATGGTACGATAGAGTACGATCAGCGCAGGTTTACTCCCACATTGTTGTTTAAATTCAACATCACTTACTGTGGGTATAGTGGTTGTCTGTCCCTATTTCAAATTCCTTCCTTAGATTGCCAATGAGTGTTCCTTGATGAGTCCTTGCTTTTCAAGCTACGCTACTGCTCGATGCTCTGTGGTCTAGGCTATGGGCAGTGATTACGTAACGTTGATCGGCCAGATAGATCTTGGTTAATGTTTTTTCTGCCCTTCACGCAGAGTGAAGTTTATTTTAACTCACGGTTGGTGCGTATTTCCGGGAAGCACAGCTTCGGGCAACGTTCTCTCAATTCAATAAATTTCGTTCAGGCTGGGAATATGTATGCTTTCCATTCTCTGCGTTGTTAAGTTCCTTAGTCTCTTTCTGGTTGTTTTTAAGCATTTATATTTTTCTAATTGGACATTAGCCTGTTAAAGTGAATTTTTTATAAATAAATAAATGTATAGCCGAAGAATGGTATCCCCGCCCGGACCAGATGCAGGGCATCTGTATCTTGCGTCCACCCTGATCCAGAGGAAATTCTGTAGGCTCTTTAACTCTTATCTTCCAAAAAGGACTGGATAGTGGCCAACATTTTTCAACTCCACGGAAGGCTCCTTTTATCCTAAATAAAGAGGTTCTTATATGCCCGTAGAGGCACTATAAAGTACGGGGTCGAGAAATGGTCTAGCTTATATTGGAGTGATAGGACTAAGAACTCTGGATTGAAGGGAACTAACTCATTCCAATACAACCCAAATCAGGAGGCTCTGACAATGGAGCAATAATCCAGCAAGAGTTCCTTCGCTCTTTCTGGGGGTGCATCTGAGCGAGAGTTAGATACGGAGTCGTTGTCGGCTGATGGGGTCAGTGTCAAGACTACCTCTGATTTTGGTGGTTGGCTGGACCTACTGACAGTGGAAACAGAGGAGGGGAGTGAGGCAGCCCTAGCATCCAAGGAGGATTTCGACTCTACCTTAGTTGGTAACCGGAAAGGAATTTCAAATTAGCCTGCACGATGCCAAAGCAGTAATAGTTGCTCTGCTTCTCCGCTTATCAGAGACTGAGGAGGAGTTAATATTACTGCAAGAGTAATCCACGGGTTGTAAACACCAGATTTGCGGAATATACACGTATGAACTCATACTGGTTGAATCCATGAGTCTGCATTCTTTGCCAAGAATATCATTAATATACTTGTTCTTTGACTTTATATTGGTCTACAACCTGTCCATCGAAATTTGGGCAATGAAACAAATTTAATAAACTCAAATCAGAAGGAGGTTCTTGACGTTACCTTAATCAGTAGGAATGAATGACAAGGTTATACCCGAATTTTCTTTCTCTCATCATAGGTATATTTTAATGCAGCCGGCCGAAGGTCAACTGACCAGGTAGTCTTTGTTAACAATAAAAGAACGGACTGGGCGAAGTTGCAATCGCTGAAACTTTCTGTTCTTTCTTTTCTGTTGTTTCCGTTCTGGGTCATCTGGGTCAATCTGGGTCAAGCGGCTAACATTCTTGCTAGCACTCTAAACTTTGCAGCTCATATAGTGTGCAGCCCACCCAAAGCGAATCCAAAGCCCCTATGGTGGAATGTGAAAATCAACAAAAGGAAGAGGAAAGAATTTAACAACGCAAATACATAAAATAACTGGTCAATGCACAAAAACGAAAATGATGGTTTTTAAGTATGCAAGGCGAAGAGAATCTCGTATAGAACCTTTTCTGGCAACATAGAAGGTATGTATACTTCAAATTGCGTTCATAATCAAGCTCCCAATGGACGTGACCAGAAACTATGCGTTCATAATCAAGCTCCCAATGGACGTGACCAGAAACTCTCTGTTGAATCTGGACAGAAACTTCCTATTGAGATGGGCCATTAGCTTCTTCGATGTGTTCAAACCGTTACCTCGATAAATTGCTGGATATCAGTCATTGTTCCGAGTGATATTCAGCAGCTTATAGAGGTAACGCTCCCATGGCTGAATGAAATATGTAATCTGTCATCGAGCTTTTTGTATGTTCCCGTTAGCTAGCGGGAAACCAGAGTTGTGTTTAAATTTAAACCAAGAAAAGTCTGGCATAGAAACCTAAAAATTATCGTCTTAGGTGTGTTTTGCTAAAGATGTCGGAAAGGATCAGAGGTTACTATATCAAAAAGGCAATTGAACCTATGGTGCTTTATTGGCTACCAACTAATCTGCTAATCCTACAGCAAACCACTCTGGCTGAATTGAGTTTGGACAAGCTAGGATTTTATCTGAGGAAGTTACCGCTCCAGCGGATGTTAACTAAAAAACTCCCGACACTCTACTGGATTTCTAATTTTCAGCACGAATTTCTGGTAAGGATGAATGAAATGATGGTGACACATTTGAGAGTGGGCTTATTCATATATAGGCATATCCACTCGAATTTAGATTTAACCTTTCTTCTCCCGGATGATTATTGTGTCTTTCAGGCGGAGTTGGTGGCAAATTTTCAGACCTTGTACAGTGTCCATGATCTTCGCTGAACGCCGTATATCTCTTAGGTGGAAGCCGAGACGTTCATCATTGTAATTGATTTCAGCACCTTGGACATAGGAATATTATGACCACTGTACTGACAAAGGCTTGGTTCAGAGAATGAAGAGAAGTCCACTGTCCGGTTATTACAAGCAGAATTTCAAGTCGACTGTCCTCTCAGGTCTGACTGACCTATCCTTAATCGACTTAAAGTATAGTTGTACAATTGTGAAGTTTACCAAAAGTACCCAATGGATTCCAGGGTACAGTGGCTAACAAGGTGGTTGATGAATTTTGCTCCATAAAGAAACCCAAATAACTTTTTGTTGAATTCACATTATTTTTTTTATTCATTTGAAAAATAATCCATTCCTATAAAGTTTTTTTATTGGGCTTTAAAAATAATTGTATTTAAATGGTCGCCACGCTCGGAGACGCATGTTAGAATTCTGTTAGAACAGCCTTAGTTATGTGAGAAGTTGCAATCTTGTAGAAAGGAAAATTCTTTCAACATCTGTAAGGAACGGTGTTCATTGACCGTAACTGTAAGATAATTTTTTTTTTTTAAATGAAGTTCGAATGTGCAGCTTGGTGAAACTACATAGCACTGTGAGTTGAAGTGGATACAATTCCGTCTCATGGATTATCTGTGGATTAGAGTCATTCCATAATCGACAATTTTGTTCGTTGACATTGCCGTTTAGACCAAAACGGGCTTAGTCAGGCATAAAAATGAGGCACAAGATGTTTTCATCCTCTTTCAAATTTTGAATGATCTTTTGGTAAATTCAAAGTGAATCGACAAGTCTGCTGCCTTCAGTTTGATAGCTGAATTTTATAAGCAAATAAGTCTAAATCTTTTTGCAGAACTGTTTGCAGATACCCATTTGAGCAGATAAGCTTCTTGTCGAAATTCTAGGCTTAGCGTGCATGGCAGTAGCTACAGCAGCGATAGTTTCCTGTGCCCGGTCTGAGAGATCGGCAAATTCGTTGACGAGCCCACCCCATGTGCTCGGAGGAGGAGGAGTACCGCCAAACGTGTGTCTAAATTCTCTCTAAGCGTTCAATACGTGAACATGGCACAAAATCTAAATTCTTGTTTCATTATAACAATCGTCCATTTTTGTTAAATTTAAGGACCAATCTGAAAAATAAAAAAATGGAACCGATTACTTACACCGAAAAAAAAGTAATTACACTTTTTTTACTGTGCCTATGTGTAACTTGTGGCGAAACTTTCCAATTGACACTCACTAGACCTAATCTAAAGAAAAACCTAATCTAAGGAAAACCTATTGTGAAGAATAGGTGGGCAAAATATGTACTAAAAAGGAAGCGGGTATTAGGAAGCGTACACCATCACAATTTCCTAACTAGCACAGTAAGTCCTGCAAGACCGTAACACTATAAAATTTACAGAGTTTCAACTCAAATTTTTCTTAGGTATACCATAAGAAAAACGAAAGTCTCATGCATTCAGCTATCAGATTGAATTCGTCGTGTCTACCAAAAAACTGAAACTATCGGGATATGACTTATTTGAAAGATTATAAAAATTACTAAGTAAAGGCGCTTTTTACGGAGCATGGTGATTTCAAAATTCGGTATGGAGAAATTACCGAGAATTTTGGACATTCTATAAGTAATTGGAAGTATAAAAGTATTTATTTCGACATGTGAGCTTGGTTTGTATCGGAATGAATAGGCACTATTTATAATTGACAAGAAAAAAGACACTAATTTCTAATTAAATTACGATATACTTTTTGCCCAGTTGATAGTTTGTTTCAGGAAACAGGATTAATGTTCAACGAATCGAATTTAGCATTGAATGTTTGTTTTTCTAGTCTTTTTGCTATTCGATCTACGGACACTTTATGCTTTCAAACGTAAAATTTTTGCAATTGAAGATAAATTAACTAAATTAGGATATCACTTTTTCTTTATCAAACACGAACATAATTTTTAGGTGAATCATATCCGTCGTTGTTGGTCGTACCAATATTGTGACTCAAGTGAATAATCAAGAAAGATTGTAGAAGTTAAAGGAAAAATCGTGCATACGATACGCTGATATACAGTTAAAGTATTGAATGGCGCGACTTTTGAGGTCGTCGGAGCAATATAAAATATGCATGTCGTACACTATGTGCAAAGTACCCGAAGCCATCATTACACACAATGGATCACCATCGGATATTGACTCGACTACTATCCATGCTATACGCTGTCGAACTATATTGTGCAATAATGCAATGCCGGTTTGGAGAACAAAAATGCTTAGCGTAGGGCAAGCTAAACTGCATGTAGCAATCACTATGTTTTGTTTACATGTTAATCGTCTCCAGTACATAGTACACAATGCGTCCACATGTACTTTTTTAACGTGGTACATCGACTGTCTGAACTTTCAGACATATGATTGTCGCTTCAGTTCATTACAATCTTATCACTGTTTTTATTATTATGTATAGGAATGCATCGCTTCGATGGCATAGTGCGTTTTAGTGCAGTGCAGCAACTTTTGTGGGTCTTCAGCAGCGGGGGAGCTCAATTGGACACTTCTTTTGCTTAAATTTACGTTTTTTTCGAAATCTTGGTTTCATCGTACATTGTATACAGTACAAATCGTACTGATGAATGATCTCAATCATTTTGTTTAATTCATTGCATTTTTAGTTTGACTATTAACGCGGTAAACATACCGGAATTTTCTCCATGTCTACGATTTGTTAATGCAATGGTATGTGGAAAATATGCAAGAATATCAATTATTTTAACAATTAGCTAAATGATATTTCTGTTTGAATGTTGCATTTTATTGGCAAACAACCTGTTGTATAGTTCCAATCAAAATTACTTCGCATTTATCGAATGCTACTTGTTTATACATGTTGTTGTTATAAGGCTGCATAAAACAACTGCATTTCCAGCTTTTGTTGATTGAAACAAATTGAAACACCTGCTTTTAAGAATCGCACGTGGCTTTGCAGTGCAATATAACATGGAACACTACTAAGAATTTTGCAATTCTATATGTATAGGATTACTCAAAGTAAACAGCGAATTCTTCTTTAGTTCCTAGCTATAAGTTTTAAAGAATTAGTACATACTTTTCCAGCGTGCAAACTATCATTTGCTTCAAAAGTTGAACTTTTTTAGAAAATCAAACATTCAACTGGGAGGGAGAGCAAGAAATCACTGCAGATAATTCTAATTAGCGACTTATGGACTCCTATTACAACGCTGTCCGTGCGGAAGACAGTATGATGGGGTAAACTCTCGTTTTATAGATTAGCAGACAACCATGTTTCCATGCGGCAGTAGTTGAACTTTATAACATTAACTTCGGTCTGCGGACCACAAAAGTTGTGATAGTAAATTTACGCATCAAGTTCCGCTTTTTTTCGATGGTCTGGAAATAAAATTCTTGGAAGGAGTTTCGACGAGCTCCTTAACGAATTCTCTAGTAAGCAAGAAGTATTTTCGAGCCAATTCAGTAACACCAGTACTGATGGTAATGCAACATGAAGATTTCTATACAGTAATAACGGCGGGCTGTAGCCAAGCTTGCCTCGGACGCAATAGTTGCAGCTTGTTTAGAACTAGAATAGAATACATGTTGCAGCTTGTTTAGAACCAGAATAGAATACATGTTGCAGCTTGTTTAGAATCAGAATAGGATACAGAATACATGTACATGAGTTGGTATTCTCCGGACTTTGAGACCGCAATCTGGACCATGGTCGGTTATCCACGGCTAACTTAAGTTTGGTTTGGGTGAAATTGGCAGTGATTACCGCTGCGTAGCCTACCGAAAAGACACCCACAGGCAATTTTAGGCGCACTGATCATCCTACATGGTTCGAGGATGGATCATTATGTTCGCACAATTGGGGGTAAGAATTGCCAACAAAAATGTAAATTTACTTTTCTTTTTCAATATATTCGGCTGCTACTCTAATACATTTTCGAATCTTTCGTTTCGTTTAGATATATCGTCTAAAAAACGTTCTTCTTTGTCGGAACAGTAAGCGGAAACTGCGCCTTTAAGGGGGTAGTACCGGTTATAATTTTGAAAAATTCAATTTTTTGCTTTTTTTTTTGCATTTTTCAGTTTATTATATCTTTAGAAATCACGTCTCACAACTCTATGAAAATATTCCCAAAAAAAATATATAATATACTAAAAAAAATTGAAAAAAAACTTTAAACGCATTTTTCTCGATATGACGTTTTTTCAAATTGCGGACACTTATTCTCCGGATTGGCCGAACCTATTTAAGTCAAATTTGGTGCACTACTATACTCAAGTATCTTGTGTGGTAATCTACCGCAATATAGGCCAAAAGTTAGCCCAAAAAAATTTGGCAAGTGAAACAAAGTGAAAAAAAAGACGGTTATTCGAAAAATATTTTCAAAAAATCGTCATTTTTTTTTCATTTTTTTAAAAATATTGTGGTAGATTACCACGTAAGAAACATTTCTCTTTAAAATGCAGTTTCGGTTTTTTGTTTCAGATTCTTCATTCCTGAGATTATCTGTCCGCAGTGTGAGGAAGCATTTTTCGAGACGTCAACTTTGGCGCCCTCTATAAATAAGTAGAAAAATGAAAAAAATATTGTTTTTTGTAATATGCAAATGCAATGCAAATTTTAAAATTTGAACAAAATAAAGGTGGTGAAAAAAATATATTGAAAATTAGACTGGTTTTTAGCATTCTAACCGGTACTACCCCCTTAACTTCTTCGTCGTTTGATCACTTTTTCACAATAAGTTCCTTTTTCAATTTTGGAAAGAGATAATAATAACCGCTGGGAGCCAAGTCACGGCTGATGATGGGAAATTTCAAATATCGAAACCCACCTTATGTAGGGCAGCCAACGCAAAACGGCTCTTGTGAACAGGCGCGTTGTCGTTAGGGCATGCAATCCCGAGATTTCGGGATCTCGGGATCCCGACCCATTTTGGACATTTTCGGGATTCCGAATTTTTTATCGGGACTCCCGAGATTTCGGGATTGATGAAAATCAACCCATTTTGGGAATAAGAAAGCAGAACTTAATACTAAAAGAAATATTGTTTTATGAAAACGGAGGCGGAAGCCAGTTGTAATAATGAATTACAACTGGCGTATGATTACATGCTTCATATCCCACCAAAAAGTGTACCCGAAATATATTTTTCAGCAGCTGGATATATGTGCAGCAAAATCAGGTCTAGTTTAAATTTTGAAACTCTTGGCGAATTATGTTTATTAAGAGCATACTTTCAAAACGAATCAGCAGTTTGAACCAATCAATATTATTACTTATCACTTGTTTCATTGAAAAGCAATATTATTTTGTGATTGATATGTAAACAACTAAAAAGAATAATGTATTTATGATATATTGTCGTAACATCCGTTATGCTGATTAAATTTCAATTCCTTTTTAACTAATTTTATAACTAACTATCATGACCAAATAAAGAGCTTTATTGGACAAGAAGACAAGAAGAAATTATATCATACGATTAATTTAGATGCAATTATAGATTAACGTCTGACTTGCTAGCAGCCATGTACATATGTGCAAAAATTTAACATTATAATGAACTTAACTTCCGGTTTTATGTACACTCATAAAAATTTCACCACTTAACACTTTTTTAGAATCACTTTAAATCAAAAGTTGAAATCACTTTGAAATAAAAAGCGAATCTTATTTGAATTCCACTTTATTATAAAAAAAAATTATTCAAATCAAAATTTTTCATCATTGAATTAAAAAGAAAACGTATATAGCGCCAAATCATATTTGAACATTTTCGATTCAAAAATTTTCAAATATGATTTGGCTCCATATACATGTCTTTTTAATTCAATGATGAAAAATTTTGACTTTAGAATAAAATTTTTATAATAAAGTGGAATTCAAATAAGATTCGCTTTTTATTTCAAAGTGATTTCAACTTTTGATTTAAATTTGATTCTATTAAATGATATTTTTCTGAGTGCATGTATAATAAAAATAAAGTTTTAATTGAGTACGAATAAGCCAATATATCTGTTTAAATTCCCTTCATATAGTTTTTTTTTATAAAATCCCGAAATCTCGGGACTATCTCGGGATCCCGAAAATTTTAATCCCGAATTTCGGGATCGCCATTTCAATCTCGGGATTAATGCCCTAGTTGTCGTGCACAAGGACACGTTTAGTTAATTTTCTTCTTTCTTTGATGGTTATGTAGACGCCTTTGTTTCTAAAATCGATCAACAGGATCCCTTCAGAGTCCCAAAAAATGGTCACCATGACTTTTCCAGCAGTCTGTGACACTTTGAGCTTTTTAGATGATGGTGTGCCTTTTTAGTGCCACTGCATAAAGTCTTCTTTGGACTCAGGCGCATAATGATAAATTTATTTCGTCTCCGATAACGATTCGACTCAACACTCCATCCTCGTCTTCACTACAGAGGTCAAAAAACGCGCGACAGCACTCCATACACTGTTGTTTTGAGGCGGAGTGAGTATTCTCGGCACCCCTTGCGCTTACCTTAGTCATGTCAAAATGATCGTGAAGAATATCTAAAATGGTTGTATCTGGCACTTCAACCATTTTTGCGAGCTGTTTTTTCTTTAGCGTAGCATCTTCCAATACTAATTTTTCGACTTTTTGAACAGTCTACGGAGTGGTCACTTCGATTGGCCGTCCTGGACGTCTTCAAATGAGTCCCTTCAATGTTTGAAAATACAGTGCCACTTGTAAATCATGGTTTTGCTTGAACAAGAGTCCCTGTAAACGGATGTCATTTCTTTCATTAAGTGTTAAGTGCTCCAAGGGCCCGAAGGTTGTCTGTACACTTCGCCGAGTTGATGGCGTTTCGCATGTCCAACTTTCACGGTAGAACGACAGATCTGGCGCCGTGACATGCCGCGTCCATTCTTGCTACTGCCCCAACAACCTCTGAGACGGTGGCACCTGTTAGAAAAATCGCCAGCCAATCTAGCTGCAGAGAGTCGCCACGAATTGATTAATCCTTCGAGAAGCTTTCCGGCACTATACAGCCTGCATAGTGGACGGTATGCTGATGTGGTGCCCTGGCTGCCTTTTCACTTATTTACACAGTTGAGCTACTTTTAACCGCGACGAGAATACCCCCGAGGATAATTATGAACGATATAAATCCAATAAACGACGTGTTTGGCTCTCCACTCTGACTTCAAGGTCCTCAATCGGCATTCCATCAGACCTTGGAGCCTTCCGGTTCCTCATCCTGGACGCGATAGTTTCCAGCTTTTCGTCATTAAAGAGTGGAAAATCTGCGTGGTTGACATTGAATCGAATAACTGTTCTCAGCGAATGTAATGGATATCGTATTCATGCAACCTATTTTACGGGTGACCAATTTATACTCAGCGCCCCACGGCGAACCACTACGCTTACTACATATATGATTATCTTTACTGAGAACTTTCCGCAAGTGCTGAAGAAAACTATCACTAAATGTGTAATAGTATGTATGTATTATCACTAAATATATAATGGCATGTAGATATAACATTACGTCACCATTTGATCCTTAAAATTTGATGAGATGCTTACCTGGAAAAAGAAAATAAAATATGATTAGTTTAAGAGAGCACTAATTTGTAGCTTTAAAAATATTACGATTGCGAATGGGTATTAAAATCAATTATCATGTTTATTCAGATAGTGGCGATAAACTGGCATTAAAATAATCAATAATGCCATTGTTAAATTTCTACTTTTATGTCTAAAGGGGATATCACACATGAGTCCATGCGATTAAACCCGTTTTTTTTTTTATTGCGGGCGTGAAGTGGAAGTACAAATCAGCGTATTCACTCTCTTGCACTTCACTGCCGCCTTCTAAAAAACAGGTTTGATCGTGTGTACGCACGTGGAAGCTCCCGCTAACTGCCCAGTTACGAAAAAAAGCTTTAGGTGGACTTCTTATGAACTATTTAACAAATTTATCAAAAATTAGCTTAAGAAACTCCTTAAAAACTATGCAAAGTGATTGGGAAATATTTATAGTTCAATAAATTTATGAAATCGACGACATAAACAAATTGATTGACATAGAAGTTTCGTTACTCAATACACTGTAAGTTATACACTATCTTATCAAGTTATTTCTGTGCAATGAATCAATAATCACGCCGAATGCACTACATTCAATAGCCTACAGTTAATTTATAAGTGGGCTGATTCATTCGTTTAACATGCTTTACTACCACTAAAACCCGCCGTCGTCGTCTTCGTCATATTCTCTATGCGGAAAAACTGACTAGAAATTGCAAGAATTTCGCAATGATATTTGTGTTGAGAAATCGCTATTTGTAAATTAGTGCTGGAATAAAATGAAAGAGTCTTAAGTAAACACGCGATAAGTAAAATAGGAAGGTGATTTGTTTAGTAGAGAGAAGGTAAAAAAATAAATAAATAAATAAATAAGAACATTAAACCGTTCTACATTGCATTATTTATAAGACTAGACTTGAAAAAGTGATGAGTGAAACAGTGAATATGCAGTAGCGAGCTTATTTTAAGAATGCAAATAAGACTTGAATAAATAAGACTGATTTAAAAGATGGCATAGAAAAAATTCCAAACGTAATTAGAAAAGCAAATGTTGTTTAGTGAATTGTCAGAGGTGACGATTTATCTTAAAGATATTTTCTAGTTGGTACGTTTGCAAACAAAGCATTTTGAAAGAGATGCGATATTTTAATTTGATAATTCATACATAAAGAGGTCGTTTACAAATGGCTTTCTACCTACGAATAATTTTTTGACATAATTTTGAACTGAAAACGACTCTACAAGACAACTGATCCCGAAAATAAGGTTTTCAGATGCGATATTTATTTTACAGTTTCGAAAATTATTTTTATCTGTTTGTAGATTATATGCATTCATAAAAAAACCCCAAGTAGTGCGCTAATCTATTAACAAGAAAACAAGCCACCACTGTGGCATACTTTTCGAGGACTTAATTTATTGTATGGAAACCTTTCATGTAACTTCTCTACAAATTATGACGTTTTTTCTACTTCCAGTCCTTGAAAACATTTCTTTCATCAATTAAAAGTGCACAGAACTTTGCTTTAGAATTTTCCCATCATAAGAACGAAATTTCCATACTTCAAAAACATGTGCTTTGCAAACATTTATCACAAATCATCTCTTGAACAAGAAAAATTACATTGCACCAGAGTATGGTAAATTGTGACTAAGTTGACCAAGTTGATGTTGGCTACGTCGTTGGTGGCGGACGTTTTTTTTATTTTGTTGTTTACTTGACGGGTACTTGATGCCAAACTGAAATTAACTACATACAAGCAGACATGTATGATGATTGCTTTCAATCCAGTTGCTTGTTTATGTGTATTGTTGATGGCATAATTTGTCGATTACATTTCGTCTTCATTCATAAAAGATGACTGAAGTGGAGAAAAGGATCAAATAGATAATGAATGTTTCTGTGTGTGCACAAGTAGTTTGATTTTGTCATACGAAACATACATTAAATCTGATATGATAGGCACCGGATATGCGGATTATTTAAGTAGCTTAGTGGTATTATGGAGAGTCGATGGCTAAAATCAGTATCATTTTATTTACAATCGTATAAAAAAAAACGAGCTCAGACGTAGGAACGGGAGAGTTGTTTGCCGGATAGTTTTTTGAATTCCAGTCCAGGTTTGTCTAGCTTATCTTGAAGCGTGGTTTTGATTTTGTAAATTGAATCTAAATTTTTTGATAAGTTAAGAAAGTATAATCAACAAAATAGGTGCATTGATGGTAACCCAAAACTTGGATCTCTGTTTGAATTGTACATTTCCTCAGATTATATGTTTTTATTACCTTTCTTTTAGAACTTGTTTAGTTCGTATACCTATTTCTTTTTTTTTAGCATTTGTGGCTACGTTGCTAGAGCATTAGCTTCTAGCTTGTGTGGTCCCTGGTTCGAAAACAGGCATGGACGACTAGAAATGATCAGTGATCAGTCGCACACCATTGACCTAGCAGTGGCCTTACCAGTTGACATTCTATTTGCAAGCATATGATATGTCGAGTAAGGATTTGATGACGAATGATTGATTCATAGTTAGTGTCGAGCTTTTTTGTATCTTCTCGAAAGTTATTTCAAATTGAAATCTTGATCCGCGTTGACTTAGAAGGAACAAATTAGATAGTCCTTAGGTTTCAGTTAACCCTCCGAGTACACACCTATTTTTTCGATCATGGAGAACACTTGGGGTCAAATTGACCCCAAGCACTTTTGAACGTCTATAGAATCGCCGCCACTGAAGATTTGTATTTGAAAAAATTTGTAGGTATAGTTTGAGACCTTTTCTAGTAGTTCTTATGCATAAGACGTGCCTTAAATGTCCTTAACATACCTAAAGAAAATTCGCGAAAAACAGTTTTGCCGAAAATCAGTTTTTTTTTACTAAAAACTCGTTATTTTTTTAATTTTCAATATTTTTGGCTAAAAATTTAGACAGATACTCTCAAGGTATGACAAAATCATAAAAAAATGAGATGTATATTGGACCTTAAAAACAAGTATTTATTTTGCATATTTACGGTGGCGATTTTGAAGGTTTTTTATATTTGCATATTTAAAATAAAATTAATAAATTTGTTGATTTTTAATATTTTGAGCTTAAAATTTATATGGTTAGAATAATACGAAAATCATCCCTATATAAAGGGTTGCAAAAAAGATATTCGTTACGCATATTGGTAGTAGTAATATTGAGGGTATGAAATATAATGAATTTTTTCATTTTTGAATAGAAAAAACTATTTTTTTTTCATTAAAATATATAAAAATATTGACAAAAAAAAGAAGAAATTGAAAAATTATTCATATCCAACACAATCATTACATAAAAATGCCCGATTCTCGTCGCACATCGGTCGATCGCAAGATGCGCACACATCTTTTGTTTTGTGGTCCTGTTTTCGAGAGCACAATAAACATCTTGCTCTTTTATTGAGCTTTGGACGTTCTGAAGGAACATTTGGGATATTTATTCCTAAAATATTCTCGATCCCTTTTCGAATGTCTACACGTAGAATGGTATTATTTAATTTTTCTCGTAAATATGGCTCGACGAGGTGAGCCACAACTTCTTTCAAGGCAGCAATGGCAGATTTATTTTTGGTAGCGTCAGTGTCAGTGTCTATCGATAGACCGATAGACATTGAAGAAGAAGAGGGCAGATTACCCTCGAAATATCGATATTTATCACAAAAACTAAATATATCTATGCTCCAAAGGAAAAACCGGTGTTTTAAAAACAGTTTTTACAAGCTGGAAAAAATTGGTACATATTAAAAACAATTATTTTTTGGCTATTTTAAATTAATCTATCGATTTATATAGTAAAAAAAATATTGAATTTTACCTCAAAATTGACGTCGAGTACACATGGGGTCTATTTGACCCCTTGATCTGCTTCAAAGGCTTCTCAACGACGACTGACGACATGGGGCTGTATGAGAACGGTTTAAATTAAAAGTCAAGGCACAGAAATACACTAAGGAACCTACAGTACCCCCCTGTTCCCGCAGGCCTAAGCGCTGCGATTGGTCAAAAAGGTCTCTGGGGTCAATTTGACCCCCTGTGTTCTCGGAGGGTTAACTGGATAATCTCAACTAATGGATTAAATTATGTGCACCTTTCATAAGGACGTTTAGATTTTGGACGCAAATTAACTTAACATAAAAAGGGAGAGCAAAATTCAGGTCAGAGCTTTAAATGAAATTACAATATTCGTAATGCGAACGACATTGGAAACTAAAGCAAATTACTACCAAAAATTGCTAATTCTACTTTAAAAAATGGAAGGTCTTTATGGTCTGCATAGCGCCAAGAGACCATAATTTATATATCAGGTAGTTTTATACCAAATGTCGGATTTTGAAGGGTTAAGAAAAACTCGATTATTTTCAAATGAAATCGTTTTATTCCTCAAAATATTCACCGTTGGAGTCTATAGTTTGTTGCCAACGTTTTGGCAAATCAAAAATTCCTTTTTTGAAAAAATTAATATTTTTTTGCCCCAAAAACTCTTCAAAGGACGCAATTACAGCGTTTTGGTTGGAGTAGCGCTTTTCTTGTAAATAGTTTTCCAGGCTCCGGAAAAGTTGATAGTCTTTTGGTGACAGGTCTGGAGAATATGGAGGGTGAGCTAAAACTTCGTACTGCAACTCCTGTAGTTTTTGCATGGTCAAACGGGATACATGCGATCGTGCGTTATCGTGTAACAGAATTGGTCCATGCCTATTCACCAGAGAAGGCTGTTTTAAACGCAATTTTGCGTGCATTTCGTCCAATTGTGCACAGTAGGTATCTGCATTTATCGTTTCACCAGGATTCAAGAACGAATAGTGAACGACGCCTTCTGAAGTCCACCAAACAGTAACCATGACCTTCTTAGGGTGCAGTCACGCTCTTGCTTGGTGGCTAGGTGCTTCTCCGTGATCCAACCATTGTCCTGAACGCTTCCTATTATCATAGAGAATTCATTTTTCATCGCAAGTCACAATTCTCTTCAAAAATGGTCCTTTTTTATGTCGCATCAGCAGTGAAGAGGCTACTTCAACTCTCAGCATTTTGTTCCTTTCAGACAATTCGTGTGGGACCCATTGATTGAGTTTTTTCACTTTTCCAATATTTTTGAGACAGCGACTAATGGTTGATTTCGATTGAAGATCTCAGCAAGGCACTGTAAAGTTGTCGATGTATTCCTCTCAACTTCTGCTCGCAGTTCTCGGAAATTGACAAACCATCGTTGCACTGTGCGTTCGTTGCAGGTATCTGGTCCTAACACCTGATTAATTTCTTTCGTCGCTGCAGCTGCATTTTGTCCTTTTTTAAACATAAACAGGTAAAGGACCCGAATGTCTCTTACTGTAAACAAGTCTATAAGAGCGAAAAGGACAGATATAGGAAACCACACGGGTAATGAATTAGGCACTAAAAGAAAGGTATTTACCTCTATTTTCAAACACATAACTTATTTTGAATTTTACCAAACAACTCTGTTCACCATGGGATCACTTTTAAGACTGTCAGGAAATCCGACATTTGGTATGAAACTAACTGATACTTCATAGTTGATTTCGGGATTGTGATGAAAAATAGCTTCTAGTACTACAGTGCATGGCGAAAAGGGTTAATCGCTATGTATTTTGGCCCCCAACGACATGTATTATAGCCTTGCTAAAAAGCAAAGTAAAAGCGAAACCGTCCTCGTTTTGACAATTAAGGTATTTTGACAAATGACTATGGAAATTTCTGTTTACTTTCCTGAAATTTGATTTCTTAGCTTTCAAGTTATGAAAAATAAATCCTGCTCGAATTGATGGCCCGATTCTCCAAAAGCAGACGCTCTACACACTAGGCTACAGAAGCTTATTAGAAAGCTTATGTTATTTAGCCTACTTTGATAATATGTACTGCGATTATATTCATAGTAGTACGGGCTTTGTTACACAGGTGTAGAGACTATGTACACAACAGAAAAGCCAATAATGCATAAGAATTTGGCCTCTCAGCGATATTTTATAGCTTTAGGTACTACGTACATAGCTTAATCGACCATAAATGTTGCATAGGAGAATGTGACATGTAGATTGTGATATTATGGTCTTAGCAACCATATTTCATAGCTCAGGCTACTATGTACATAGTGTGTGGGAGCATAAATGGTGCGCTATGTTACATAGGACTATGCGCTAGGTCAGTTCTTTTCAATCACTGAAATTCACTATGATTTAGTATTCTTTGAGCAAAAGTGGCAATATATGTACAATCCACAGCGTCTCTTAATTTTCATCGAAATCGTTTCCATCCGTAGGTCTATGTAGAGACTAGTGATACGGAAGTACAACGGGGCTACAGTTATCATTCCTAGTATTCTTGATTGGGTACTCTGTATTATGTTAAGGGTTGATGGGCGAGCTAGAATCCATCCACCCCAGAGTTGCAGACTAGTTTAAGAACAAACTATAGACGAGCACTTTGGAATCGAAAGAGAGAGAGAGTGGTGATTTGCTATTGAGTACGCATTTGAAGTTGATCAATTTGAGCTTTAACTGTTGATTTTTAACTTCAGTAAGAGTTCCAAGATATTTTATTTCGTTGCTTTGAGGTATTGATACATTGTTGAGATTTACTTGAGGACAAGCTAGTTTTAGCAATATGAAAGTAACGTTGATGTCGTTCATGTTGATTTTCTATTTTGTATGCCATTCTTTAATGAGTGAGATGTGGGCTTGAATTAGTACATAGGATAGTGGTGCCATCTGGAAAGAGAGCTATAGTTGTTCTTTCACTTATTGTGATGACCAGATAATAGAGTTTAGGTCACAACATACTTCCTTCAGGTACACCAGCATTCATTTTATATTCAGCAATTGAAAAGAGTTTGTGTCTAACTTGGAATAAGTGGTCGATTAGATAGCCAAAAAGACGTAGAAGCCATATCTTCGAAACTGCATAGAGAAGCCATGCCTACAAAACTGCAAAATATGGCAATTTTCAGAAATGGAGAATTCAAATAAATGCCGAGAATATGCGAGCCATCTTCGTAGCGAGACGGCTCAGACAACAATCATCACACAACAATCGGCAAGCAGACGATAGACTGGCAACGGACAGCGAAACTCACATGATTTTCATTGCTGGTACGCATGTTGCTCATCATTCAAGGGGCTGGACTTAAGCGCCCTAGTGCGTATGTGTCGTCCAACAAAGCTCGCCAGGCATTTCAATATAAACGAAGTTAAGCTGATCGGCTTAATGTTCCTTGGATCCGAATAGTCATCTGTCCGTGGTTTAAGGATAAAAACTACTTTAACCTAGATGACGAAACATACCCCAAGGATAGGTATGCTAAAAAGATTTCTTTTAAGTCTATTTCCAAGTGGTCAATTCTTTCCCAGCATAACCAGATTGATGTCATCCAGGCCCGGCGATTTAAAATTTTAAAAGACATAATTGCAACTGATTTTTTCACTAGTGACCACAAGTCTAGCTGTGAACTAGCATTTCCTACAGCTGCGAAGAGTAGGAGGTGTAGTATGAGGCGCAGATTTCTTCCGCGTTGCAATCACCGGAGCACCCGGAAAGTGGGTTGGAAGTAAAGTATGTAGAGAATCTTTTTTGAACTTGGTTAAGTGACCATCCGAGCGTTTTAGAGAGTTCAGCTTAGCTGATTCATCCTTCTCAAGAACTTTGCAAAGCCTCGACGTCTCCCATACACCTTACAGTCCCTCTTGGAGGTCCTCACCAGATTCTTAAATGTTCTCTGAGAGGTTCAGTAGGAAATCCAGTCATACTCAGTGTTGCTCTTACAAGCTCGATTGAGAAGTTTCCTGGTATTTTTCCTGAGATTCTGTAGTTCTTGGTTCCACCAGGTGGTTCCTTGGTGGAACCGGGAACTACAAAATCTCTTGCCACATCTGCTCTTACTGATCGGGTAGGCCTTTTGATAGCTACTTATTATTCTATACTATTCAGAGTGCTAAACCGGGATTCTATTGACTTTGGCGATTTTATCCTAGCACTAGAACACTCTTTTATCTGTAAGAAGTTCATTGAACTTAGCCCAACAAATGTTTCTTGGATTTCTCCTTTTCACCACGGGTGTTAGATCCGAGTCTAAATAGAACACCAAGTAGCGATGAATAGAGAGTGAAACCTCATCCGATACATTCCATCCAACTATTGATCCAACTATACCAGACGAACATAGTGATACATCAATATCTGCCCTTCAGTTTGGGCTGACAAATGTAGGAGAAATTCCAGTGTTTAAAATCATCAGCCCCGCAGAAGTTATAAAATCCAAGAGTCTGTCTCCTCTGGGGTTACATTTGTTGCCGCCCCAGGTGGTTTGCTGGGAGTTAGCATTGTAGCCCACCAAAAGTTATAGTCTTTCCAATTCAGCGCACTGGACCAGGTCCTTCAACTCCAGTATCGGCGACGGGCATAAGGAATCAAAGGGAAAGTAGGATGAGGTGACTATCATGCGTTTCAGCCTCCCATTTTCTCGGTACTGCACGACGACCGCTGAAAGGTCTCGGCTTGAAAACTGTCCGAGCATGGTGGCATCAAGTAGATTGGAAACCAGAACACAAGTCTTCGGCCGTGTTGATATTTCATCATAAAAGCTCTTTGCCCCCGTGGTTGAACTCAGTCCGTAGATTCTGCTGACTCGAACGCACGGTTCCTGTATAAGTGTAATGTAGGGGGAAGCTTGCAGTTTTGTCAATTTTTCTCTCAAAAGATAGGACGAAGCGTTGGCATGCTGCAAATTGATCAGAACATATCTCATACCTTCAGACATAGAAATGTCCGGAATTCATAGCTTTGGATCCCTTTGCAGGGACTCTTAGACAATGTCCGCGTGATCTCAATGAAAAAAACTCTACAGAAGAGATTTTACACTGGATCTGTTTAGAAGCGCAATCATCGGCTTTCGCTTCAACTTTGCGTTTCCTCCGCGCACCACTGCTGACAGATTTGGCATCTGTGCTAGTTGGCAGGGAGATCTCCGATCCCTCCTCACCTTTCAGCGTCGTTGCTGATTCCTGATTTACATAGCGAATATTCTTGAACAAAGCCCTCTTCTGTCGACGACTGAGAGCATTCCCGAGTTAGCAATGTCCAGTCGGCTTGGTTTTGCACCCAGCCATCAGTTCAGAATATCCAGTCTGCAGGGAAATACCAGCATTTATTACTGCATTGGTCTCCCTGTCCACTTTCGATGGCAGCTTGCCCCTTTTGCGCAGTTTCTTACGTTGCCTGCGATTGAGAGCCTACACAGGTTTTCAGAGGAATGAGCACTTTTACTTTCTGAACCAACGGCGTTTGATTTGTGCGGGAGCTGTCTCCTTTAGTGTAGCTGTCTCCTTTTTGTGAGGCTTCGGGAGGA